>CM056995.1:342215867-342638367 GCA_029891345.1 Dryococelus australis
CGTACGTGCGTGTCGCCCAGCAATCAGACATAGCTTCCAGCTGCGGCGCGCACCCGAGGTAAACTGGCCGCTGAGTGTAGAGGATAGTTTGATACGCCCGCGCCAGGCCGCGCTGCAGTCGCGGCGGTTGCGTGGCTGGATGGTTAACCACGTGGCATGGAACTGTGGCGCCGGAAGTGGCTGTTCACTAATAATTTGTAATTCTATGGAAGCTTTCCGAGAGTTCCTTGGGCTTGATTGGCCGGACTCTCGTTGCTCCCTCCTTGGGAGGGGTAAAAGTTTTGTATATAACGCCAGGAGTTTGGTCGTGTAGGCAGAGACCAGCACTCCCGGACGTTATGCTCACAGTTAAGTACAAGAATAATGTCATAGCAGAAATAATATTTCTGGCCCGTCTGGCCATTGTCAGGGCGACGACTTTTGCGTCATGGCAGGTAGAAAAAACTTAGGAATTTTTGTATTCCAAGACAGAAAATTTCTGTATGAACTATCGGCTGATTAAAGTTACCATTCATGTTTTTAAAGACAGCCGAAAATTCTTTAAGTGTAATGAAATGGGAAAATTAGTCATTTGTGTCTTTGTTGGACTTTACTAAAATATTGACTCTATTGTCAATGTTAGTATTGTAAGTGCAGCACTAAAGAGTACACTTACATTAGGAATCATGAAATACTCAAATTTTAGATTTTAAATTTAGTATTAAAGAAAAAGTTTAAGTATTAAGAAAATTGCTAAGAGAATGCTAAACATGAAAATATAGCCGTGTGGGCTTTTAAAAGGAGTTGAAAGCGTGTTTTTCTATTTCTTCTGAAAGCGACATTTCACCCAGGCATTTTTTATCTTCAATATTTTGTAATAATACCCTTAAAGTTGGAGTAGGAGTACAGTAGTCGCATGGATTCGTGTAAGTGACACAAGAGAGACAACAAGATTTAACTTGGAATTGTTTCAAGCACCACTTGTATGTGGAATTCTAGCACAGTTTTAATGGGCATTTGTATTTTATAATTGAAAATGGTACCATTCTATAGATTTATGAGCCCATCTGATATTTAATCAGTGTCAATTTTTTTTTTTGGAAGACTGGAAATATAGATAAATAATAAATTAAGAATATTTCCCATAATCCTGTGTAAACTTTGAAACATTTATGCAAGGAAGTCATGTGTTTGTCTGTCTTTTCTACCAGAAATCTTTAAACAGATTTGATCTTTTTCTTATCCTCTTGTGGATTGGTTCTTGAATGGCTGTGTATACGTCGCGCTTGTCACAGCAAATTTAAACTTGTGAAAATTACATAAATTATTTTGACAATATGTAGAAATAATGAAAAATGTTGACGCCAGAGTGCATTTTTTTTTTCGAGACACTTGGAATTTGACGTGTTGTATCGCTACCGTTGATATAGGCTGTTCACGGTAAAATGAGCACTTTTGAACGCTCTGCTTATGATCTACTTGTATGCACGTTGTGTATTGTTCCGTCTTATGCAAGATTAACATTCTCATGGGCCTCGTCGCTTTATTCATGCGTTGGTCAAGTGGAACTGTCAAATTATTAGAAAAGTAAATATTGTACACATCTGCTCATTTTTACACTTCGACACATAAAAAAATACAAAAAGCGAGAGAAATAATTTAAGTTATAAATGATTAGCTAACACTTTTTGTTCGGCGTTAATATATGGAACCACTTCCCCCTCCATCGTTACTAACTTTACTGGACACTTGTCACTCATTGCGCCCATTAAAATATATGTTGTTAGGGGCAGTGACATTTTTCTAAGGTTAATTACAAAGTGCTCACTTTATAGCGAACAGCCTTTACAAATCAATGCTCCAGACATCAGTTTCAAAGAAAAACAGAATGTATACCTTTCAAAAGGCAAAACACTTGGAACAAAAGAATTTAGATTTAAAGAATTTTCTAATACTTTAAAACACTTCAAAGACATATCATTAATATAATATAACTCGGTTTTCTCACTTCGCTGTACTGTGCATTAATTGTTTAATATACACAGTGTACAACCAGCCTGGCCGTTGTCTTCAGAAGCCACGTTCCCTCAGGAGCTCTGAATGTACAGGGTGCGAAGAAGTGCGAGGATACTCTCCGATACATGACAAAGGAAGATTACCGAGCTCTCAACAATTTAAGTGTGTCTGAATTAAGTTTTTAATTGCCAACTGCATCATTGGGTCCGTAGGACAAGGCGCTTTAGCTATTTGGACCCTTTTCTTGTGAAGCATAAGCAATTTTACAAATATATTCATCACGCTTATACTGAATATATATTCCCTCTAAACGAATTCGATCGTTAAATCTAGTTGACGCAACCTTCATGTGTTGGTATGATTCTGCAGTGGCATGGCATAATGATTGGATGCAGTCTGGCCATACACATAAGAAAAAGCAACTATGTAGGTTCTCTACAGCGTGGGTAGGACTAGTTGTTGTAATATGATTTTGGTGTGAAAAAAAGGGGGGGGGGGGATTATTTATCCCGACGTTGGGAAATTCGCATTCTATATCCGTCATTCCTAAAGCCCCTGTCGCACTGTCAAATTTCTCCGTCGCCGACCTCCCGGGGCGCAGTCAGTTGGTGCGCCACGATCTGGGGTGCGGGAAGCTCTGGGTTCGAATCCCAGGTAAGGCATGCGTGATAATTTAAGTTATGTTTTAAGTTATTCTGTAAGCCGTCCCCGCTAAGCTTTCAAGCATAAAACCGGGGGACGTTGAAAAAGCCCTTTGCAATTACACATTTTCCCGTCGAACTGCATTCAATAAGTTTGGTCAAATAAAGTTGGACAGTTATGACGTCGCCGAAACGTCATGAATGCCGCCATATTTGTCTGAGAAAGTTGGATGGCTTCAGTTTCTATCAAACATTTGAAAATTGGGCCTGTTATAAATTTATTTGATGTTTGCAGCCTCAGCCAATCAGTATCGTGTACGACAAAAATGGACGTTAAGAAACTTTAAAATAACGATTAACTGCTGGAAACGAAGTAGGTAAAGAAGATAATTAATTTATGTAGAAGTTGTCTGGGCATGAATGCTATTTTAAGTGAATATTACACATAATATATATTACAAACTCAGAGGCATTAAATTTCATTGTGCAGGAAACAACTCTGATAAAAAAAATTTTAATTTAATAAAGAAGCAAAAATAAATGACAACTTCCCTTACATTTCTGGACTGCATGGAAAAAAACAAAAGCAATATCTCACTATAAGAATAAATTCTAAATAATAATTCAAATAATATTGTCCAGTAAAAAAAAAAAAAAAAAATCCGACAGCGTGACACACTTTCAAGCACATTCAAATTTATTTGATAAAATTTGCTGGAAGGAAAAATTTGATTGTATAATTTTCCCTTCAAATTTAATTTCTGTCAAAAAATTTGACAGTGTGACAGGGGCTTAATGTCTGTCTCCTCACCACTCGTCGCCCTGTCAGTTCGTCGCCGCGCTTGTCTTCGGACACCTGTCGCTCTCATGGAGGTATTACTCTGTGGAGTGGAAGCCGAGACACGAAAGTGAAGCCGAAAATTAAAGATAAGAACAGCGTTAGTAGTGGCAAAAAGGTGCATATCTTACTTTGCTTACTATGTAACTTTAGCCACTCACAATACGGCAGCTGACGTAAACTATCGGTCTGCGCATGAGCAGTTGAAAGAAGTCAGACAAGGCATCGGCTTCACTTGATTAACGTGGAGAAGATAGGCTGATGCCACGCCATCAACGTGGAGAAGATAGACTGATGCCACGCCATCAACGTGGAGAAGATATGCTGATGCCACTCCATCAACGTGGAGAAGATAGGCTGATGCCACTCCATCATATCCATTACCTCCATGGTCGCTCTACGTCGCACGGTCCTTCAAACTCTCGACTCTCCGACTGTCCACCCGGAGGCCCGCTCGAGGCTTAAACAGTCTCGCTGGCATCGATCGTGACGGTGCGCGTTGCCAGAGAGTCCTTGCTGAGAGAAGTAAGGGCGATGAACAAAACATTCTTTCGAAGATAAATTCATAAATTCAATCCGCTGAAGTTGAGGGGAGCGGGAGTCGCAAAACGCTTATCGTGACGGCTTGCCTTTGTGAATCGCCGCCCGCTCTACACATCACATTCCCCTGACATGCCACCGTTCTCGCGAGCGGAACGGTGAGCGATGAAGAGCAGCAATATGTAACAATATTTACTTTTTTTTTTGTTTGTTTTTCCTTTTAATGACGATAAGAAAAGCATTTCCAGTTTACAAAATTGCGCTTTCAACTAGGTACTGCTTTTCTCATTATGTGCCAGAATTACTGTTAAGTAGTGCAATATTTTCTTTAAAAAAATCGTATGCATTAACATGCAGTGTTTTTTTGTTATTTTTCAAAGGCTTACTTTGAAAGCGATTTGTAAATCGTAAACCAGTCAGTTATGTATTGCAATATTAGAAACATTTGTTATGGTGACCGTTTACCTGCAGCGCGAACTGGGTCACAGTGTGTTTCTAACACAAGTTTTTAAAAAACAAACTATTTTACGTGTGCACAGTCTTTTTTCACACACTTGCAGAAGTAACACTTCACACTAGGGCTTAACACCATTTTCAATACATCACATGTTTATTGCAAACACAATTATGGAGCACTTTAACACGCCAGAAAGTGCATATTCAGACTGCTATAGCTTAAAATACTGTATTGTGGGTTAATTCCTACGAAACTGGTATGCGGACTGAACCGAATTTTGTCAAAAACTGCCCATCAATGAAATAATAGGGTCATGCTTGAGTGTAGCTCGAGCAAAGCAGATTTGTAAATTTCTTTGTCGTTCAGAACAAAACTCGCATGGCTGTGCATTCTTTGTTCGACTAGTGTTTAATGCGACCTCGCAAGAACACCTCACCACAGTAACATTGATATTGCTAACGATAGAAATTCTTTTTTTATAGCCACTGAAAGGGACATGATTGATCGTAATTCCCTTTACACGATAAAGGACATTTGATTGAGTCAATAACAAATCGGCTCTCCATCGGTTGATGACCGGCCAATAATGAACGCTGTAAAGTACAGAGTAGTGTCCGGTGTGGTATGGACCAATAGGATCGATGGTGAGTTCTAACACAAGACACCAACAGAACCGGTATGCTTGCCGTAGTGGATATAGGTTACTCTCTTCTGATTTGTCTTAAGTGCCAGTAAATGTGCGCAGAACTCAATGTGTTAAATGTGCGCAGAACTCAATGTGTTTACAGTTCCACAGGTACACAAGTAGTCCAGTTTCAGATACGAAGAGATGCCCCCTTTTATGATATTAAAGGGTTAAATTGGTGTAAAGGGTTAATCAAAGTGATCGAAAGGGATCAATCAAATTGAAAGGGTTAAATTCATCGAAAGGGTTAAATTTATTGAAAGGGTTAAAAATGGTGTGTTTGGTGCAAAGGTGTACTAAGGGTTAAATGTATTATTTTCTTTCTTTTTGTGGGTTGGGGAGCAGCTCTGGTAGATGTCGTCAGCACGACAACTGGAACTCGGATGAGGTGCGGCGTGTTGAGGACAGTGTGTGTGTGTGTGTGTGTGTGTGTGTGTGTGTCTATATATATATATATATATATATATATATATATATATATATATATATATATATATATATATATATATATATATATATACACACACACACGCGTGTGTGTGGTGAGTTTTGTGTAAGAGTGGCATAAGTGTAAATTTTTGGGTTTGGTAGTGATATTGCTCGTAGACGGTGTTGGTAGATAGGCGACATTGAATGATAGTCTTATTCCAAATTAATAACAGCATTGCACGAGAGAAAAGATGAGTGTTTAAACGAGTTCTACGTACGATTAAATAACATGAGAGAAGTATAAATACCTCTTGGTCTCATAAAGAAACAACTGCTAAACGAGCACAATTACGCGTGTCTCCAGTACGAAATTATTACGTAATGAAAATCAATTAAACATAAAGAGATGAATACATCTACGACGTGATTTACTATCCCGACCTGTATGTTAGAAATATGATTTCCACAAGAGAAGTATAACACAGTCATCTGAATAACATCTGGTGTCCAAATGGGCTAAATGATCACAATTACGTGAATTAATTAATTAAAGAATTAAAAAATGTTCTTATGAATCAAATGGCTAACAAACACAATAACAAGATATATGTAACATTACTTAACGCCTATCGCACATACCTGACAATATTTATAACACGTCCGCCTGCCTGTGAGGAACTTCTGAAATGGAATCCACACATTATATGAAATGAATTGATTTACATGCATAAAAAAGAAAATGTTTAATATAGGTCCATTCGCTCGGGAGGTCGCTGTAGTACTGACTTGGATATAGGACGTCAACTTACAACTTACGTTATTTGCAAACGTAACCTACGTCCACCTATGTTTGATTATATACTGAAGTGAAAAAAAAAAAACTGGGAAATTTTAATGAAAATACAAAACGAATGTTTCCAAATAAATTAAACAAACACGAGTACATGAAAGTGACTAAACACGTAATGAAATCGCACCTCCCCCCATAACACATCCGTCTGCCTCAGAGACTGGTGAATTAATGAAGCGAGCTTACGTCTAGAGCCTTATTATATATATATATATATATATATATAATAAGGATATATATAATATATATATATATGGAGCGCGGTCGGAGGCTGACATGCGACTAAGGTTATAGCTACTCGGAAATAGATGTGAATACGATTTATGTGACAAATGGATAAAAATTATGTTTACGACACACGTACTAATATATAAATTAGACTAGTTGAATTATCCACGAATAAAAAAAACACATAATAAAATCACACAAGGAGCTCCCCCAAAACACATCCGTCCGCCTCAGAGGTCAGCCAATGAATGAGTGGATTGTATGACGTGCGCCAGCTTATAAGTTGAACTTTACGAGAAAAACTTTTTAGTCGTCCTACAACTACATGAGTGAAACGAGAGTTGAACACACAACTACGTGAATGTAAAAAATAACACTATTTGATAAAAAGTGAATTATTTAAAATAACGGACGGACTACAATTTTTCCCCCATTAAGTCTGTGAAATTCAAGACACTAGTTACAAAAACAACAGTTGAAAATCATTCCAAGTTTCGTCGACCGAACACAGAAACAGGGTATACACGATAATCGCACTGTATAGGTTTAACACAAGAAAATTATTTTTTTCATGATAAATAAAAATTATTTTATATTAAAACGATAATCATGGCTAATACTCTCCGAACCCTCTGGCCACCGCGCCCGGTGAAATTCACTGTCGCATCACGAAGCCCGCTGACCGCCTACCCCTTGGTCGTGGCACTGTACTCCTGCAGCCACCTGGGGAAGTCGAGAGAGCCGGTGGCACGTCTATGCAGGGCGAAGTTTCTCGTGAAACTAACATGGTGGCGGATAGCTAAAACTCTTCACGTCGCTCCTCACTCCCCCCACCCCTTGTCCAGAAGGTGACTTTATGGTGGCTGGAGGGTTGCTCTGACCAAGGTCATGGAACAACACCCCCTCTCCACCAATGCAGAGTCCATTTTCAGAGGGATGATCTGTCCAAGGTCATGCACCCTCGCTGTAGATCAAAGATCATGCACCCCGACCCCCTCCCTTCACTGTCAGCCCAGAATGCGTATTTTGTCCAATAACAGCAACATCAGGGACTCTCCAACTGCTAGACATCCCTCAGACACCAAGTTAGATTCTTCCAAAGCGTTTATTTGTGTGCAAAACTACGCTTTATCCATGAATTGTAGACTTTCCCGAAAATCTACCGTGGCCGGTTCTATGGGAGGAATAGTTATTCCCCCACCCGCCCCTTCTACTGACTCACCATAACTGGAGCTGGTCAATAGCCTTCAAACCTTTGTGCGCCGGGGATGTTTGAAAAAATTCTCACAATTAGACTCCCAGCTGTTTAAAGGTTTGATGCAAACTAATATATTTTAACAACTCTCACTATTTACACATTGCACGTAATTTGTGAGAAAATGTACAAATACTACCTAATCACGATCTAGGCGAACGACTCGAATGAACAATCCATATAAATTTAGCACAAAATGCATAAATGTGCAAATACTAACCAAACGACTTGAATGAAACAGTCCGCACACTTCGTCGAAGAAAAACTATGAAATCGATACTAAATTACGTACCACATCTCAGTTTATCGATCTGAGATAATTTTAACAAAAACTCCGTCGAAAACCAATCACAGAGTGAGGTAAAAATAAATTATCGTAGCGAACACATGTAGGATAGCTTCGGGAATCCACAATTACGAATCCTAGTCTAATAACGCACGGATTATTTAAAAATAATAGACGCGAGCAAACTTCAAAATAACGGAAAAGATTTCTACACTACAAGCTATTGCAATAAAAGTTTAATGAATCCCATACTTAACACCAGTAGAGAAACTGAATTCAAACGTTAATAAACAATTATTAAAGAATAAGTTATTTTATTAACACGCGTAAAAACTCCTGTTGTATTTTATGTTACTATGGTTAGATACGCGAAAAATGGAAATATTTCGGAAAAATACTGCCATGAAGGCTGTGAGCGAGGTGTGAACCCCCAAGCAAATATATGATGATAGCACCTAGCAAGCTGTGCGGGTTGGGGAGCAGCTAGGCGAAGCACGGGGTCGGTGCGAATGTCGTGAACAGGATGGGTCACCGCTGTATGATGGCACGACGTTGTTCGTCTTTCTTCTATCTTGTAACAGACCGCTAGCCGATGAGGTTAAAACCTCGCACCTTTGCCAAGAGAATGCAACACCCTGGCGAACTGCCTTCAAACAACCAGCCTGTCTCGCTCGGGACGAGGACTGGTAGCAATGCTTTAGTTTTATACATGCCCCAGCTGTAGAAATCCTACAGGCTTCACGCAAAGTGTCAAACACAAAATTTACTGATTTACACAATAAAGGCAGATATTGAGTAAATGACATTTCTATGCATTTTAAATATCTTGTGAAAATCGTCAGTGTCTGTTAATACTCATTAACTGCATTTTACATTTGTATTTAAAACTCGTATACTATAAGTAAATTATTTATTTCGTCTTTTTTTTGTTAAGACACTAAATCGTTTACTCATTGCGAATCTCCATAGTCTTTATTGTGTTAAATATTAACGATTTCGCTATTTTTAGTTAATATTCACGCAAACTGATTTCACAGCAAGACAGTATTGTTCGCTTTTGTGGAAAGTGCTCAGACAAAGTGATTCGCCAATAGTTGCGACCAAACACACACTATTTAAACCGACCGAAGGAAAAAGTACGTATTCAGTTCACATCAAAATATTTCTGTTCACTGAAAACATATCAATTAACCAGGTAATTTTGGTTTTGTTATTGAAATACCATTTCCAAGATATATATATATATATATGTGTGTGTGTGTGTGTGTGTAAAAAAAGGTCACACCCACGAATAAATAAATGTCCTTCACACAAACAAACTGCAAAGCTACGACCCCCAGTGAATAAAGAAATAAAAATACTTCTCTGCGAAAACATTGATTCACTCAGTTCTCTAAGAAATATGTTTATAAAATTCCAGATCTACAGTTTGGAGATAAATAATAAAAAATGAAACACACATTCATTTAGAAATACACTTTTAATGTATCTCATTTTTCCAACAAACCCAATATTTATTTATATATAAAAAAATCACACTCTTCTTAAAAATATTTATTTATGTACAGAAAAATCACTCAATCTTCTTTTCTGAGAACGGGGTAGGTAATATTTGGTTGATGTTCCAGGAAGACGAACTCGTTACTCTCAAATCTGTGAGAAGTTGTTTTTCACAACAGATTCTAGATGAGGTGTTGACTCACTAGCTGTTAGAATGACTCACTGAATGTAAGAATTTCTGATAAGTTATCATTTAATTACTTCACTCTTGATATGGCTGACAGTTTAATTGACTCATAGATGCTATTATGTAATTTAACTACCTCATTTGTTGTATTGCATATAGTAGAGCTGAATTTATTATGATATTGATTGCAGTGTTGCGGAAAAAAATGTAGACAGGAATTCTATAATACACGGATACACCATCCGACTGAATGAAGCACTGAAATACAAGAAGTGTAAAGTTTGCAGAGGAAATTTCACATACGCATTGTACTGACATGAGGTAAGGATTGCAGTTCAGAGGCTCTACACATATTCTGGGTTTTGTGAAACAGGAAAACCTTGTAGAAATTTTTTTTTTCCTATGCATTGGAGGAAGTGAAGAGATTTTGGCGGTTCTCGAAACAGGGGTCTTGAGAGCCAATGAGGATGAAGCGAGGCCAGTAATTAAGGAGAGTCGGATTACAGACCTTTGTATCACTAATAAACTTGTATTATTTATCACCAGCAGTGAATGGTCTGTATTGGGAGATATCCACACCCATTTTTGATATCAGTTGTAAAGTCTACCTGCTTCCACGAGCAATAAATTCTTCAAGTTTGGTTATTAAGTAAGGTACCATGTTATTGTCATAAAATTCACCAACATCGGATCAGTGTAGGACAGGGAGGGAATTTCTTTGAAAATAGAAGGTTTGCATAATATCTTCCTCTGCCGTGAGGGGTTTCAAGTATTTACACATTACTGTTATACTATTTCTAACAGGTTAGTATGGTGTTTTAATTAAATTTATCAAAGGAATTCTGCACCTATGGAAAAAACAAGAAAAGTCTACATCACTTTTAAGCCTATCGTTAACTATTGGCATGTCAGTTAGCCTGCTGGCGAACGTGCTAGCCAGTATCTCACAGCTGAGATTTGTTGGTGAACTTTTCACTGAAGCTTGAGAGTTGGAAATCAAATTACTTTTCATACCTGAATAAACATATCAAATTTTTGAAAGTAATTCAGTGGGTTGGACTTGGAAATATTAACCGTGGAGCTAACTGTGGTGCTGCCTTAGGATGTGGAGCAGATTGTGGAGCAGATTGAGGAGCAGATTGTAGAGCAGATTGTGTAGGTGGAGAACCAGTGTTGCAAGTTTTACAATGTCTATTTGAAGCATCACTCTGAGAAAATTCTTTCTGACAGAAATCCCACTGAAAGTGCTTTGTTGAATTTTTCATTCCACAGCTAGTTCTTTCATGCCATCGTAAGTTCCCCAGAACTGTAAATTCTTTACCACAGAAGCGACACAGCAAAGACATAATTTATTCCGTACTATTCAAAGATTAGAATGAAACTGCAAGGTGTACACCATTTGTAGGTAGTTATAGGTAATTTCAGGAAGCAATTTGATTACATTATTCGTTTTAAACACAATACATCTGAAGAATAGAAGGTGTTAAACATACATTTTTTTAAACATAAGACATCTAAATCCTAGAATGTATGTTTAAAGAGTTTTATGTATTTAATTGCTTTCAAATTACTATCATTTTTTTTAATTAATATCCTGCACACAAACCTTTATGTGTACAAACATTTAGAGTTTACAAAAACATTTTTTACATCATGTTTTTTCCATCCTCTTCTTAGCAATACTTATTGTATTTTCATCTGATTGATTGTTTTAATTTTTTATGTATTTGGGTGCATGTAATATTATACATTCTGGTAAATCAGGAAAAGTTTCATAAAAGTGCGAATACACTTCTTCGATGCTAGTTGGTAGACTTGTATTCTGACACATAATTTTTTTCAGATCTGGACAAGATATTAAATCATGAAATTTTTCACCCTCTAAGGGACATTGGATGTTTTTGAAATTAAACAACCCATAGCATATTCTCAATAATTACGTATTATTCCATTAAACATACAAGAGTAATTCACAAGTGAGTTTCCAGGGGTGACAGAGTTTCAAATACCAGTTGGGTGGAAAAAAGACATGTTTACAGTAATAATGTTTCAAATATACTAAAAATATTTCTTTTGGAGACAAACTCGAAGTGGTTTGCTCCAATGTGCCAATAACTTGTTAACATTCCATCTACATTTGGATTTATGTATACATGAGCATGTGATTTCATTATCTTGATCCATCTTTATGAACTAGTGGATGGCATGCAAACAAACACTTTTTATATTAAATTTCACTCATTATAAATAATGCCATTTAACTCGAATAATATCCACACATGAGAATCATCATTGTCTGTTTCACCCCAGTCAGACATCATTGCCCAAGTTAGCATTAATTTTGAGTTTTCCTCTGAAGATAAGAATGTCGAATTAGATCCATATGTTTTACATGATTGTTTGAATGAGGGGGAATTGTATTCTTTTTGAATATCTATTACTTCCCGTTATATATGATTCGAAAATGAGGTTTTGCTCAACTCGAACTACATGTATTTCACAATTATTTAGGTAATGTTTACAAATATCTTCAATATTCTCGTACTCTATACACCTGCTCTCACATTTTAAACTATGGTAATGGTTAGCAACCCATCTATTAATTTTCTTGTATTTGGGAGTTAGATATTACCAGTCAAATGGTGCTTTGAAGCTAAATACAGTTGTATATTCTTTAATTTCAGTAATAGCTAATTCTTTAATGATAATTTTTTTCTGCAGATTGAAATCCTTACACACTACAAAACATCTTGTTGTAGTCATGGTTCATCGCCTACTGACTTAATTCATTATTTTCGTCAGCTTGTCTCTTACATTGTAACTCACAAATCTATCATGAATTATCAGAGTGTAAGCTTGTATATTTGCTGGGATTGGTGTATTTGCAATCACTTATTTTAGTGAAGCCATCACACTATATGTAATAGTGTTTTTTGTTTGCTTATATCAAATACAAATAATGATCCCCTGCTTTTAAAAGTTTCGGGTTCTAGGATCGTTGAACTGCTTTTGTTGTAATATGTTTCCTGAAACATTAAGGAATTCACAATTCGCAAAATTAATATTTAAATCCACATAGGAGTAAGCTTGACTGTTTGGATACAGTTGAATATTTTTCATATCACAACTATCGAATACTGATATATAAGCCTTCAAATGATTTTGTCGATTTGTTTGAAAACAAATGACAACATATCTAAGTCTTTATATGAAAAATTTTATTTCACACTCCACACTATTTTTTGAGCTAGCAGTAGAATTGGAAAAACCTCTTAAACCCACAATCTGAATGCAATGTCTACATTCTTCCCTTTTTCTATCAATTTTAAAAACTTTACATGTTCACGAGTGTTAATTTCAATATTTGGCATCAACCATTCAACACTGCTTAATTCAAATGTTACATTTTTGACAGTATCATATATTGCATTCAAATTTGTATTGCAGAATAGAATAACTAATTCTTGTTTAGCATTTAATATGTCTTTTTGTAGTCTTCAGCAAAGCCAAAAACCATAATTAACGATATAACAACTTTGTATCTTCGACTTGGGTTTATTTGTAGTAAGTAATCACTAGCATTACTCCACCCAGCCAGAATCCCTGTATAAAGATTGTTTACACTTCCTGAGAGATAGTTCTTTATAGTGGAAGTAATTCCAACATCTTGTGTTTGATAGATTTCTACTCCATTTAACAGATATACAATTCTGACAATTAAATGAAGTATTCCACTTCTTACTATTTTTGTAGTTGCTGGATTACGTTCATCAGATGTCATAATTGTTTCTCTAAACCTTAAACTTGATTTCTACTGTTGTGTGTAAATATCATGATTTTGTATATAAATCCTTATTCCAAAGGAATGGTTCATACACATGTATTTCCGTATTCATGATTGAATTTTCATAACTGATTGGTTCTTCAACATTAAGTATGTCTTCCATTTCTATTAAGACTATATACTAATTCCTTTATAACCATTTGCTGCCTCATGTTAACTTTGCAGGTAACTTATTTGAAGTGAACGTCTTTATACTTCCTTTCTTCGAAATATGTTTCTTAGTGACATAGTTCTTAAAAGAACCGCCAACTTTATGTCCGAATTTAGTATTGTACACAATACCCATTATGATTGTACTGCACAACGGAATGCAACAGTTTACATAGCTTTTTTAAAATGTAAAATTATGGTAATTTCTTTGTTTCCAAAATTAATAAGTTCGCCATCTTGTTGAACAATTGTAACAACTATTTTATGAGCACAATTCACTATTACTGGAATATATATCAAAGCATTCATTTTTTCAATTATATTATATTCTGTTGCCACAGCACGTAATAGTACTCATTTAGCAGTTGTTTCTTTATGAGACCAGGAGGTAGTTATACTTCTCTCATGTCATTTAACCGTACATAGAAATCGTCTAAACACTCATATTTTCTCTGATGCAACACTTTTATTCATTAGGAATAATACTAATATTCAAAGTCGCCTATCTACCAACACTGTCTATGAGCAATATCACTACGAAACCTAAAAAATTACACTAATGCCACTCTTGCAGTCGTGCTGAGCAACATATATCGGAGCTGTTCCCCAACCCACAAAAGAAAGAAAGAAAATAATACATCGACTCTTAGTACACGCTTGCACCAAACACACAAAAAATTGAACACTTTCAATAAATTTAACCCTTTATATATTTAACAATTTAAATACATTTAACCGTTTTAATTTGATTAACCTTTCAGTTTATTGATTAACCCTGTCTATCAATTTGATTAGTCCTACTAATGAATGAAACCTTCTAATATTAAAAAAACGCCATCCCTTTGTATCTGAAACCGGCACGCCCCTACTACTACTTACACGCAGCACGAAGAGAACGCTTCACACAAGGGCGATGGCGCACTTGATACTGGTGGCACTGTCGCGCTTATAGCTTCTGCGCTTCTCGGGGGGAAACGTGGGGAGCTGCTTCTGGAACACAGGCCCCTTTAACTACATTATTTTTCAGCAAAATATGGTCACCACAGAAATCCTGTGGCTGCATATTTCCCAATGGAATTACTGCATATTAGCGCAAAAAGCCTGGCGCCCAAAGCCGACTGGTAACTTTGCTCTTCCAGTCACAGTTTCCAGCTTCGAGTGAGTAAGTGAAGAGATCTGTGCGGCTCTTAGCATCGAAGTCTTGTGATCCAATGAGAACGAAGCGACGTGAGAATGGAGCACCACCGGAATGAAAGGGCAGGGGGAAGCGGGAGATCCACGAGAAAACCCGGCGACCAGCGGCATCGTTCGGCGCGATGCCCACATGCGAAAATCCAGGAGTAAACACGTCGGGAATCGAAGCCGATTCGCCCAGGTGGGATGCGAGTAGTCTAACCACTACATCACCGCGGCCCCCTCCAGCTTCAAGGACACTGAGCAGGCAGTGGGGAAATGGTCTAAACTTAACACGAGGAAAATACTGTTCAAGGGCGATGCCATTCTTTGTCAAGACTATATCGTAAACAAAACACGTTGTTTGTAAGTCCCAACGTGTAAGACAATATTACGGTGACACAAGTGTGTTTCTAAACAGGAAGAAATTAGTTCGTTACAGCGTAGGCCGTTCACGTTAAACTGAACACTTTTATAAGCCCTGCTTAAGATCTGCTTGTATACACATAGTGTATTCTTGCACTATAAATAAAATCAACGCTGTCATGGGCCTTCCCACTTTCTTCGTGCGCCGGTCAAGTGAAATTGTGAAATTATTAGGAAAGAAAATTTGTCACAGATTTGCTCATTATTACACACGCTCATTAAAAAAAAAAATAACAAACCAAAAGAAATAATTTTAGTATTCACAAATGTTTACCTTACATGTTTAATTCGACATTAAGACGTGGAACTATTTCTCCTCCGTCGTTACCAAACTCACGGTGCACATGCCTGGCTTTGGACCCGTTAAAATATATCAAAGTTAGGAGCAGTGACATTTTTCAAAGGTTGATTTCAAAAGTGCTCGTTTTTTACCATTTGTGACTGAAAGGGTAAATGAACGAGTAGTTGCTTCTCGCCCACACCCTCCTTCATAAAAATGGCCTGGATTTGTGAAGGGACAAAAAGCCTGGGGGGGGGGGAATTGAGCGATTATTGTTGTTTTTATCGCATTCAAGCAATAACCTTTCGCGAACTCACTGACTTTTACGAGTCTTATCTCAGAACTGTGCATTCGCTCTGAGACAGCGAAAGCACGTACATTGAAACAAAGAAGACAGCTTGACGTCGTTATCTAGGTGTATACTGTATACAAGGAACATCAGATAACTCCCACGTGACTGTGAATCTCGCGCTGCTGCAGTGGAAGTAACACAGTGACAGAGCACGCAAATAATGAATCGTGTAAAACATCTCAAGGACAACGAATGCCTGAGTGGTGTTTCCTAACTGACCTTCACTTTACCCACATACGCGTAATTCTTTCGCGCGAAACAATGTCGGCCTACACAGGCAGGACACCCACATTTCGCGAAAAGATCTCCGCACATGATAGATTTCAATACACTACCATAGCAACAGCAGTTTCCTTTTGCTTACTGGCGGAGTGTGTCTGTGAGAAGACATTTTCTTAGCTGACTGGCTAATCAGAATTAAGTTACCCCGATACTGTACGTCTGTGACTCGTGGGTAGACTCTTACACCTAACATCTAGATCACTCAATCACCAAAGTGGATCTGAGCTAAAGCGTTATGAAATACAACTGGTCGTGTAATCTTTTCGCGAAATTCGGGTGTCCCTATACATATGCTTGTATTTTGGTGAGCGAGCAGGTAGGTAAGTAAGTGAGCCTAACGTCCCGTCGACAGCGAGGTCATTAGTGACGATGCAAGTTGAACAGGGACGAGGGATTGGGGAAGAATCGGGAAGAAATCGGCCATGGCGTTCGTTTGGGACCCACTCGAGCATTCACCTGGAGAGATTTCGGTAAACCATGGAAGACCGAAATCACAGGGATGGCCGGACCGCGAATCGAACCCGCGTCCTCCCGAATGAAAGTCCAGTGAGTTACCACTGCGCCATCTCGCTCGGTGGTAAGCGAACAGGAACGTCTGTTATTATTTATGACATCTTGGACAAAAGAACCATTTGCTCTTAGCCTTGGTCTGCATCGGACGTGTAACTTTCAAAATCGGTTGTCACTCATTCCGCACTTCCTGTTTTGAGGATTTCCTAACTTGGAAAACTGGTTCCATGACAACAGACAAACCACCATCAAATACTTCTTGGTTTTATTAATGCCTTAAATGGGTTACTTACAGATTGTAGATATTTGTGAATTAGAATTATAGAATTATCTGTTTCTGCTGTTAATTTTGTGATCTTACAACAATTAATTTGAAGGACTATGGGCACCCAACCAAAAGTGAGAACGATTTAGGAATAACTACGTTCGGAAAACAATAACTTCCCACAAAAGCATAGTAATTGAGAAGCTGACATTTAGTGAAACGTATAAAATAACGTCAATTATATAGCCTTCTTTCAACTCGTTACGATTTTTTCTCTAGGCATAGCTCATTTGAAAGTTAGTAAGTTAAATTAAACTTCATTAAAATTTTGGTATATCTACATATGTATTATATATATATATGAGTACTATGATTTAGTAGGTTCTGGGGCAGGATCCAGGAAAAGGGGCCAGGGATAACCTCTGCTATCTAGGATTAAGTCACTTCCGGCAGCCATATTGGATTTCCTTGCCTCATGCTCTATCATTCCACCTCGGCATCCACAATCTTGGATTACAGTTCTTCATGGCCTACCATTCCACTTCGGCATCCACCATATTGGATTGCATTTCTTCATGCTCTTCATTTCACATCAGTGTCCACCATCTTGGATTAAATTTCTTCATACTCTATCATTCCACCTCGGTGTTCACCATCTTGGATTATATTTTTATTAGTTACCATCATGCCACAGCATGCTCTATAATTCCACCTCGGCGTCCACCATCTTGGATTCCATTCCTTCATGCTCTATCATTTCTCGAAATTCAGCCACCAGGTGAGCTGTATACCATTGCGTTTATCCATATTAATTCACGCTCTATCATTCCACCTCGGCAGCCCCATTTTGGATTCAATTTCTTCATGCTCCATCACACCAACTCAATATCCACCATCTTGGAATCAAATTCTTCGCGATCTATCATTCTACCATTTTGCTTGTTCATTTTTATTAGTCACCATCATACCACATCATTCTCTATCATTCCACCTTGTCACCCGCCATATTGTTTACCTATTTTTTATTAGTCACCATCATGCCACATCATACTCTATCGTCCTGGTCATATGACCGACATCTTGGATTCCGCCTCTCACCTATGCTCTACAACCCTCTTGTCCGTCATCTTGTTTCCGGCCACCATATTGTTTCCAGCCGCCATATTGTTTCCAGCCGTCATATTGTTTCCGGCCGCAACATTGTTTCCCTTTCTATGCACATACACCTAGACACCTACCTATTGCTCTACCTACCCACAAACCTACTGCTATACTTATCTTCCCAACTACACACTGCCCTACCAACCTACCCTCTTAACTAAATACCTATTGCTCTACACACCTACCCACCATCTACTAACCTACTTTCAAAACAACTAAATTATCCACCCACACACTACCCTACGCACCACTCTATAATCCTACACACACCCACCTACCTACAGCTCTACCATTTACACACCCACCCACCTACCCAACACTCTACCTACCTACCCATACACCTTTCACTCTACCATCATACCCATTCCTAAAGCTCTACTAACCTACACACATACCTACTGCTCTACCCATTACCAACTGCCTACCATTCCACCTACCTACACAACCACTCATCTTCTTACCTTCCCACCTACCCATTGCTCCACTCACATACCAACTACCTAACCACATCCTGCTCTACACACCACTCCAACCAATTTTTTACCCACATACCCACCACTCTACATACTTCCAACATACCCAAAACTCTACCCACTTCCCTACCCACCGACCCATTGCTCAACCCAATTTTCTTTCTACCAACAAGCCAAACATACCTACCCACTGCTCTACCTTATTTCCCACCCAAAACTCTACACACCTACACCCCCTACCCACTGCATTACCCACCTACCCGTCCCCTGAACTCAATTACCCCCATGCTACACATCTACCAACACTCTACCCATCTAACCACCACCCTACCCATCTACCCACCAATCTTCACAACTATTCACCACTCCACCCATTTACTCACTGCTCTATCCAACTACCTACTACTCTATTTGCCTACCCAACATTTTACTTACCTAATCACCTACCTATCACTCCACCCACACACCTACTTATCGCTCCATTCGCCCACTTACCTGCCCACTTACTCACTGCTCTACCTACCTACCCAACTATTCACCACTTCACCTATCCAAAAATCTACCCACCTGCTTACTGCTCTATGCACTAACCTACCCCCATTCTACCCATCTAGCCACCACTCTACCCATCTACCCACCACTCTACCCTTCTACCC
The DNA here is from genome assembly GCA_029891345.1 of Dryococelus australis. NCBI lineage: Eukaryota > Metazoa > Arthropoda > Insecta > Phasmatodea > Phasmatidae > Dryococelus > Dryococelus australis. Next base: position 342,235,331 of record CM056995.1, read on the forward strand.
ACCACTCTACCCTTCTACCCACCACTCTACCCATCTACCAAGTACTCTACCTATCTTCTCACCACTTCACCCATCTATTCTCAGCTCTATCCTCCTACCTACTACACTATTTATCTACCCAACATTTTACCTACCTAACCACCTACCTATCACTTCACCCGCACACCTACCTATTGCTCCATTCACCCACTCACCTGCCCCACTTACTCACTGCTCTACCTACCTAACCAACTAGTCACCACTTCACTTATCTAAGAAATCTACCCACTTACTTATTGCTCTGTGCACTTAACTACCCACCACTATACCCAACCACCCATCGCTCCCCATCTACCTAGAACTCTCACCACCTACTCACCTACCTACTGCTCGGCCCACCTACCTTCTGCTCTATCCATATACATACTCTTCTAGCCACTGGCCCACTTTGCAACCCAAAAGTCTACCACATCATTACCCAAAAGATTACCCACCTCACTGTCCACCAAACCATTGCTCTGCCCCCTACCCATCACTCCACTTACCTACCTACATAACCACTGCTCTACCCACTGCACTACATACCACTCTACACACCTACCCACCGCTCTATTAACCTACTTACATAACCACTTTTATATTCACCTCCCACTGCCCTACACACCACTCTATACACCTTCACACACCCACCTACCTACAGCTCAATCCATCTACACACCCACCTACCTACCACTCTACCTACCTACCATCCACTATTCACTCTACCATCCTACCCACATTCCTAAAACTCTCCTAACCTACACACATACCTACTGCACTACCTATCTAACCAACTGCCTGCCATTTTACCTAACCACATTTTAACAGCTCTTCTTACTCCTAACTGCTGACTGCGCACTCAACTCCACAACCACCCGCACTAAGCACAACAAGCACAAGCACCGCAGACACCGCAATTGACACCACACAACTCTCCGCACCCTCAGCACAACTCTCCGCACCTTCTATACAACTCTCCGCACCCTCCACACTTATCTCCGCATCCTCAGCACACATCTCCGCATGCTTAACATAGCACTCCACACATTCACACACCGCTCAGCACCCTAACTACATACCAACTGATATGCACACGTACCCACCAGCCCACTGCTCTACTCACCTATCTACCAACTGCTCTACTTAAATACCCACCTTCTATTCTACTCCAATACTACTATTTTTACCTACCGACATACCTGCCATTTTACCCACCTGTCGCTCTAACCACTTACTGCTCTACTCACCTACCCATCACTAGTCCTACCCACCGCTCTTCATACCTAACACTTATATTGAGTACTAACTTACATATGGTTCTATCCACCTACCCACTAAACACGCACCCTCCTCTATAATTACCCACCAACTGATCTACTTACATCTGTACCCACCTACCTAACACTCTACCCTCCTACCCTCTTACCCACTGCTCTACCTACCACTCTAACCACCTACTCACCTACCTACTGCTCTTCCCATCTCACTACCCAAAATCATACAATTCATATCATCAGACTAACCAACAATTTATTCAAGCCATATATTTCAACCTTTTATACTAACCATCTCACCTGTCATCATACCTCCTACCCTTCTGTTTAATAGACATACAGGCATGTCACACTCAGAGACAAAGCTATTCCATAAAAAAACTTCCCCCTGCTGTCAAACCGAAATAGTACAGCAATGTTCCCATTCACACATTTCAGGCACTGCTAGTGCCATACTGATAGGTCATACAAGCAAGAGACACCGACAAACCAGTCAACCAATGAATATACCCAGCGCATAAAATAGAATAGTTAAAAAAAAAAGAGACTGGCCTCACATCTTTAGCAAAACCTCTCGAGAGGTTATATCACTCGAACAGTAGACGCGAGTACGGATGACCAAGTTGCAAAGGAGACGAATACGAAGAGTAGAGGAGGACGAGACTTGTTTCAACATTGCTGCTAGGGAGGTGCTTGTCGACAATAAGGTATTCGTCCCCACTACCCTACAAATCAACACCTACCCTTACCTAGCCACCTTCCAACACTGCAACACAAAAAAAAATCGCAAAAAATTGGGAAAAACATACCAAATTCGTAATTCCAGAAAACCTGTCATAAAATCATTGCCATTAGATACCAGCCAACGATCATATAACTCATCAAACAAATCACCTGATTGTACCAGCCATCCATTCCAATAACAACAAATGCTGGCCACGACACCTCATACCACCCATCATATCTCTAGCAACTATACAGTTGAGATCAGCCCACAACCTAACATCCATTCCATTTGCACTACTGACCACCACCAGCCAATTATCATACCAACCATCAAAACAAACCACCTGATTATACCAACCATCTGTACCAATAAAAATGCTAACGACCACACCTCAGGCATACCAAACAAAATATGAGTAACCCTGCTGACCAGGAGTACTGGGTTCTATACCGACCACAATCTAGCATACCAACATAATATATCATCTGAATACATCCACTAAAACATACAACCCCAAATCATATCATTCCCTCTAACCCAAGCATACCCAATCATGCTATTAACCATACTGGTCATATCAACCACCATACCGCTGACTTACAGATCAGTCATAACAGCTATCTATATTGACTACCATTTCAGCCTATCTAACTTCACCAGTTACACACAAAAAACCTCATCAGCCACTGTAACTCATGCATACCATATGCTCTACCAACAACACCAGACGAAATGTACTCATTTTTCATACCTCTTACTAAAAACTCAAGCATACCTCAACAATTCAGTCCACACTTACCTTAACAAAAAAAAAATGCTTACTGCTCCACTGGTCGACACCAGCCAAATATCAGCCATCTCCTATAGCTAAAGAAAAATTCATTTCAACCGCACCATCAAATACACCACGCACAATATCCACCAAAACTTAAGTGTACCAAGCAACTCTACAGCTGAAGCCAGCCCATAACCTACTTGTTCTACCAACCAACACCACTTATAAATACCAACCATAACGCTAGCATACATCAACCATTCATCCGACACAGATTATACTGCCCATGCCAGTGACACATTCAACTTCTTCTAATACCACCCACCATGCCGACTGACACCAATCAAATACACTGGCCACCCAAACCTCTTACTATAATTCCAGCATGCCTTGACATTATAGGACTCACCGATATACACATACTGTCACATCATTCGACATACACCAACAATCGCAAGACAGATATATTGAAAAACATATCACCCAACATAGCAACCGTACCATTTATGTTATCTCCCAGGGGAAGCAAGAAAATTTATCATCCAGACCAACCGACAATACAAACATTCTTACCATTTGTCAACGTAGCATAATCGACTATTACCAGGCATCACGTTATGATGTCACCCAACCATCATGTTGGGCCGCAGGTAAGCTTGACCCTTGGCCATTGAGCCACCAATCCATCGATCCACCACCACCACCATCTCATGTGAATGGTCAGCTGTAATCAAATGGCAACTCGATAATTGACTCGTCGAACAATGTAATAATGGTGCAATACGATTGGTTGATTGTTTATTCATTTAGATAATAATTTTCCCTTGTGTAGGGACTTAGAATTTTTCTTTTGTGCATTGACTTTGTTACTCACACTTAACTTAGAAAAATTTCATACCCTATGTTGAACATGAAATATTTCTTACTCCTATGTAATGTATTGCTAGGACTATGCAAATGTGCGTGTTTACCGAGAATTTCTACAAATGAATAAGGAGAGTGCCAATAAAATACTTCCAAGTAATTATTTCTACTGTGAGTGAAGGGACAGAATTTTTTGGTGTAAATTAGAATCACAATACTTTTAATTCATTTTTTAAATATATTTCTTGTGGATAAGGTGTAAGGGGAATAGCGACTTAGAATTAGGGAATAATAAGGGATGGACTTAGGAGCGAGTGGTGAACGTTTGCTACAAAAGTATAGTACGGAAGAAAAAAGGTAAAAAAAACGTGCAATAATTGACAACTAACTATAAATGTGATAAAACTACAATTAAATTTAAAAGAATGGTGATGTGCATTGTAGGCATTTCTCAGTAAAAATCCTAGCTTTTAGTTGGAAAACTTCATGCTGGAACGGAAAATTAATGCTGGTTAATGTTTTGTAATAGCTGAAATAGACTCGAAGCATGCGTCTCAATATGTGATGCAACAAATTTGGGAAAAGTAACATTGGCAGTTCTAAAAAAAAAGTGAATCGCTAATGGCATCAGGCCTTGCATAATGAATGAGAAGACAAGAGCACCTAAAAAGCAATTATTGGGGAGGGACAATTTCGAAAGTTCAGTGACCTCTAGGGTGGACTCCATGCAATCCTCGACTTGCTCGATCCTTCCTGATGCTGCCCCTGGAGTAGGCAATGTTATCCCAGACCAGATAGTAAGGAATTCTTTCTTTGTTTCCCTGCAGGTTTGTCATGGACTCAGAATTATCCATGGCGTGTACAGTAAACTGCGATTCAATTTATAGTCTAGTCGCGGTTTCTGCACACTTTTTGAATAACACCTTTGAAAAAGCACCACATTTATGACATACTAAGTTGCTTCCTAAATATTCCGTATAATACAAGCGATTTTTATATTTGTTACTACATAAAATTCCATCATTGTGGATAATTTGAACTTCATATTTTATTTATAAATTAAAATATTTCGTTTATAACTGACGTTAATAAAGGCAGGGAGAAAAAATATATGTTGGCAATGCCTAGTAAAAACTGTTCACGATAAAATGAGCACTTTTGAGATCAACATTGGAAAAAAGTCACTGCCCCTGCTTGCATATATTTTAATTGGCGCACTGAGTGACATGCGCCCAGTAAAGTTGGTAACGATGCATGAAAAGTAGTTCCAAGTCCTAACGTCGAAAAAAATGTGTTAGGTGTGCATTTGTGATAACTTTAAAATTTTTTTTTTTTTTTCGCTATTATTTTAATGCACCGGAGTGTGAAAATCACCAGATTTGTAAAATATTTAATTTTGTAACAATTTCGCAGTTTCACCTGACCGACGCATGAATAAAATGATGAGGCCCATGGCAATGAAAATTTTGCATAAGGCGGAAGAATACATTACGTGCATACAAGTATATCTTACGCGGGGCTTCAAAAAGCGCTCATTTTACCGTGAACAGACTATAACAAATAGTTCTTTTGCAAAATATTAAATAACTGAGTGCTCAAGAATGCGGCGCGTTGCTTGTCTAGTGTAATTTTCTAGACTAGGTTAAGCTATGTTTGCATGAGGCGGAGGAGTATTCTGAAAGTAGTTTTTTCGCAGTGGTTCAGAAAAGTTGGAGGTAACCGTGAATGGACTATAACAATCAATTCAAACGCAAACGTCTGTGGAATATACAATGTTCTTAAACAAATTCACAAAATGTCCCTATTTCACTCGATTGTACAAGGTTCCCAACCTGATGGGAGGGCAGAGAGCATAAATTGTAGGGTTGGCAATGCAGGGAAATGTGGGGAATGGTCCAGGAATCGGAGATTTTTACTGCATACTTGGAAGAAAGTCCGAAATACCTGAATACTGCTACGTAATTTCACAAAGAGACATTTTTGTATATTTTATTGTTAAAAAGTATGGTTATTTCGCAAAATATCGCTCTAACCACGTCTTATAATTAATTTAAAACTATACATTTCAAATTCCATTGTTTATGTATATATAATATTAAATAAGTGAATGTTCCTGTTTATACGTGGCTGTTCATACTGGTTTTGTTTCGAATTCTCAAATTAAATAAGTGAATGTTCCTGTTTATACGTGGCTGTTCATACTGGTTTTGTTTCAAATTCTCAAATTAAATAAGTGAATGTTCCTGTTTATACGTGGCTGTTCATACTGGCTTTGTTTCAAATTCTCAAATAGAAATGCCCGTCAGCAAATTTCGTAAGGTTAAGGCGAATCATCTGTTGATAGGCGTCGTGGCAGTAACTGTAAATAACGTGAGCAAAGAAGCAATCGGTTTGCCACGCTAACAGATGTGTTTGAAATCCTGAATATTTTTCATAGCTTTGTCGCCCATGGTGTCGCAAGATGAATAGCGGCCTTGGTATACCGTGCTAGATTTCATGATGAAACGAGGTGAAGTAACTCGACCATTTTGTATTAGTTCTACTTTTTATCAATTTAAACTGAACACTCATAGCACCTGGTGTTGGTTAAGTAAATTATTTGACGTACATTCTACCATCCTCACTTTTTTTTTTTTTTTTTTTAAGTTCTGTTAATCGTAGTAAAATTAATAGCCTTACATTGTTAACAAATCCCCAAATGAAAATTAAAAGTCGTACAGGTAAGTCGTATGCCCTGTATTCGAGTCCAGCTCTCTTGAGTTCTTTCACTCAGTAGGCGAAGTTGTGGGTTCGAATACCGATAAAGTATTTACTGTGGGTGTTCCGTTTGTAGGGTTATCATTAGCTTCTGTTCAGTCAATGACATAGTGCATTGTTCTTGCAGTGCAGAATCTTCTACTTACGGGGCTTAAAGAGGAGACACTTGAATCTTGTTAGTAGAAAGTCTGTAGTAAGGTTCAACGCAGAGGTATTGGGTTTCTTCATATGTGTTTGTTCCGTATATTTTGAGATACAGAGCTTTGAACACAACATGTTCTAGCTATCTCGGTGTGCTACGAAATGATGTTTCTAAAGGCTGTTCACGATAAAGTGAGCACTTTTGAAACCAACGTTAGAAAAATGTCACTGCGCATATTTTAGCGGGCGCACTGAGTGACATGCGCCCAGTAGAGTTGGTGACGAGCGACGAATGGAAAGAAGTTTCATATCTTAGCATCGAATAAAAAGTGTTAGGCAACCATTTGTGATAACTTAAATTACTTCTTTCGCTTTCTGTTTTTTAATGCATGCATCGGATTGTAAAAATTATGAAATTTGTAAAATATTTACTTTTCTAATAATTTCAACAGCTTAACTTGACGGACGCATGAATAAAATGATGAGGCCCGTACCTATGTTAATTTTACGTAAGGCGGAAGAATACACAACGTGCATGCAAGTAGATGCCAAGCAGGGCTTTCAAAAGTTCTCATTTTACCGCGAACAGCCTATAACGTTCGTGACGTCTTGAGAAGCATTCAAAAGGCCTCATCTGAAATTCGCGTTCTTTCCGTAGATCAGTACATTGGACGCACGTTTAACAACTTCGTGAGAAAACATCTATTTCAAACCCACTGGAACGCAATTCAACACACAAGGTAGGCGGACTCCTTAAATATTGTTACGTGAAGGACGCCTGAAGGGCTTATCTGAGTTCGTGAGGGATGGAGGTCTCAATAAAAATTAAAGAACTGAATTTGATTTCTGATTTATTCACGCCTCTATTATTTATAGCATGAAACTTCCTGTCTCCACTATTACTCTTTTTATGCAACAGTGGGCGCAATATTTAATGTTTATATCAACTCTAATTAAAGTCCCTTTTAATTGTCTTTGCTTGGTTACATGCAAAATTAACTGATACTCAATATTAACACGTGTTCAGTCTATCTGTTGCCGCCATTTGCACTGTTTTTAACTCACGTGACTATTCCAATAGTCCAGTCTGCCAGCCACACTCTTCGCCGTCGCAGATCTCCTTTCCGCTGGTCACTTCTCTCGCCGCTAGTTCTATCGCTCGGGACTCAGACACTCAGTCACTCAGTAACTCCAATTCCACTCCCGGCCCGGAGGCCTGTCGCATCTAGATGGTTCAACTCACCTCGAGTCGCGCCGATAGAATGAAGTCAGTAATCCAGAGCATTATTCAGATAAAGGCTGATACCATCGATCGTACTGCCGCCGCTATCGTATAACGATATTCTGTCCTCCTCTTCGCTCGCTCGCACGGGGCGGGCCAACGACACGTGACAGTATTGTAATATGTTGTTGCTCTTCATCGCTTCCCTTGCCCTGTCCTGCTCGCCGCTTGCTAGAGCAAAGTAATCTCATTAGAGAGTGTAATGTGAGAAGCAAGTGGCGATTCACAAAGTCAAGCCGCCGCGTGTGGCCACGATATGCCTATCGTGACCCCACCCTTGAAATTCAGCGGATTGAATTTCTCAAGTAACTTTGAAAGAGTGTTCTCGTTCATCGTCCTTGCCTCTCTCAGCGAGACTCGGGGGGCGGGTAAAATTCAAGATCGGACCAGCAAGACCACTTAAGTCGTGACGGTCCTTCGAGTGAGAGAGTCGAAAGTTTGGAGGATTTTGTGACCTTGAGCGCCAGGTGTGCGAAGTCAGCGAAGACGACGAGCCAGCAGAGCATCGAGTGGCGGCAAGAGTGAAGTCTGCGGACTGCGAGCATCAGTTCAGTGAAGAGTGAGACTGACGGACGGGACTATTAAACTGGATACATGAGCGCAAGACATTTCAAATGATGGCGAAAGGGAAATTCAATACGTATAAATAATGAGTGTGAATTAAGAGGAGCGTGAAGTGAAACATTTTTTGTGAAATCGTTATTTGCGCGTATTCGCGTATCTCGGTAAATATGTGTTTTGTAACCACGACCTTTTGCTAGAAAAAGTAAAAAAAAAAAACATTTTATATGAGACTATGTTTTTACTTTTAACATATCAGGTACATTCGTAGTGAAAAAAATTCATGAAAATTTTCAAAGATCGCATTTTTGAAGCTTGCCTATGCAGTTTCCTGGCAAGAGAAAAGTACAAACATACGGACGTAGTTTAATCTGTGGGCTTTCACTGCATGCAATAAAATCCCACTATTACAGATCTGATTAGCACAGTGCAGGACCACGACCGAAACACTGCACGCGTTGCGCGTAGGAGCGATAAGGCACTAGGCGTGCGTGTTAGTGTCGCCCGTATCGCTCCCTCGCTTCTTGACCTTGGACGCGCAGGTTCACGCTCCTCTTAAGCGACTATCCAAAATAGAGCCATTGATAAGAAATTTAATTAAAATAGAAGTAGACACTAAACATTGCGCACACTGAGAATAGGAAGCGTAATTGTGGAGACAGTTTAATGTTACACGAAATTATGTTTTTTTTTATGACCGTTGCTTTATAATGCGAACGCCCACGCCTTACAACAGAGCGCTAATAAATGCACGGATTTAAACGTAAGTTAACATCTCAAGTACTGAAATAGATACACGCGTTCATGACATAGGTGGGTTTCGTACCCAGAAACGCTATATTAAAAAGTTTTGTCTTCGGGCCAGTATATCAACTGTGGAAAATTTTATAGCCTTCAAAATGATCTCGGGACGTCGTATAAAAGTCAGGATAAAAGGCGCATGGAAAAATATGGCTATGACGTTTTAGCAAAATTCTGTGACTCGTACGCTGATTGAGATCGCGACAAAGCTGTATCTCAAAATAATCAAATTTAACTAGATCTGATCCACTGTAGCGATTGGATGGTTTTAAGTGTCTCGCTTCCTAGTCTTCTGCCCGCAAATCACACGCTGTCAGTATTGCTATTTGTGGCTGGCCTCAGGTAGACTTGCGCCAATAACTAGTGGAGTGGAGAGAATTGGGCGGTTCTTGACATCGAGGTCTTGAGAGCCGATGAAGGTGTGATGACATGAGTATGGAGAATCACCGGAACTCAAGGGCGGGGGAAAACGGGAAATCCCCGGGAGCGACCCCGCGGGGAATCAAACTTGGTTCGCCACGGTGGGAGGTGAGTAGTCTAATCACTACATCATCGTGGTATGGACAACTAAAGGACAGCTACCTGCAGGTGTGCACATAAAGTATTGGAGTCTAGCCCGCAGGCTTAAAGGCTATTCACGATAAAGTGAGCACTTTTGTAATGAACCTTGGAAAAAAATCACTGTCGCTGCCTGCATATACTTTAACGGGCGAACTGTAAGTGGCATGCGTCCAGTAAAGTTGTTAACAAAGGATGGAAATTATTTCCATATCTTAGCGTCGAATAAAAAAGTGATGGGTTACCATTTGTGATAAGTTAAAGGATTTCTTTCTGTTTCTGTTGTTTCGTTAATGTATCAACCAGTAAAAATTAGCAGATTAGTAAAATATTTACTTTTCTGATAATTTCACAGTTTCACTTGACCGACGCATGAATAAAGTGATGAAGCCCAGGGCTATGTTAAGTTTACGTAAGGCGGATGAATACGCAACGTGCATGTAAGTAGATCTTAAGAAAGGTTTTTTAAAGTGCTTATTTTATCATGAATAGCCTATACAAGCATATTTCGAAATAAATAAAGGCAGAGGAGTGAATGAAGCGTCCCGAAAGACTAGCCATGGAGCTAGTTTCGAGGTCGGCCTGAGCCTGTTTATGGAAATAAAAACCTATATGCAGCACGAGTACCCTATCGCGATGCCCTTTCACTTGTTGCTATGGGCGAGCGTGCCATTGTCGGGCGGCTGCTCCAAGAACATGCGCCACCTGTCCCAGGTTGTGTTTCTCCTGATAAAGTACACCAGTTATTTTTTTTCCCTTACTCCGGTGAAAGTAGTGCAAAGTCGTGTTCCAGTGTCCTTGCGCCACTGTGGGGCCCCAACAACATATGTGGACCTGTCGACTTGTTTGTTTACATCCACCGTGAATGAATTGCTGTCCAGTTAGAATGTTTTCGTGTAGGTTCTGTGGAGACACGTGTAATACGCATGAATTAATGTAGTTCGCAAAGAAACTGTCAGAAGTACAGAAGCTGAATTTGTTTATAATATTCTCTAATTTACTATGGTTTTTATTCCTAAAATCATGTTACAGACACATGATAGTAGTAGGTAAAGGAGAGTGCTAGTACAACTGGCGTCTTGGCAGGGAACCGCGGCCGCCATCTTGGAAAATTTCCCTCAAAAATTTACTTTTTTCCGGCGACCATGTTGTTTGCCAGTACGACGGCAGCCATTCTGTTAGCAAATGTTCTGATGGCGGCCATTTTGACGGCCAGTACGCTTCGAAAATTCCTGCATTTACATCCCGTTTTTTGATGACTCCTCAATGTGGTGTTGACTCCTTGTGTGTGTAGTCAGGGATATGGAGTTACCCCGACAGAACTTCACGCTCTTGCATTCCGGTCGGTTTTCTCTGGCAGCTCCCAACCAAGTTTTCCTTCGTACCAAAAGTGCGCACTTCCTGTTCACACATTCCCTGTGGAGGGGAGACCCCATTCTAAGGCTCTCTGCCAGCCCCAGGTCAAGTATGTACTAAGCGTACTTATAAATATGGTTGGCTTGATTTCCGAACCGTTAAAGATACAACTACCAAATTCATAACATAGCCATCACCCACAATGACGAGAAGGGTTGAAGGGCTAAGTATATCCAATGTCTGCTTATAAGTACGGCAGACTTTAATTTACGAACCATTTAAGATATAGTGGTCAAATTCATAACATAGGCATCACCCACAACGATGAGAAGGATCGCAGGGTTAATTTTTACCCTATACATACTTATAAGCATAGTTGGCTGTAATTTTCGAACCATTTGAGATAGAAATACCAAAATCGTAACATAGACATCAACCCTGAGAACAAAAAGGGATCGATGGGTCAAGTATGTCCTAAGCATACATGAAGGCATAGTTGGCTGCAATTTGCGAATCATTTGAGATACAACAAAAAATGCAGGAGGCATGAGGGTGATCATTCCGGGTACACTAGGGTTACCAGTCCGACACTTTGACCACACAACTACCATTACATGGTAATTGTTATGAGATGAAATAGCATATATACTTTCGACGGCCTATGCATGCGACAGACATTGCGAGGTTAGGAGAATAAATACTAGCATTGGTTTACACACACTCGCCAGACTTATCGTGAGCTGGCGAGTTTGTTTAATTCTGGACCCACCTAAACCAAAGACGTCTTCGTCAGACAGTGTGCAGTGAGGAGAAACACGCATGGGCCCCCACCAAACATCGCGAACCCGCGAGGTTTTCCTTCTAGATTCATTTACGCTAATGATGATGCCAACAGTGAAGATGCTCACACCTCCACCTGACTGTGGAAGTGGATAGCATACCCATAGATTTCCTTTCACCTACTGTAACATCCTGGAGAAGTCTCATGCACTAACATTCCACCTTAGTTTTCACGAGACGAGGTGCCGAATCTCATTCCACCTTAGTTGTTCCATTCTAACAGGAAATACTCCTTCCGAGGTCCGGTCACCTAACATCATGGCACCTCAGCAGAGACGAGTCTATAAACATCGTGATCCTCCATTCTGGCAATGTGGTGTTCCTGGTTGTTCCCAGCCACGTACTCCATCCCAGGGAAAGTGCAAGCACCACGCTCTGTCATTCCACCCCATAGCCAGCCATCTTGCTGCCCGACGCCGGGGGTTCTCCCAGACTCATTTCCTTCCTAGCAAATGTGCACACCCTCCCGGCTCCCTACTATGATGCCAGCCGCTCTCCCCGATCCCTATCGCAACGCCAGACCCCCTCTCTCCCCGGGTTCTCCAACCCGACCAAGCTGCTTCTACATGCAGTTTTTTTCGTCCTAGCGAATGTCCCACTCACACATTCCATCCCAATGGCGGTCGTCTTGAATTCCTTGCCACGACGCAGGGACTTCCCGCCGCAACACCAGCCTGGACCCAAGGTGACCTCCCGAACCAGATTGCCCCTTCCCAATCTACTTCCGATGTTGGATTTTTTTTCCCTGGGTCGTTTCCTTCTTGTTCCAGCACAAGCATTGGTTGTTGTACTCTGCGACGATGCTAGACACGACCAGCTCATCCTGGGCCTTCCGTACGAACAGAATTCCTCTCGTAAAGGAACATTCACTCGACTGGTCTGCCACCCTGACATCTCTCGGCAAGTGTTAGGTTGAAGTAAAGCAACTGCTTACGGAGCACTGCACCCGAGTTATACAATGTGAAGAACTCATAAGAAAGTAGTACAGACACCAGAAAAATCGCCAGAAATGTGCTATGTATACGGTAAACGAAAGTAGTTATATATTTTGCAAAATTATAAAATATTTTACTGAAATTTACTTTTTAAATGTAAAAAAAATTCGTATATTCCATTGACGAAGAATTTATTGCAAATTCTGCTTTCTGAAGAATCCAGAATGGAAATATGCTTAAATTTGGTTAAAAATACAGACTTTTTAAATCAGTTTCTTAATTAATTACAGTATACCGTAAATTGCTGCTTCCCCTGCCTTTGCATTCCGGCGCTGCTCCATTCTCACCTCGTTTCACGCTCATCGACTCTCAAGACCTCGATGTTAAGAGCCGCCCAAATCTCTCACCTCCAAGTACATAGCATAGCCGAAAGAAACTGCTCCATCATAAAATACTTGACTGAGCATGATGTACTAATAGTAGAGACCTGAAAAATTCGCGAGATCAATGACCTCTAGGCTAGACTGCACGATTGTGTGTACAAACATGCCTATTTCAGATGGAAATTTGTTGTCCGCTGTCACAGTGGAATGCGACGATTGGGCCAGCGTTCTCTAGGAGGTGTCATACACTGTGTGGACCAATGGCTAAAGTTATATAAATGCATGTATTTTGAATCCTAGCTTGTCTACAGATCTCTAACTAATAGACGCTATCGACTAGAATCGATAATGTTTTGGTGCACTTGAAAATGTCTACAGCCTCTAACACAGCGGACCATTGACATCCATTCGTTGGCACAATATTTGTGCCAATTATTGGTGAGTTCTGTGTGGGCAGGTGAACTAAACCCACAGCTGAAAAGCAAATTGTAATAGCCAATGAAATGTTAGGCTCTCTACTGGTGTCTATACACGTTTCACATCTAGCCTGTGGGAAGAGGTGATTTCGCCTCAGAATGTCGCCGAGTGTTGAAAGTGTCAATTTTGCATTCTGCGACACTACTTAAGTAGATGTGTAATTTCGATCGAAAAACCAAACAATTTAACCAAAATTCAAGTAACTTTTTTTTTATTTTCAAGCAACTTTTTATCGTTTTCAAGCAACTTTATTTATCGTTTTCAAGCAACTTTTTTTTATTGTTTTCGAGCAATTTTTTATCATGTTCAAGCTACTTTTTATTATTTTCAAGCAACTTTTTATCGTTTTCACGCAATTTTTCCAAGTTTCTAGAAACTCCATTTGACTCCAATTTTCGATTCTCGACAACATGCTAAAATCATGTAAATTTAAGCTAAAAACAAGCAAATTTTTCAATATATCCAAGAATGTCCGTACAGCATTTGTGTTAATTTAAAAACAGCAAATTTAAGCTAAAAATGAGATCAAATATTAAAAAAGATTAAATAAATAGAATTTATATATTCTTAGAGAATTATAGATCATTGATAAATTTACTATTTTTCATTTATTTTAACCTTCTATTTGCTATAAAAACTTATTTCTCATTTGTTAGTTTCAAAGTATTTTTATCAAATAATTTTCACATAGCAGTTTGTCAATGTAATTTTAAACTTACCATCTGGAATACAATTAATCTTTTTACCAAAATTAGATTCATAAATTTCCATATCTGTAGCAGTAAACCATTTATTTTTTCTAGTTCTTGTAGTTTAGTCTATTCAAACGAATTGTTTAACTTATTGAGCAGAGATTCTAGTTTGATTTATAAAGAAATAATCTATAAAACATCAAAAAATAATTTTTTTTATAAATTATTAAATAAAAATGGAAAATCAAGAAAAGCAATGTAAAAATTCTGGTGAAGTATTAAATATAGAAAGATTTTCACCACATTAATATACAAAAGATAAGCATATTAATACTTGCAAAAATTGTATTTGTTTGTATACTAGAAATCAATATGAGCTAAAGAATCAAAAAGTATTATGTGAATGTGATAAATATGTTTCAATCAAATTAATATCTAAAAAAGCATAAAAATACTAAATTACACAAATATATTTTAAACCTACAAGATAATTATTCAACAAAAACATGTGCAGCATGTAATAAAACAAGTATATCGATTTATTTTATCTTCATAAAAACACAATTGATAAATTTACAACAAAATGTAAGCAATGTTTTAGCTAATATTCTAGAAATCTTCATGAGTTAAATAAAGATGAAAGGAAAGAGAAAGTACTATGTGCAAATGATAAATATATTTGTTGTAATGAATACCTAAAAAGGCATAACAATAGAAAATACATACTAGATAGAAATAAAATTATTTTAATAATTTAATATAATAAAGTTAAATAGAAGCAATGTCATTATTTTCAATAACTTTATTTTTATTATTAATTTTTTCCATTTAAATACATCTATAAAAATAGAGACTACTGATATAACTAGTTAGTTGGGTGAACTGTCTTCGCGAACTGAGAGTTATTGCTAAAAATTTTAAAATTAAATATTGTTATATATAAGGAAAACTGATTTAATTTAATTTATTATATCAAGAAATTAAATGTATAAAGAAATAGGAATTTTGCATTTTACCTTTTTCAGCTTATAAAATAACATAAAAAAGCTCAAAAGAATTTAAAGGAAATATTTCCTTTTTATAATAATATATTTTAAAAACCAAAAGGTAGGAGTAAGTGTATAAATGAATGGCTAACAAAAAATAACTTTACATGTTTGCCTTTAGCTGATGATAATATCAATGAATTATATATAACAAGATAATTATGAATTCAAAGAAATATTCCCCTATTCTATTAATGTATTCGTAAACAAAAGAAATAGAAGAACCAATATCAATTACATAGTTTATAAAGCCTTTAAAGGCCGTGCATTAACATATAACATTGAGAATAGCTTTAATTTAGTACAACTTAATAAATTTTTTATTTCAGTAAAATATAAGGTATTTCAGATAATTTATAGGATTGAAAACTAATATTAAATTATATACCAATTATCGTAAGCAAGAGAATAATCAAGTAAAATTATTTACTTTTCAGTCATATAATCATAAAATATTAAACGAAGTATAAATCATATATATATAATTATAAACTGCTTTCAGCACAACTAATTACCAACATAAAACTTATATATGTGATATGTGTCTTTGATTCTTTTACTAAAAAAAAAAAACAAATAAACATACTGAAGACTGTTCTCAATTCTAAAAAGGAACCAGTAAGGCGAACAAATAAATAAAAAAAAAAAACTACAGACATGCAACCAAAGTTCCTTTTGCTATTATGCAGATTTCGTATCAATTCTAAAATAATTCAACTAAACCAAATCCAAAAGGAATAAATAAATTTAAATTGATCCAAAAATATCCAGTTTTAACAGAGGATGATATTGATAATGGCTTTTATAAGGAGATACTTACATAAAGATATAAATTTACAATTTTACAAATAAATACAATCGATTTAAAGTTGAATGACGAATCATATACGATGAAATATCAGTTATATGAAGCTTCTGGTTTTTGTTATTATATTGTTTCTAGTTGCGATGTGCCCACTAACAAAAGAAGAAAAATCGTTATATAATATATCTAAAAAAACGTACTGCATATCTATGTGAATATACAGAATAAAAAGTACACCATCATGATCATATAACTGGACAATTTATTAATCCAGTATGCAACAATTGTAATCTCCAATTAAAATTACACAATTTTGTTTCAATATCTTTTCATAATTAAGCTGGGTATGGTGTTCATTTATTTATTAAAGAGCTAGGATGAGATAAAACAAATATATAGATTTACTTGCAAGTAATGAAGACAAGTTTCTTATTTTTGGGAAACAAACAAAAAATTTAAAAATGAGATATACATGCACATTAAAATTCATGGCAAGTAATTTAGATAAACTACTGTCTAATTTAACTAAAGACAAATTGAAACAGACACACAAACATTTTCCAGAAGAAAAAGTAGATTTAGTTCTTAGAAAAGGTGTTTATACATATAATTATATGGACAGTTGGATAAAAATTCCAAGAAACTGAACTTCCACCAAAGAGCGAATTTTACAACAAATTAATTGATTCTGACATATCTGACAATGATTATGAACTTGCAAAACATGTATGGAACTAATTTAAAATGAAAAATCTTTGGGAATATCATGACATATTTAAAAAGTATTGTGTTATTATTAGCAGATGTTTTTGAAGATTTTAGAAATACATGTATAAATGCATGTGGTTTAGATCCTGCATGGTATTTTACAGCACCTTGATTATCTTGGGATGCAATGAAAAAAATGACTTAACAGCCATTATATTTATTACACAATTATAATATGATTTTAATGATAGAAAAAGGAATTAGAGGTGAAATATTGCAATGTTATAAACAATATGTTAAAGCAAATAATAAATATTTAGAAGATTTTAATCATAATCAAGAGCCTGACTATTTAGCTTATCTCGATGCGAATAATTTTTATGGTTGTGCAGTGTCTCAATATTTACCATATGGTAGTTTCTAATGGGTTGATTATCGAGAATTTTTCTGATCATGGTTACATTTTAGAAGTAGATTTAGAGTATCTACAAGATCCACATAAATTACATAAAGATCTTCCATTTGTCCAGAAAAAAAGTTAGTTTCAGGAACAAATCAGTCTAAATTATTAACCAATTTACTTAATAAACAAAAGTTAGTAATACACTATCGCAATTATGGCTAAACTATAGAAAATATAAGAAACAGTGTGGATATAAGATTGATATCAGATGCAGAAAAATGTGAAAAATTAGTAGGAAAAGCAAATTTCAAAATAAATGTACAATTTTTAATGAGAATCTTACAGCCTTACGTATGAACAAGACTAATGTAAAACTTAATAAGCCTATTAATGTGGGTATGTCAATTTTGGACATATCAAGAGTTAATGTATGATGTTCATTATGAAGTGATGAAACCAAAATATGGAGATTGCATTGAATTATACTATAAAGATACCTATTCCTCATTTACAACATAAAAACAGAAGATTTTTACGAACATATGAAGACGATGATAGAAAAATTTGAGACAAGTATTTATCCAAAATATTATATATATATATATATATATATATATATACACACACTTCAAATAAATAAGAAAGTTATAGGTACGATGAAAGATGAATGTAATACATATAGAGTTGGCGACAAAGAAAACAAAAGATCGAAAGGTGTAAAGAAATGTGTAGTTAATAAGAGAATAACATTTGATGACTGTAAGAATTGTTTGTTTTATGAAAAAATACAATGTAGAACAATGAATTTAATAAGGAGTGGGAAACATGAAATATATAAAGTCGAAGTTAATAAAATAACATTAAATCATTGTGATGACAGAAAGATTATACAAGAAAATAAAATAGATCCATTACCTTATGGATATCAAAATTTATAGTTTTACTAATGGAAGTTGAATAATTCAATGGTCATTATATATAATGCTGCCCAAGTGCAGAGATGATTGGGTGTCTCCAATTGAAGTTTTGCTAGTGTCAATATCAAGGCTGAGGTGTAAGACCCCCTAAACCTGGGAGGTCATGGCATAACAGCCCGTAAACCTTTGGTAATTTTTAAAAAAATTTTAAATAAAGCTCACCATAGGTGAAATGTGCGTTGAATGAATTGTGAACAAAACTAACAATGAACAAATGAATGATGAATGAACAAACTATGAATGAATGAACAATTTACATACTAATGATGGATGAATGAACGACGAACGAATATTGAATGCATTTTGTGTGCATTGAATGAATGGTGAATGGTCATTGAACATATTTTGTGTACAATAAACGATGTTAGTTTTGAAATGATTAGCTTTCTTACAATCTGTTAAATATTTTATATACAAATAAAAAAAGATTTATTTACTGCATACTTGCTTATTGTTTACAAAATGTCTGCATCTCTAGACAAAGAATTAGAGAACTTAAAACTAGATGATGGCAAGATTGATAATACTAAATTAGTTACCAATTCATGTTTAAATATATTTTATTTTATTAAGAATAATAATTCTAATATAAGGATAGGAGATTGGTTTAAAGATATTTGTTTCCTTTGTTTGAAGAAAAAATGTATTGGTCACTAATGATGTTTTATCATCTTTATATAATTTTTACAGACAGGAAAAATTCCCCGCTTTCAAATTTTACACAAAGTAAAAGTGATTATCTTAAATTTCTTAAAAGCAAAGAAATCACATGTACGAAATAAAATATAACACTCCTGTTGCTTTAGAATATGAGTATATTCAGAATAAAATTAAAACTTTAAGGTCCAATAACCTTGTTCAAAAGAAATGGATTTTATTAGCAGTAGATGATTTTAGAGAGTCTGTAATGGCATTTAATACAAAACAATGTAAGCAAGGAAGAAAATATTATTTGGTTTTAGAAAAAATATTAATCGATTACCTAAAGTATAGAGCAACTATAGAAAAAAACTATATCTATTTAAGCACAACAAGAAAAGAACAATTACATATAGAACAAAAAGAAAAATTGAAACTAAAAGAAGAAAATAAAAAACCAGAACATTTTAACATCAATATGAAAAATTTTATAGACAAAGTCAAGCAAAAAAAAAAATAGTATACACATTGCAACACCTGATCGATATGCTTCAATTAACATTATTAAAGTTGGTAAAACAGATAATTTAATGGCTGGAAATGCCAATTTCAATTCTCATAATGAACAAAATAATTTTTATTTGTTTCCATAAGAAAGTTTATGATTTAAACAAAACAGAAAAATTAATTCATGAGCTATTGAATGACTTTCGTGATAAAAAGAACCAGGAAATATTTGTTTTATATTTTACTTACGTAATTGAAATTGTAGAATTAACAATTAAAAACACAAATGAGTCATTTGATTACATTAATAATTTAACTAAAAATTATCTAGCAGAAATATATTCTTTAGAACCAGTTATTCAGAACCAGTGTCTTTAAGTAATGATGATGATGATGATGACTCATTATCTAATCTGCAAACAAAAATATAAAATTGTTAGATGAATTTATTGCTGAAAACAAACTAAGAGTATCACGTAAAGATTTATTATGCAATTTTAAACTAGGCAACACAAGTAATGCAAAACCTTGGAATAAAACAAAACAATTATTAAATTGGAAGGATAGTAAAAACCCAGTTACTCAACACAATTGATAAATTATAATTACATATAATTAAGGGCGTAACCAGCAGTTACACCCTTAAATAAAAATAATTATATTCACAAAACAAATGTTTTATTAATCTATGAGTTATGCAAATTACCAAAACCCAACCATTTTACATAAATTTTATCACCTTTTGTTTTTAAGAAGTTTCAACCAAATATTAATTTGGATAGTTGATCTTCATAATTTCATATTCATAAAAAATACCCTTTATTTATTCTCCTTTAGTATCTTTCAGTTTGTAAGTAGGCACATCATAATGTAGAACCTCAAAAATATTAAACAATTCTGTTCAGTTAGCTTTATAACACTTTTTAAAGTTTGGTATATGTTTGCTCAAGTGGACAATAATGTATTCACGAAATCTTGTCTTAATTTTTTTTTCATTTTTTATTGACTTCAATTGGTTTCACACCAGTAGTTCGATGTTTTGTGTTGTTATATTCTTTCACTAAATCATCTAATATATTTACCCATTTATAATTGCCATTTAAAGCAAATTTCTTCCACATTTTGTGCTACGATACTGGCTTTAATTTCACTGAATGTAAAATAATGATTGATGTTATATTTTGCATAAGTTCTATAAATATTTCATTATAAAATTCTGATCCATTGTCACTTTATAAATTAAGTGGTTTTCTATTAATCAGTATACATTCGAAGAATTTGCTACATTTTTAGCAGTTTTATCTTTAATAGGTAAAGCAAATGCATATTTTGAAAGAAAAAAACACTGATAATTGCCATAATATACTTTTATCTACTGTTTATATGAAATGACTTTTAAATTGCCAGTATCCATCTCAACAAGATCAATTAGCCATAAGTCATCAATACCATACGAAATTACTTTTCTTCTTGGAAAATTTTTTCATGCAGTTTTATATAATTCACTAATTATTCCTTGTCTTACACTGGGAATTTTTTTTAAAATATTATTTATTAGAATTACTAATAGAAGAAATTTTACTGAACTAATCGTCCATTTTTAGTATATACACATGTGTATTATAATTTTTAGTAATGTTCTTACATTTCAAGCACCAAGTATTCTCCATTTAACAGAAAAAAACGATATAGTTTACGAATATTCTTATTGTGGTCTTCAAACCATCTTTATGAATATATATTTTATCTTTTTTTATTTGAAAAAATAAAGTATCGCCTCTGTAAACAACAAAAGTCTTACTGTAATATATTTTTGTAGTCTTCTTAATAACAACCACATCACCATGAGGTAAAATAAAATTAGCAGTAGTTATTTTATAAACAGTACTATCAATTAAAAAATTTTAGAAAATTTAATTATTATCTATGTGAAATATTTTACTTATTTTATCCCACTTTGCAGGGAAATAAAATATATATGATTTTTCTTCCATACATGTTTCAAATTTCGAGTTAACAAGTGTTTTATAATAATTCAAAACTGATTGGTTTAAATTTTGCGATTTATTGATTGTTAATTTATCAATTTTTATTGATTTCTCTCTTATCTATAGGATCAGAGATATTATTAATTCTACAATTATGAAGAGAGACATAAACTTTTGTATAAACAAAAACTTTACTAATTTGATCTTGTAAAGCAGAAACAATAATATTGTATTTTGAATCTGCATGTGTTTTTAATCCATTGGCATTAGTGTGAGAGTTTTTATTTAAGAGTTTGTTTAATGGTTTCCCAAATAGATTCATCATTTAATAACAAAGAAATTATATTATGAAACTTTAAACCTCTCGAAAAAAGATGTAACACAATTAAACACAAATGTCCACAGATAACTGAATTAAAATTCAGAATTCTATTATCATTGTAATTAAAATTTCTCTTTTTGCAGTAATTACTTAAATTAGTAGGAATATTACCTCCAAATGAATCGACATAGTAAACATAATTATTTTCTTTAAAATAACAGACCCAATGAGTACCGGAATTCTTTGAAATGTCAAAATTAACCACAGTACATTCATTTTTGTGCATTATTTTTGGTTGTTCGTCAATCATATAAACATTTCTGAAACTTTTTACATTTAATACTTTAAATATTTTTCAATAGCGAAATTAGATAAAGGCGATATATTCAAATTATTTTTGGTTTCCCCTTTTTTGCAACCAAACCACTTCCTGATTAATTTTCCAATGCCACATAATGTCAATTTTGTTCTTCTAATCCCTTTTTTATTTTTTCTAGTTTGTTCAACAGAATTGTGAATTGAACCAGCTTCTCCACCTAAAGCACCAAGTGCAGCTAAAACTGGAGTTAAAAATGGTAGAAAAAGCTCCATTATATAAACCACTTCCAGATTTTTATTTTAGTATTTTTTTATTGTTGGCATTGACAAAGTTAATTTGTAACCTTTGCATTCTTTTAAATTTTTATTTTTTCTTTCCACTTGTTCTTATGTTAAATATATAGCTATACCCAAATATCTAAGTTGATCAATGGGTATATCGAATGTTATATTTGTTAACTTCATCTATAAGTAAAAAATATAAGTAATTAATAAATTTTAATACCACATCCTAATTTTCTTTTTGTAAACATAGTTGAAGCAACAGCAGCAGAAGCAATTTTCACTGATTGGAGTATCTTTATCTAACACGATCTCCTTGACTTCTTTTTGTAAAATTTTGTCAGCTTCATGTCTAAATTCTAAATCTTTATGATCTTCATAAGCAATATCGTGATATTTACATACTTTATCTAATTTACTTATTCCCGTGTCGCCTCTTTCAAATCTTTCATCCAATTTTTAAATGGTCCACAATAATTATACCCTGGCAAATGCATTTCAGGTAAATGTAAATTATTTAATGCCCAATTTATTATACCTTTTCCACGATGTTCAGTATTCCAAAATGAATGTGGAATTACATTTAAAACTCTTATAAGACATGGAATTCCTTTAGAATTATTAATAATAAAATTAGAAAATTTATTGTTCAACGTATTCATTATGCTCACTTTTTCATTGCAACAATTTTTATTTCCAGCCACTTTTTTCACCATGAATAACTAATAATCTATCAACCAATTTTCTAACATTATACATCCAAACATATTCTTTGGGCAAATTGTTGTATTTTTTTATACCTTCTTGAGATCTAGAAGTTCTTGGAGAAATCATTCTTTCTAGTGTGTTTGGTATTGATCTTGAGCTTGAATATTTTATGTATTTTCTTAAATTTGTCTAATTATATTATCATATTTCCAACCTACACTTGGACTTTGATTATTCCTTTTCTTATTAGGAGTATATATTTGAAATGCAGCATTGGTTACTAAAATAATTTCTGTGTAATTTTTAAGATCATTAATATTGTAATTACCTTCAACTACTTCTTCGCTATTTTTTTTTTTTTTTTTTTTTTTTTTTACAATTTAGAAAGTCCTTCTGTTAATTCATATTCGTTATCTTTGACAAATAGAATATCACCACCTATATTTACTTTTGTATTACCGATGTAAAAATTATGTCCTTCTCCTCATAAACCGTATTTTCCTTTACTGTTATTAATATCTCCAGAAATATATTTTCCAAGACTAATAGTTGAGTCTTTCAGAGGTATTATACCCAAATTTGGGGACCTATATTTAGCAAATAATTCTCTTTCAAATGATGTCTCTTGAGGAGTAGGTGGATAATCTAGATGTTTTGCTGAAACTGGAACTAGTGGTGTTATAAAATTTTAATTTTCTTCACTAACTTGTCCTACTTTTTTAACCAATATTTCGTAATTCATGAATTAAAGGTAGATCTTTCTTCTTATTTCTTTCATAATATGCTTCGTGATTCTTTTTATAATTTTTAAATTTATTAATGAGTAATTTAACCCGAGAAATTACCTTTGATGAATCGTTCATTGATATATATATATATATATATATATATATATATTTCACTTATAAATTAGTTATAAAAGTATCGAGAGTTTTGAAAGGCAAACTTTTCCTCTAACTGATCAAACCAGGGGGAATTTAAATGTTTACAATAATATAATTGAATTTGATATTCCTATAGGTGATGGATTTTCTTTCCCAGATGATGCTTATGTTTTTGAGCAATTTAGGTTACTAAAGAGAGATAAAGAAGGATATGAGGCGAAATATGCAAAATTAGATAATATTGATTTTGTGCTAACTATTTCCTTTCCAGTTTTCTAGAGTAGAAATATTAAAACATGGACATATTATTGAGGGTGTTGGTAACCCAGGTTTAACTTCAACATTGGTGAATAATTTGTTAAGATCTCCAAGTGAACAAAATTATTTAGATTTTACTGGTATTGATAGTACATATTATGTAAAATCTGTTCATAGGGATAAAACAAATGAAATAATCTATACACTGAAATATCTCTTTGGTTTTGTTCGAGATAACAATGAAATTTATTGGAAAGGTGGTTATAAAATTACGCTGATCCAGGTAAAATTGTTATTCAAAAATGATAAATTATGTGGCCAATTGTTGAATATGAATCTATCACAGCCATTTCAATTAACGAAAAAATATACAAATATCCAAAAATTCCTATCCGTAAAATGGGGTGAGAATGTACCATGTTCTGAGGTTTTATTGTCGAATTTTTGTTAGTGTTTAATCGAATGGTTTTATATTTACAATAAGTATTGCTACATATTTTACCTTTTGAAGTGTTGCACAAAATGTTTTTTATCTTGTAAGGAAGGGGTTGTATTAAATTTTTTTCTGGCACAATCACACCCCATTTAATGGGGGTGTGATTGCTTGCAACGGGCAGAGAATGCTGCATGGCACTTTCTCAACAGTACTTTCATAAAACAGAGAACCTGCAATTTGTTAGGAAGTGATTTTTCGTCGAAATAACTCAGAAGAAATATTGTTTGCTACAACAATGAAATTAATTTGTAAATCCTTTAATGGCAATAAGGAAATTTTAATTTATAAAATGTATTTTAATAATTGTTAATGGAACAAATAACTTTATTGTCAAATACATTATAACAAAGTCAGATCAGACAAAATAAAGGATTTGATTTACAAACATAAAAATATTTACATGCAGAATCAGCTGCACCAACCAATTTATTATTTAAGTTCAACAAAAAATACTTAGTGGCTGCTGTGACAAGAAACCAAAGAGGATGTTGCAATCTTTCTGAGGACTTTCTCCTTCTTATACCATATTTTGTCAGCTGAATTAAGCCATACCCAATTTTTGCCTTTCTTGGCCATTGCAGAAATGTAGGCGTCTCCAGCTGGGTCAAATATTGTTACTATTTTTTCCAGGGTAGATCTTTGCCTTTGGATTGAAAGGCCACATAGTCACATTGTTTAAATTCAGAGGCAGTGGGTGGCGAAGATGAGGGTGTGTTTTTGAGCCGTGTTGAGAGGTAGTGGTAATCTGTGCTTCATTTAATCTGATTCCATCTGTTAGGTCATTTGATAGTACATCACATAGAGGATCATCATTCTTATCTGGATTCCCAGTGTCGCTTTCATTGTAGTTGAGCGAGGAGCCTAAGCTGTCATCACTTTCCGCAGAGACAATTTCCATCTCTTCTTCATAACTACTAGATGATATTTCCTGATTCTTCCGATGCTTGAGCTTACTTTTCAATTCGTGCTGTTTCTTCTGTTTCTTGTTATTGGCCGCAGAAGTCGATGGTTGCTCAAGTTTAGGTTGGCCAGCTGAGGCTATGTCATCATAAGCGATTCCTTTGCCTGGAACCACATTGACTTTCTTTCTCCTAGTCACCTTCTTCGGCCCCATTTAATCTCTTTTAGCATTTAGTTCAGCAAGAAATGCTTGAGATACATTTTCAATATGATCCCCCGACGATTCGAACACACTGTCGCAAAGTTTCTTGAAAACTTATTCTTATTAAGTGAATAAATTCCACATGCTTTGAATCCCGCCTTCAAATTAGGCATTTGTCTTTCTGCCAATTCTTGCATTAAATCATTTAATAAACGGGGAAAAATCGTCTTGGGAATTGTGGTGATCCTTCTCTCTTCATCTGTCTCTTTCCACTTTGTCAAGAGTGACCACCATGCACACTTCATAGGCCTAAAAATGCAACGTCTAGGGGCTGCAGCAGATGTGTTGAATGAGGTGGTAGGGTGACAAATCTTATGTCGTTATCCCGACAAAGGGCCAGAACCCGGCAGTTCAAATGGGAACTTAGGTTGTCTCCTATAAGGACATTTGTACCATTTTGTTTTTTTTTTTAACATGGGAAACCGCATACGCTCAATGCAATCTTCGAAGATACACGAGTTGAACCATCCACTCTTTGACTGGTTGTACCGGGTGCCCGATGGCCCACCTTCCAACCTACACTGGTTGAGTCCATCAGTTTTATATGTGACATACACAGGACCCAAAGTACCTACTGCATTGCTACACATCATAATTGAAACAGAGACCTTTGTTGCATTTTTGATCATTTCAGGAAGTTTGGCACCCCTCTTTACGATAAATATTTTGGAGCCTGAGTCATCTTGCAAGCTGTACTCGTAGTTCCAAATGTTTTCTGGGGGTATTCCTTCCAGTTCTTCGGAAATAATTTCAAAGAATTCATTAACGGGATTCATGTCAACAGCTGCACGTGATTGAGAAATGTTTTGCGACATTCTTTGCGACATCTATTTTTTGTGCCTTTTCATATAGTGCCCAGTCCTTCCCTGGAATTATGTTTTTAAATTTATTTGCTTTCTGGACAAGTCTGGTCAAATATGATTTTATTAACAGCCGGAGTTCGAATGTGGTGACTGGAAAATTATATGATGCTAAAGCAAATGCATGGGACACGATTACCTTTTCTTCCTCGGGTGAAAGAGCTGTCTGGCATCCCATTTTTCGAGGAGGTGAGGACGTCTCACTTTCATGCAGCTTACATGTGTGTATTCCATATCTGCAACAAAGAAAAATTACTCTAACATTATGTATGTACTTCAAAGGAATGCCTCGATAGTAAATTCAAACATATAAAATTCACTGGTTTTTTTTTTTGTTTTTTTTTTTTTTTTTTTTTCTGCATGTATGGAATTTCCTCCAGTGTCAGTAGAGCTATGTGCTGATAAATTAGACCTGAATATTTTTTTATATTGACTGAAAAAAAAACATAACTTATAGGGATTGTTGTAGCATCAGCTAGTGGTTAAAAACATAGATACCTACCTAAAACAGTTATAAAACTACGAGCTGATTTTTGTGTGTTTTCGCAATTATTTCGAAACATTAATTTTGCCATTATTAATAAAGAAACAGATTTATAATATTTGTGTTAAATTACACAATGTAGCTTGAATTTAAAAAAAAAAAAATTACCTATACTCCAAAACTCAATACACATGTACCAGACATTTGTGCATGTTAATTACCGGTAACACTTATTTTTCAGTGTACAAAAACTACCTAGCATTTCACGAAACAAATGTTTTAGCTGCCTCCCTCAAGGAAATCTTTTTTGCCTTTCTTTTGGTGAAGGCAAGTTGCAGTGTCTCATCGGTCCAGTTGCGGCAAGGTCTGCCACCAACCTTCCTATGATAAACACGCCCCATTCCTGTAACACACAAAGACGAATTAAACAAATCACATGAAAAGTGAAAATAAAAGAATATGGCACAATGTCACCCCACCAAGTGTAGTTTTTTTTTACTTCTTTTGTTATATCTCACAAACAAATGAACATTAAGAAATACCCATTCATATATATGGAATCTTAAATGATTTTGGAATACCAATATGCACTTACAAGTGAATGGTTATGTACCCACAAATATATGGGCACAAGACTATAATGCACAACCAATAGTTTGTTAAATCTGGTATCGAGTTACAAAATTTCTAGTCTCCACGACCACAAAGAGACTAGAATCTCCACTGCTGAAATCGCATACCTCCGCACTATCTAGCGGCGGATGTTTCAACGCGCTGACTCACTGATGTACTCAAATCCCGGCTGGCACAATTACATCCCACCAGGCATAATCTCACCTCATTTTATGGAGTTTTAATTATTGACAATTTTTTACGAAAAGAAGTTCCTGCTGGAACAACTGTTTTAAATTTTGATATGAGAGATCAGTTTAATATTTTACAATTTGATATGCTTGATTTTGTAATTGTAGACTTTGTGTTGAACAGTATGAAAATGTTTCTGTGTTTAATCACTGTAATGTAAGAAATATTTATGTTAGGAATGGGAGAAATGAGATCTTTCCTAAAGAAAATTGGAATCTTAGACATTGAAAATGAAGTTTGTGATAAAAATGTTTCTTGCTTATAATGATTTTAGAAATTCTAAATCAAATCTAGGTACTCTCTTAGAAAAAACATTGACGATAAATATGTAGTACTTCATAAAATAGGTGACGACTTTGAGAATACAGAAGAAGTTTTTAAAAAGTTACTAGAGCTTTTAATATAATCTGTAAAGAATAATAAGATAATATTTCATTTGATTTTAGCTTATTTTGCTTGATTTTGGATGAAATCTTATTAATTTAGATTGCTCGCTTGATAAATTAGCTTTTCTAGAAAACATGAAAAAGTTACTTGAAATCGAGAAATTTACTTGAATTTGGCTCTTGAGTTTTTAAATTTTTTCTTGTAGGCCTACTTTCGACAAAATTAGCAGAAAATAGTTATGTTAGTATTCTCCTGTACTTTTATGGGAAATTGCCGATTTAAGTGCTGGTGGTCCATATCTCTCAATCTTCAACTACTTTCACGGTTTCTTCACTCGTTTTGAATCAAACCTTTGAAAAATCTCCCCATGTATGACGTGGCTAGTTATTTTCAACATATGCGGTTATCTCAAGCGTTTTATACTTGTGTTCATTAAAGTTAAATTTTTTTGTTAAATTGAAATGTTATTCATATTTTATGTGTAGATTATGATGCTTCTGTTATAAATAATTTTAATAAAAAACAGTGAGAACACATGTGTGTTGGTAACGCCTGGTGAGAAACAGTTCTTGAACAAAATACTGATACGATGAGTGCGCACGAGTTCGGTGCGCTGTCCTTCGGCGTAATTTTCCCATATTAGTTAAACTTAGTTTTTACGAGGTGGAGGAATATCCTGGAAGTAGAACTTCAGCGGGGTGAAGTAACCGTGAATGGGTTATACACACCGGGGCAGCGGCCAGTGGACAGAAAATTCATAGGACCACAGCGTCTTGGCCTACATGTCTTTTAGAACGAGAAATTCTCCTGTACCTATCCGTCCCTGGCTCCTGGCACTTGGTGTGGTGGACTGGTGATCCGTCTGAGTTCCATGTAGATCCCAGAAAGCCATACAGAATGCTAGGAATAGCTCACTTTTCTCTCTAAGAGAGAAATGGTAGAGGTATAACAGAGTAGAAATCTTATTAGATCTAAAAATACGGGATCCATACTAACAGCCACCTTCCCACAACATAACATCCGAGTGTGGGACCCCTTAGAAATAAACGATAGATCATTTTCATCAAAATTGTAAATCCATTTAATCAATTTCATTAAGTAGTAAAGTTCCCCTGGCAATGGATATATTAAATTGTAATAATTTCAATTTCAATTTCAATATAGTAGATAGGAAAATTAATTATTAAATACCAAAATTACACTTTCTATTAAATTAAAACCTCCTCCTCCCTTACCGTAACAATATAATTTTTATTAACTTTTTGGGATAAATGTGGAGGAGGGAGGATTTAAAATATGTATGTCCAAAGATCCCCCATTCTGCTACTAACTGTTAGACAGGATCATAATTAATTTTATTTTTATTTATTTAAATGTTCATAACTAAGATCAGTAATGGCCAATAGCCGGGTATTGATGCAATTTAATTTTGTCCTGTTCTGTTCTGTACCTGTCCGTGAGAAATTTGTGTTGACGGCACAGCCTCACAGCGTGTGTGGTGTACAAGCGGAGTTACGGAATAGTGTCCCGGCCGGCGCGGCGAAGCGGGCAGCCTTGAAGCCTGGCCGGGTGGTACCGCGTGTGAGGGGGGGGGGGGGTGGGGGACAGGTATCGATCCGCGGCCGGCCGGCCGGCCTCGGGCGACGACGAGCCTTGCGCAACGGCAGGGTCGACAGCCGCGCTCCCGATGAGCACGCGGCCTCTGCCTCCCCAGACAGCTGGCCGCCACTCTCCGCATGTGTGGAAATCCTGCCGCCTACGTGGCTCTTAACACGTTCGTTGACGGTACGCTCCGCGCCCCGACAAACTGGCGCACCCCCCCCCCCCCTCCCTTTTTCGTGTACACACGCGCGCGCGCAGTCCGCGGCGAACCAACGGTTGTCCCGAGGACGGGCACGCTCGAAAGAGGTCACCAATAGAAGCTCTTTAATATAATTCCCTTGGGAAAAAAAAATAATCTTCCTCGTTAATGAGCTCAAGTGTTTCAGCCATGTGTTCTACTTCCGTTACCTCCGTACTTGTATCGGGCCACAGAGTAGACAATGTTCCCGGTAAACGGGCACATATAGTATGTCCACGGTAAAGTGAGCACTATTGAAAGAGCTGTCACTTGGAATAACAGTCCATAAATATACGTCAATTCAGCGTCATCTTCCGAGGGCGGTGAAATATATACAGGATGTTTATTACTGACGTGGCAATATTGATTTTAAAAGGCAGTTAAAGGATTTTTAAAAAAATGGCGGAAAGGAAAAAGTAACTAGGTCCTCAAAAGTGTTTACTTTACTGTGAACAGCCTATACTCAACAAATCACCCATCCTGGAGACCGACGCCTTAAATAGCCTATAGTCTATTGAGAGTTACTTCCAACTTTCCTGAAGCCCTGCTAAAGTTGTACTTCCAGGATATTCCTCCGCCTCGTGCAAAGAAAGCTTAACCATGTCTAGAAAATTCACCAGAGGGACTGCGCAACACGTTCTTTGCCAGTCATTACTAGCACATTCGTGTTCTCACTGTTTTTATTAATATTAATTGTAAAAGATATATTATCATTTATAAATAAAACATAAGTAGATTTTCAATTGACCCACAAATAATGCACTTTTACGTTAACACTTGTGATACATAGCATATTGAGAAAACAACTGAAAATGTTATTCGTGGGGTGATTTTACAATGGTTCGATTCAATAAGTGTGAAGAAATCGCGAACAGACTATATGCCAGGAGCGCTGCTTTTTAACTTAATTTGGTTCGATCGATTGAAACCAAACTACATGGCGGCCCAGATTTTATTGAGGTTTCCACCGGAGAACATTGCAAATTGCGACACCACCAGACTTGCCGAAATAAACGAATCTGCAGTTGTTCTACAAAACATATAATTAATTTCGTCTCATGCAGCGCATTTCCTCCTTTCGCCGAGAAAATCAAGCCGTGACTACAGAGTAGACAAGGTCACTGGGCTGCTGGCGAGCGGATATCTGCTACCCAGGCGCTGATTGGCGAAAGTTGTTTTGACATATTGCAACGGCCTGCTGCTCGCGTGTGCATTTTTAGTTCGCGGTACTATAGCAGCTGTTTCGCCTCTGCGTTACTATGTATTCTGTGGCGAAAGTATATGGCATACCTCAAGCCAAACGTTGAATTCACTGCTGTGAAACTATCTTCATAGTTACGTTAAACAATCTATTAAGTCGGAATAACTGCGACTTTTTCGCGAACAATACCTGTGTTGTGACGAGAGTTATAGCATGTACTGCACAATTAAATATCACAGATTTCCCCTTCCATACGAGGTTATTGTTAGAGAACCCGAAATTTCGCGGTTTCATTCGGCAACAAGCTATAATCCACAATATTTTGTGCATTCGAGCATCAGTCAGTAATTCATTTGTAGAGACCTGCAAAATTCGTGTTATTATTTGCTATTAGGCTAAACTTCACAGTGATGTATATACTGCAGCCGGCGTCGCTTCTCCATTGGCTGCTGCATAGAAGTGAAGCCACTCCCTTTATGACTGAAATGCACGTGATTGGACTTCACAGAGTTACCCGGAGTGTGCCAAATAAAGTATGGTCCAATGAAAAAACTCATTGCAAGAGTACATGTGTTCGAAGTTTAACGTGTCCCCAAATAATAACGCGAAATTCGCATGTCTATTCAATGGTAGGAGCAGTGATAATTCGCGAAAAGTTATCGGTACAAGATAAAGTTCAAAGCACTATGGAGTGGTCCACTTTTTTTGATTGGCTGAAGCATGTTATGATCCGTGTTAACTGTTTGCGCACGAATCACGAAGGTACAGTGTCAGAGTTAGGGAGTGCTGAGTGGTTCGGTCAAATGCGGAAACGACACCAGCAGCCAATGGAGGTATGAGAACAGCTGAGGTGTATATATTATATTTAAGTCTACTGAGTGCTCTAATATTTTTCGTTGGCTGTTGCTCCAGTTAAACCTCAGAGCAGATAGAACGGCATTCGGTTCTTATTTTCCTTGCAGGTTCGTTATTGCTTGAAAGTCGTTTGAGGCGTGTCTAACAAACTATGGACCAATGGAAGCACAAACACATATGTACACGTGAAAGCAGTTTAATTTGTCCTCAGATGAATCTGCGAAATTTCTGTGTATTTAGTGACAGTATAAGAGAGAGCTTTATTATAAAGGAGCGTCTTTGCAGAGTCGTTCATTAATAAGACTCGTTAAATTTATGTTTCCTATTTACTAAGACAAAAAAAAGTGTATTGGTGAAAATGCGATGGAAGCAACACCTACAGATCACTCATAAATTGCCTACTGACCTCATTTGTCTTACAAATTACACCTTCCTTGCTAAACATGTGACTGCACTAGGCATCCCTGCAGCAAGTTAATTACCATCTTGATTTAGAGCATTAAAATGTGCGTGTATGACTCGCAAAATTCACGGGTGGTAGGGGCAGGCGGGTCCTAGGCCACCTTGGACTAATTGGGATTATTTGATGGATTGTCGTTTTTATTGTAAGGGTTGATTCTTAATCCGATCTTGATCCGATCAAATATTGAAACTGTAAAATTTATTGAAAAGATTAAATTTATTGAAAGGGTTAAATGTATTAAAAGTGTTATTTTTTAATCGGTTCATTTCTTTTTTAATTTTTACTTGATTTTGTTGGTGTGTACATTTCTTTATTTCTTTACTGTTGTGGGGAGCAGGAGCTCTGGTACGTCCTCACCCTTGGAGCTCTTGCACTCGGATGACGTGCTGCGTGTGGGGACAGGGTATATGTGGTGAGTTTTGTACAAGAGTGGACCAAGTGTAAATGCTGTGTCTCATAGACAGTCTTAGTAGATAGGCGACTTTGAAAGATGCGATTTGCATGTTAGTAATGACAATTGATTAAATAGATGACAACTGTTTCCGAATTCAATTAAACTTTAAAGAAATTCAGAAAGTTCTACATGTGAATAAATTATACACATCGAATGGTAAATTTCAACTATGTGAATAATAAATTGAATTACGTTACTCTCCAGTGTGAAATTAAACGTAAAGAGATGAATTAGTATACTCCAAGCTGTATGCTAGCAATATAATTTATGCAAGAGAGAAGTATAACGAACAAACACAGCTATGTGAGTGTGCAGTATGGAATTAACGATCTACAACAAAATGTCCTTATAAATTAAACAAACACAACTTGAGGCCTCTCACACATACCTTACATGTCTGTCTGCCTGTGAGACTGGTGAGGAGTAACTTTAGAAATGTAATCCACACGTAAACATAAAAATAAATAAATTGATTAACATGTGTAGTCAAATTGCACCTCTCCCAAAACACGTCTGTCTAGCTGCGAGCTCAGTGAAGCACTGAGCCAATCTTACATAGGGAGCCTGACAATGGAGTACATGGGGTGGTTTACAGACGACTAATGTTATAACTACTTGGAAATAGATATGAACACAATGTACGTGACAAATGGATAAAAGTTATGTTTACTACTCACACGCTAATATATAAATTAGATTAGTTGAATTTTAAGCAGACACAATAGAATAACACATAATGAAATGGCACCAGAAGCTCCTTGAAAACACATTCGTCTACCTTGGAGGTCAGTCGATGAATGAGTGGATCGTATGAAGTGTTCCTTCTTATATACTTGTATTACAGGCAGCATCTTAAAGCCAACTGAGTTTAAATTTACAACTCACAGAACCTATCTCCCTACCAAGCTACTATTAACAACTTGATTCATCCTACAAGTACATGAATGTATACAAATGAATTATTTAAAAATATGGGATGTTCTACGAATTTTTTCCATCAAGTCTGTGAAATTCACTGCATTTGGTAGTAAAAAAAAGTGAGTTGAAAATTCTATGACATTTTGTCGACCGAATACAGAAATGGGGTTTACATGATAAATTCACTATCACACGAAAATGTATATTTTATTACTGATAAATTAAAATATATATACACTTGACACAATAGTTTACAAAGACTGTGAACGAGATCTGAACCACAGAGCATATAATATCGCTTAACGAGAATCACATCAATCACACTCCGAATGCCAATGTGTATGAAGGAGCTATTGAGGTATACATCCATCTAGTCCAAGCTTCTATGAGCAACTGAAGATGGTGGCGACTGGATACAGGGGTGCAGAGTAATCCTGATCTCTCCCACCCCTCACCAGAGCATGCTACTCTGTCCTTGGGGTTACTCATCCCTCTACCCTCAATTATCATTTTTTTGCCAATGAGTCAAGATGGCAATGACTGGCTAGATACGACCACATCTCTCCCGACCTCCCTGCACCTCCATTTCCACCCCTCACAAGAGCGATGTCCCCTGAGGTCAAGAACACAGACCATCACTCCCACCCCTCCAACACAGAGTTCGTTTTTCCTTGAAAAGTCAGTCTCTTCTCCAAGGTAAACCATCCCTTGCCCTTGGCGACAACAGCATCTTTGGTGATCTGTCCCCTCCCCTTCACCACCAATCCACAGTTAGTTTTTCGGAGGGATGCTCTGTCCAAGTTCACACAGCCTGCTATCGATCTGACGACGCTGTCAGCAAAATCTCTACAAGAACAAGCACCTGAACCCCCTCTGCCAACACTGCCCAAGAACGTGTCTTTTGTAAACAACAACTTCAGGGACTCTCCAACTGCCAGACACTCCTTAAGACACCAAGTTGGACTATTCCAAAACTTGTATTTGTTTGCAAAACTATGCTTTACCCATTAATTGTGGACTCTCCCATTCTGTGACTAATCCCACTACTAGCCCCTTCCACCAACTCACCATACCAAGAGCTGGTCAAGAATCTTCAAAGCTTTGTGACAAGCAATGTTATAGAAAATTCTCACATTTCAGGTCTTAAGTGTCTGATCCTTAATTTCCATTGAATAAGTATTTATCATCTTTTGCTGAAAAAATTATTATATTAGAAACTATATATTGAAAATACTAGCAGTTGATATGTAACTGTATTTACAGAAATGCAATTCATTGTTTCTGAATAACTTTAGCTGCCATGATAAAAAGGTTTTTTTTTTACATTTATCCTATCGAAACCTATCAACTCCCACATCGTGAAGTAAAATTTTTTTAAATATTTGATTAAAATTTTCAGAAAGGTAATTTCTACCATTGATATCATTATTAACAAATTTAATGCTAAAAAGGAAATGAAAATAATAACTTTTGAACACTGGAAACCAAGCTTACATCTAGGATGTCTAAACTCATTCCGGGTGTTTAAGCAAAATTAGATGGAAGTAATGTTAGGAAGACGCAATAAACATCAACACAGGTTTAGCCCTATCTTTCTCACTCTTCTATCCTCTCTCTTTACAGGCTTGAATCCAAGCATTAACACAGGATTAATATCCCCTTCCTTTGTAACAGGCATCGCTTATGGAAAACTTAACAGTTTCCAGCAAAGACCGTTTTTTAATGTAAGTTAAGAAAAGAATAAGTTAGGAATATTTTAAAGAAATGTATAATTTAAATGGTTAAAATAATTAAAAACACACTGGATTATCACTCCAACATTAATCCAATGAAATGGCAATACAATCAACACGGAATTGTCTGCACAATAAATATTAAATTCGTAATCTGTCTACAGCTTTATTTAAAAAATATATATAATACATAATTTAAAATCATTTATCTAGTATCATAATTTTTACAAACATTGTATTACAATATTTTAGATCATGATTCTTAACCCAGGAGTCATGTGCTTTTGAGAATCATCTCCATCGAACCAAGGACATGTCTTTCATTTTTTTAAGGATTTTTTCAACCAAATATTCATTTGGAGAACTGACTATTTCAGTTCATGCTTGTAAAATCTTCCTTGTTTGGTTCTCCATCATAGGTTTCTAGGTAATACAATCTGGGATATGTTTGTATAATTAAATTTAATTTTAAATATTTCAAAAGACCAATTCACCATAAATTTTTTCTCAAAGACTTCTTTCTGCTTCGAGATATATATGAATTCCCCTAACTTTGACATTTGGTTTTCTTAACTTTTGGTTTTGTTAACTTTAACAATATTATATAGTTTTCACTAAACTATTGTTTATTAAACAGATGCAATGATGATTGCACCTGTAACCTGTTTCCCTGTTTTGTTTTTCAAAAGGTATGCCCAGACCATATTTCGAATAAACATCTATTACTGTTCAAATATACTTGTATCCCTTATTTTATTTTGAAAGCAATGTCATTTCACACAAATTGGCTTGAAAAAGATTGTTTAAACTATTAGTTATAATACTTCTTCTATGATATCTTATCCTTGTAGGGGCGTGAAGCTCGAGCAATCTTAGTAAACTTCATTGGTAATATAGCCATCTTTTTCAACTCTTCAATAATAGGAGCAATTTTGTTTGTATGCGAACTATTCCCAGACACTCTCGAAGTGATGAGAAGTTTTAATTTATCAGCCAATTCATTAGGATTGTTCCAATATACAGGAGAAACACAATCACCAACTTTATACATATTCCACTTACAACAATATCGGGTATTAAATGTATTTTCGGGTTTTTTTCATCTCCTGAACGAATGTTATCATTTTTTCTACGAATAAGTTATTCATATTTCTGCAAATCAGTATCAGAAAATCCATTTGGAAAATTTTTAAAAAATAATTAAAACAATCCTACACTGACACTAGTTATGTAATCACCTATTTTAATTTTATTGTTAGGCAGAAATGTTATTAGGGAATCTCCTAGGAACCAGATGTTGTCATGATGATAAACACGAAAGGTTGTATTGCATGTAGACGAAGTATGTTTTAAAGCTAAATAACGATGTGGTAAATGATAAAGGTAGTTTGCTCTTTTTTTTCTCTGTTAAAGGTTCTTCTTCAGTTTTAATTTCCAAAACTCTTTCATAAGGCTTATTCAACACAGAATGCAATACATATATTCTACTAGTAACAGGTTTAAATATTTCTTAATTTAAAACATCCTGTTCTATACAAGCTCATTTGTCTTTTAACTATTTCTCTTTCACAGCAGATATGACTTTATGTGATTCTGAAGCAGAGGCACACATATTTGATTATATTTATTTAATTAAATCTATTTATATATTAATTAAGTCACTGATTTTTAACTGGTGTAGTAGGTCGAATAAATTGTGCTTTTTCAGTCTTATCTAATTTACTTAAAACATCTAATTTTGCTATAGTTTTAGCTTTGAAATCATTAATGAAATAATTTATTTGTGTTTCCAAATCATTATTTTATTTCCTCAACTCTATTTGCATAACTAAACAAAAAATTTTATGACTGAATTCATCTCTTATATATTGCATTATTTGTTCCAATTGGGTTTCGAGTTGTTTTGTAATAGTATTGTTTACCACTTATTTAATTAAAACTCTCACATTTTCTTGTATTTCTGTAAGTTGTGCTGTACAAACTATGTTTGTCATACCCTTAAAATCCTTACTAAATCCATTGAAATATTCTCCTATTCTAAATTCATTACTCTGCAAATCAGAGCCAATATTACTAAAATGTTTGCAAATACACTTGTGTTTTATAAACATTATCATTCAAATCAAAAACTTTATTAATTTCTCCTGAATATTGTTTGATTGTGATTTAAATATGTTTACCGTAATTGTGTTTAAGTCTTCCACATAACATTTATTTACTGCATCACTATCTTTCACAACTGTACCCATATTACATAATATATATCTGTTCAAATCATAATTTCCATCGTGATTTTTATTAAACAGCTATTGTAATGATTGTGTTTTATACTGCTACGTCCAAACTTTGAAATACTCATTCTTCTTCGCCTGGAAGTAAAAAACTGTCAAAACCAGACCTATATCAGCATATATATAGGGAACATGTTGGTGTAATCACCAAAAAACTGTATTTTCCTTTCCAGTAGTAAAAACACATATCTTTAAACTTTGTAAATATCATATCGCATGAAATATGATCAGTAAAAATATGTTGCAGATTCATATTATCAATTTTAAACACAATTATCATATTTGCATTATTGCCTAAATTATGTTTTGATATATGTGCATAGCTTTGCAATAGATAAAAACAATCAAGGTTTGAATTTCGACCAAAACTGAAATATTGCTGTATTTCACCATGTGGTTCCCACCAAACATCGTCAAAAATAAATATGGAATTGGACAATGCTTCATTCAGATGCACTATATCTTTTTTATTTGTAAAAGGGAACTGTCACATTCATTCAATTAACGACAAAATGCTAGCTTATCATTGATATTTCTCATGTTGTATTGTTTTCAAAGACAACTAAACTTGCAAAATGTTTGGAATGGAACGATCAATGAATAAACTCTTTGGATAACATGTGTAGGGAACATTATATAGTTTATGATCGAACAAACGATTTGAAAGAAAGGCATATAGAACATGCAATTCTAGCCGATAAAGCAGTATATATCAGAAAGAATTCATTTACATCTACAGGTGAAAAGCTTGGAGCTTGGGTTGTTGATAAAGTTATGCACACAAAGTTGAAGCGAGGCATGGGCTTAAAATGTAAAATGAAATGAAAAACAAAGAAAGGAGGAATCATTCAGTTCCTATTTCCAGCATTAACAGCACTTGGATCAATCCTCTGACCGGTTTAGGCAATTTTTAAAGTAGTTAATTCTAAAGGTAGAGGAATGTATTTGATTCCCTATAAAGTTGGACAAGGATGAAAAAACACCAAACTTGGAAAAAATGCATAAAGTCCTAAATAGTCTTCTAAAATGTGCATTAGCAAACAAAGATATGAATGTTTTAGTAAAGAAATTGGATATTCCCTATTTCTGAGGTGTGTATATGAAAGACAATTGACCAAAGAAACCAAATCTTCATGAATGTATGATTGTTAATTTAGATTCAAAACAAAATGAAGGAACACATTGGATTGCATTAATGAAAAATAAAATCAATCATTGTATTACAACAGTTTCGGCCATTTACATCCTCCAATTAAAATACATAATTATTTTTAAAAACCCTCACTTAAGATATAATTACAAATTGGAGCAATTACCAAATACAATAATTTGAGGACATTTATGTTTACAGTTTTTGGCTATAAATAGGGTGTATAAGTAATTGTAATTGTAAAACATATTAGTAATGCATCAATTATATTGATATTAAGTGCAAATTCGTCCCAATTGTGTGCATTATATATTTCCTTCTATTGGAGTTAGATGAAGACTGCAAATAAGTCTAATAGAATTTGTTTGTTACCAGTGGCTGCTGCTGAGGTAGGGCTGTGGGGCACAGCCCTCCTAATAAAATCTCTGAACACATACCTCTACTTATCTGCTACTCA
Organism: Dryococelus australis; assembly: GCA_029891345.1. NCBI lineage: Eukaryota > Metazoa > Arthropoda > Insecta > Phasmatodea > Phasmatidae > Dryococelus > Dryococelus australis. Next base: position 342,275,232 of record CM056995.1, read on the forward strand.
GTGAATAATACTGTGTACGGATACGGGGGTTATTTTGCAGCTGATGTTTTTGAGATGGACAAGACTGTTGTCACGAGAGAAATGTTTTTGGAATAGTCGAGTGGTGGGGCAGCAGTAGTAGAGAGAGATGACCTTAACATAGGACAAGGGGTGCTATGTGGGAGGGAAGACTTCAGGGGGTCGGCCCTTTTCAGCCAATGGCCTGTTTTTAATCGGAGAGAGCTGGATATGCTCCTGCTCAAGCAAAAAAATGGTTTCCTGGAACTGATGAAGATACCAAAACTACATGTTTTGTATGCACTATTTTGCGCTCCACTCTTTTGCAGTTGTTAAACACATTTCTTAACAATGCTTGTATTTATTTCGTATATTTTTATAGGTATCGTTCAAAATCGCATGACCTTCAAATATAGTGTTTAACAGTCTGAATAAGTTTGTTGTTAATTAATGATGAGCTATGAGCATCTGTCAGAAGCATGGTTGAAGTTTTGTTAATGTTGTGTTGTGTAAACTTGTAAATAATTGTTAATTTGGCGAGTATCATTTTAAACCTTATTATGACAAATATTTTCAATTGCAGGAATAAACAAGAGCTACATAATCTGGACCAGCAAGGCCACAGTTAAATATAATTCAACAACAAAGCCACGGTAGTAAATGGTTCATGTACAAGAAAATTCAACGTAAGTACATACAATTTTGCAGACTGACTATGCGGGTGTGAAGTTGGAAATATGTTGTTTTGTTTAATTGTTTTCCTAATGAAACCTTATGATCTTGTGTGGACTGTCAGTGGGGTAAAAGATTTAAAACATTTGGAAGACAAAGTTAAAAAACGTAAATCATGTTATCAACATATAGAAAATGCCATAAAACTTTCATTGCTTGATAAGATGAATATACATTGCCAGTTAGTAAGCATGTACAGGTTGACAAATGGATTATTTTTACGAATGTATTAATTAAGATAGGCAACTTTCATTGTCTAATTTAAATTTGACATGAATTTTGTATATACTGTAGACTATGTAAATTAGTATTTGCTTTTAGAAATATTTGTTTTAGTATATTTAAGTTATCATCATTAGTACGGTAGAATTGGTATTATTATATTATCTCGTATCGTCTTGTGTAATGTAGCACACCATGTAGGTACTGGTTGGAAGGCATATAACATAAACAAACTTAAAAAAATACATGTATGTGGTAGTGATGAGATCAAAACCAGTGGCCACAGTATGTTGACCATTACAAATTGGGCGATGATACATTTTTTTCAAACAACTACACTTATTTTTGTATTTAGCTACATAGGCTACACTTACTTAGGCATGTTGTACACAATGTATTTATCACTGTGCCTATATAAAAAATTATATTTGTAATGATATGAGTTAGGATCACTACAGCCCTCCCAGTTTTAAGTCACCAACTACCACTGTTACTTACTACAGTATACCAAACATTGATATGCATAACCAATTAATTGAGGCTAATATTGATGAAAAAACACAGAAGATTGTGATACTGGTAGAATCTTATGAGTTGGATGACCTTGAAACATTCATTAAAGCAGCATCACCTGAAGATGTACACTTCTGAATATTTGGAAATTCAAATACGTAAACTAGTGCTATATATAGTAACATCGATATCGATTTCTCGGAAGACAATTCAATTGCAAATATGTGGGTTTATGAATGGAAAGTATATCCAGATTATCAATTACACTAATCTTCATAACAGGTTAGTATTTATCGGTAAATGTTTGTCACATAAATGTTAATATAGTATGCAGTTCAAATTTAAAAGGAAAACCGACAATTACACTACATGAATTCACATATGCTGTGGCTCCAGGATATAAAATAATTGAAAAACCTAATGCATTGATATATCTTACAGTAGTAGTGAATTGTTTTGACGAAACAGTTCTTACAGTTATCGATCAAGAAAGTAAACTTACTGATTTTAGAAATGATGAAATTACAGTTCATTTACATTTTTAAAAAGGTATATAAACACCTACATTCCACTGTGTTTTACAATCATAATGGGTATTGTGTACAATAGTAAACTCGGATGTAAAGCAGGTGGTTCTTTTAAGAAGTATGTCACTAAGGAATGTATTTCTAAGAAAGAAAGTATAAAAAAACAGAAATGCCAACATAAAATGCTCACTTCAAATAAGCTACCCGTGAAGTTAACACAAGGCAACAAATTGTATTTAAAGAATTACGAAATACTGTTAATAGAAATGGAAGACATACTTAATATTGAAGAACCAATAAGCTATGAAAATGCAATCACCAATACAGAAATACATGTGTATGAACCATTCCGAGTAGATCCATACACGTTTCCATCGGAAATAAGGATTTCAATACAAAATCACGATATTTACACATTGCCGTCGAAATCAAGTTTAAGGTTTAGAGGAACAATTAAACAGACAGCCGATGCAAATAATCAAGCAACTACAAAAATTGTAAGAGATGGAATACTTCTTTTAATCGACAAAAATGCATATCTGCTAAATGATGCGGAAATCGATCAAACACTTGAAGTTGGAATTACTTCCATGAAAAATAACTATCTCTCGGGAACTGTAAACAATCTTTATACAGGGCTTATGGCTGGGTAGAACAATGATAGTGATTAGTCACTACAAATAAGCCCAGGTGGAAAAAACGAAGTTGTTATACTGTTAAGTATGGTTTTAGGCATTGCTGAAGACTACAAACACATCACATTAAAATCTAACCAAGAAATATATTACAGCTAATAACGAGAAAAGAATAATGTTTGAATTAAGCAGTGTGGAATGGTTGATGTCGCATATTGAAATTAACATTCTTGAACATGTAAAGTTTTAAAATTTTATCTAAAAAGGGATGAACTTAGACATTGCATTCAGATTGTGTGGTTAGAAGTTTTTCCAACTTTACTGCTAGCTCGAAAAATAGTGTGGATTGTGAAATCAAATTTTTTGTCAGAAAAACAGAGATATGTTGTCATTTGTTTTCAAACAAATCGACAAAACAATTCATAAGCTAATAGATCAGTATTCAATAATTGTGATATAAAAAATATTAAACTGTATCTAAACAGTCAGGTTTGCCCCTATGTGGATTTAAATATGAACTTTGCCAAAGAGGAATTCCTTGTTTCATATTATATGTATACAAAGTTTCAGGAAACATATTATAACAAAAACAATTGACCGATCCTAGCACCCAAAACATTTAAAAGTAGGGGAGCATTATTTGTATTTGATGTAAGCAAACACTATGATGCAATTACAAGTAGTGTGATTGATTCACAAATTTAAATTATTGCAAATATACCAATTCCAGCAAATACACAAGCTTAATATCTTACAATTCACGATAAATTAGCAAGTTACAATGCAAGAGATTAGTTGTGAAAATAATGAATCGAGTCAGTAGATGACAAATAACGACTACTGCAAGCTGTTTTGCAATATACAAGGATTTCAATCTCCAGAAAAAAAATATCAGTAAATAATTAGCTATTACTGATATGGAATCACATACAACTGAATTTAGCTTCAAATTATCATTTGACTGGAAATATCTGTATTCCAAATACAGGAAAACTAATACATAGTTTACTAACTATCGCCACAATTTAAAATGGGAGAGTGGGTGTATGGAGTATGTGAATACTGAAAATATTTGCAGAGATTATATACAGCATTATGAATTATATGTAGGTGGAGTTGAGCAAAAATGCATTTTCGAAAGTGTGTATAACAGGAAAGTATTAGATATTCAAAAAGAATTCAATTGCCCTTCATTCAAACAATTGCGCAAAACATATGGCTCTAATTCGACATTCTTCTCTGCACAGGAAAACTCGAAATTAATGCTAACTTGAGCAATGATGTCTGACTGGGGTGAAACAGACTATGATGATTCTCCTCCCGAATCACCTGTACATATTATTCGAGTGATATGGCATTATTTAGGATGAGTGAAATTTAATATAAAAAGTATTTGCTTGCATGCCATCCACTAGTTCATAAAGATGGATCAAGAGAATGAAATCACATGCTCATATATACATAAATCCAAATGAAAATAGAATATTAGCAAGTTATTAGCACATTGGAGTAACGCATTTAGAGTTTGTTTCATAAAGAAATAATTGTATGTCATCCTTTGTTGATAATGTATTTTGAATGATTCTATATATATTTTATGTTATGTTTTGGGACATCCTATAGTTACATGTGTATGTTTTGAAACATGGTATATTTTGTTTGTCGAAATAATAATAAAAATTAGTTTGTATATATTTTATCAATAAAATATAAATGTTAATGAATTTTTACTTTTATTTAACCTATTCCTTTTTTTAAAGATGAACTTGTTTTGCATAAGAAAAAATATTTTCTCCATAGAGAGAGAGGGGAAAGTTCTGGAAGTAAGCACTCTAACCATTTTTCTATAACTAACAACATTATATACCATATCGGTTTTTTTCAGTCATAACATACTGTGTTGTGATAATTTTTTTTAACAGTTTTATCACATAAGATGGTGTTTTGGTTTAAAAAAAAGCCAGAATGGTTTACGCACAAATGATAAATATATTTAATGATTTTCAGTTGTAACATACTCTGTTGTGATGATTTTTTTCCATTTTTATGATCTAAGATGGGGTTTTGGTTTTAAAAAATGGGTGGAATGGCTTACACATGTAATGATAAATATATATTTAATGATTTTCAGTCATAACATACTCTGTTGTCATTTTTTTACAGTTTTATGACAGATGGTGTTTTGGTTAAGAATGATGGGAATGGCTTACAGTCCTAACATGTTGATAAAAAAATTGTAATTAATTATATATAATTTGTGATGTAACATGGGTAGCGATATTTTTATAGTTTGTAAGGTTTTCAATACTACCATGTTTGATGTGAATATGTAAAGAAAATTTGTAACAAATGTTAACTAAACTATGTGTTATGAATTTTTTTAAAAGTAAAGTATTTTAAATAATTTTTTTCTATATTAAATTTGAATACTGTGAGTTGTTATTTGTTAGTTCGAAAAATTCCCCGGGTCATTACTTTGTGTATAATTTAATAAGTTCTAATTACTTTTATTTAAATAAAAAATGTTCTTGAAATGAATGGGTGTTGGTGAGTATAAATGTTGCTTTGAATTCAAAGCCTGGTAACTGGAAAATAATAATTTTACAAGTTGACGACGGAGAAAAAAAGTTTTTACATTAAAAAACTAACATTTCAATTAAAATGTAATAAAACGAACACAGTCTGAAGAGTTGAGTAGAACTTGCAAAAATCCTGCAGAGAAACAAACATATCTGAATGAATTTTTAAACAGAAGGAAGGAATATACATGAATAACTCAAGAAAACTTTACTGGGCTGTTAGCCAAGTTCAAGAACTCTAGGGAATTTAACAAAACCGAGAGCCTATTCCCTCAAAAACTTTTTCAGGGCCAGGTAGAATGAGCCCTTGGCATTACACCACAATGCTTCGCAGCTACCCTACAACTGGGAGAGTTCAACCAACCTTTAAATTAATAAATATTTTAATACTGCAGAATCGATACAATGATGTTTGGTGGTGAAAAAAAAGTCATACTTTACACAAAATCATAAAACATAACTGATAAACTTCTTTAAAAATATTATTTATTCCTCCTTATATAGTAAATGGATACAAAATGGCTGCCATTTTCCTTTAAATTTATGTAAAATTTTATATTTTAGGAAAATCTTTCGAGATATAGTGAAATTTGGCAGATTTCAGTTCTGATAGTCATTTCAGGCTGGATATGTATTATTTCAGTAATATCACATCGATATTTATTTTATAAGGACAACAATTTATAAATAACTTCATGTATATACACATTTCATTCTAGAAATCCCAAAATGGGAAAACTACACTTAAAATATTTTTAGAAAAACAGATTGAAAGTATAAAACTTATCGAACAAGTTTGTTTAACACACGTTTTGAATGTTCGAAAAATAAAGTTTAACTTTAGTATTTGCTTACATCTAATAATGGTGTTCTAAGTTTAAACTGTGTAAGTAGAAAGATGCATGTTTGTCATTACTTGCAAAAAAATCTTGTAGCTGTGTTGGTATGAAAATCAATCATTTATTAATTAAAAGTCGTTGGAAAAACTGGAATGATGTTTGCTGAAAATTGGAGTAAAGTTTGCCTGGAAAATTAGAGTAAAGTTTGGTGGAAAATAGTTTATATATATTTTTTTATTGAATTTGTTTGCGTGATAAAGACATTTGAAACATATTGCTTAATGATGAGGAAAAACAAAGTCTTATTGGTGTAGTTTGGTAGCAAAATTTTATTTAGCTGGGAATACGCCAACCTCTTGCGACTCGAGAAAATAGGAGGAAGCTTCAGTCTACAAATCATAGTAACAGTTTGTAGGGAGGAAGGGAAATAGCCCAGGTCAGTTCTAGATCCTCTGCTACATCCCTAGGGAAAATGTCACTTTGACCTTTAAGCATGCATCCATTGAGGGCTGTAAGGGGAGCAGATAGTGCAAGCCTTGAATCGATAGCGCCCTCCGTGGATAGGGGCAGTCAACCGAAAAAAAAACACTTTCTGACCTTGAGGAGAGTGAGTATAAGTGCCGCATTGGAAGGGACAGTTCTTGGGCGGTGTGGTCAGAGGGAGTGTTTGCTGCTAAAACATGTATAAGCAGGCGCACATCATACGAGCCACTCATTCATCGACAGACCTCCGAGGTGGATATATTTTTTTTGGGAAGCTACTGGTGCCATTTCATTCTGTGTAGTGCTTCACTGAGCTCGCAGCCGGACAGACGTGTTTTGGAGGAGGTGCAATTTTATTATGCATGCTAATCATTTAATTAGGGGGCAGTGGTGGCACAGTGGCTAGCGCAATCGCCTCCCACCACGGCGATCCGGGCTCGATCCCCGGCGGGTTCTCTCCCAGATTTTAGCATGTTAAGGACATTTTGTTGCACATTGTTAATTCCATTCTGCACTCTCATGTAGTTGTGTTCGTCCATTATACTTCTCTCTCGTGTAAATGATATTGCTAGCATAAAATCTTGGGGTAAACTAGTTCATCTCTTTACGTTTAATTTCACACCGGAGAGTCACATAATTCTACTTATTATTCACATAGTTGAAATTTGCGATTCGCTATGTGTAATTTATTCATACATAGAAATCTCTGAAATTCTCTAATATTTAATTGCATTCGGAAACAGTCGTCATCTATTTAATTGTTTGTTTTGACTAACACATAAATAGCATCTTTCATAGTCGCCTATCTACCAAAACCGTATATGAGACACAAAATTTACACTTAGACCACTCTTGAAAATCTCACCATATATATATATATATATATATATATATATATATATATATATATATATATATATATATATATATATATATATATATATTCACCCCATTACCAACACGCCGCACCTCATCCAGTGTCAGAGCTCCAAGGGTGAAGATGTACCAGAGCTCCTGTTCCCCACAAAAGGAGAGAGAAATAAAGAAATATACACAAGAAAATCACGAAAAAAGGAAAAAAAGAAATGGTCCAATTAAAAATTAACCCTTTCAATACATTGAACCATTTCAATGAATTTAACCCTTTAAATTTTTGAGCGTATTAAGATCGGATTAAGGATTAACCCTTTCAATCAAATCGATAATCCATCAATTAATCCATATTAATACAATGTGGCCTAGGACCCGCCCACCCCTAATACTGTCACGGATTCAATCCCGTCGAGACTTCATTTCCTCTATTTTTGTGAAGTTATTTACCGTTTCAAGCGGTTATTGGCTCAGCTAGTTACCATACTTTATCCTTTATTCTCTACCAATTACAGTGTTTTTTGTCATTGGCCTTGAGCTGTTTGGCCAGTACGCAAGGAATGGCAAAAAAAAAAATTTGCTATTTCAGCTTTTAACTTCGGCATTTATGCTAATCTCTTTATTACATTCACTCCGCATCCTGAGATAAACTAAAATTATATGTATCTGGAAATCAGCTTCTAATTTCATGGACTTTGCACATAAAGAGTTAAGTTCTTACATCAATCTTTTAAAAAAATTACGTTATCTTAAAAGCACCAGCGTGGCCGATGCGCATGCTAGGTTAGCGGTATTCCTACAAAAGTCATGAACATAATGTACTGAGGTAATGGCTGTTCACGTTAAAGCGAGCACTTTTGAAATCAACCTTAGAAAAAAGTCACTGCCTTTGCCTGCACATATTTTAACAGGCACACTGAGGGACATGAGCCCAGTAAAGTTGGTAGCGATGGAAGGAAATGTGTTCCATAACTTAACGCCGAATGAAAAGTGTTAAGTAACCGTTTGGGATAACTTCAATTATTTCTTTCGCTTTCTGTTTTTATATTGCGCACCGAAGTGTAGAAATGAGCAGTTTAGTAAAATATTTACTTTTCTAAAAATCTCACAGTTCCATGTCTTAACTTCTGCTTTTAAGTCCAATTCTTAGGCCGTGTTCTAACTGGTTGGATTTTCGTATTTCGTCATTTACATTTTCAATCTTGTAACACTTCAATAGGAACGCCACGAAAATCAACTGTTTAGAATGCAATGCCCGGTTCAAACGACTTGGAGATACCTCCATGTAAATGTGAAATAGTTATTTGAAAACCATAAAACCGGGGTGATTAAAATAAGCATCTTAACTTAAAAAAAAAAAAAAACCATGTCCAAACAAATCATTAGATCGTGGAAACTACGCATTCCATGAATATTTCTACAACTTCCTTTAATAAATAGCTATTTCGAGTTTGGCACTCTTTAGTTTATTACAACATTTCGCATTGTTTTATGCACATGAAGCTCCTGGCAGTAACATAATTATGTTCCACCTATTTCGCAATATCCTTGACGCGACTGTGGTCTATGGGAGGGTCCATAACGGTCGGGAAAACCAGCCGATCACGGTTTCCAAAATCGGCTTACCGAAACTTGAAGCACTTATCACATGCTAACTTGCAAGCTACACCCGTTGGCTCCTCCAGCCTGGAATTTTTCCTGCCCGGAACTGGAGACGTGTCCCCGCCTCCATGGAACAAGTCGTCTCCGCCAGAGAAAACCACATCGTCTAAAAAATTTCCGTTGTCCGCCCACGACACACGTAGCAACAAAATGGAAGGAAAATTCTCATCACCTTCTCGAGTCTTAATAAATTACGTTAGCTCGTGTTTATACTTTTCATAATTTTTTTTCGATTGTGGGAAATAACTGACGAGTGCATACTTAACATCTAAACAAAAAAAAATCTATATATGAATCCATACCCTATGGTGGATAGTCCCCGCAATACATAACTTCAAAGTTTATGCTTGTATTTCGTTTACGCCTTATTTATACACCCCTGTTCGTGTGGACGTTCCCAAATAGTGAAATATGTTCGTGCCTTGAACTGATATTCTTGTAGAATTGTAACATTTTTTCGAGTTATGAGAGCACTTTTTGCAGCTCTGCAGTATTTGTTTACAAATTACAAAACGATCACTTAACGTGGACAGTGGCAGAGCGATTGTGTATTTACGAAAATTCACTAAACAGCTGACAACCGTGATCCGGGAATTTCACAAACTCCGTGGTCAACTGAATCTTTACTGTTATAACTAATCAGGAAAGGGTTAAATTCATTTCAAAATGTAAGTTTTCGAAGGAAAGTCGAAGGCTGTCGCTATTATAAAAATTAAAAAAAATCCGGCGAGGCCGTGTGGGGAAGGGGAATGAAGTGAAATGTAGAGGATTGCGCGTCTCTTAACATTTTAGGTCTTGAGAATCGATGAATGTGAAGCGAGGTGAATGTGGAACATCGCCGGAAGTCATGATGGTTGTATTGGGGGGGGGGGGGTGAAACGGAAGATCCCCGGAAATAATCCGCTGGCACAATTCCCAGGTGCGAGAATTCTGGAGCAACCTTGCTGGGAGCCGAACCCAGTTAGCATTGGTGGGAGGCGAGCTTTCAAACCGTTCGGCCACCGCGGACCCACCTCATGGGGAAGTTGCATAAAAAAGTACTTCGTTAATAATTTCATTAATTGATATGGATTCGCAAAATTGTTTAAATAAAAATTTTTATGGTATTAAAAACTGCTGCTATTTTTGTATTTCATTTCGAAAGATTTCTTGAGCAACTAGTACACAAAAAACAGTTTGTAGAAATTGCGAGAAAAAAAATTACTATACACTACGAAAATTTCCCAGAAGCATCTTGTGAACACCGAGGAAGTATTGTCGATGCTGTGAGAAGCGATGAGGGAGGTAAAGGCTGTTTACGGCAAAGTAAGCACTCTTAAAACAAACCCTTGAAGAAAAAAATCACTGGCCTTAGCTGCACATATGCTACAGTACAAACTGGCCCACAGAGTTCCAGTTATGTTAGCATCGAATTAATAATAATAGTTTTTCATTACTTGACTTTTTATTCTGAACGCAGTTTTTTTAATTTACAGCCAATGAAGCTGGTAAAGTCAGTGACTTTTACTTTATAAACACTAAAGTATGAATTTGCATTAACACATCTACATTTCTAACAATTCCACGTTTTCGATTGAGCCGCTGTGGCTCAGTAGTTAGACTTCTCGCCTCCTAATAAGGAGAACCGGGTTCCATCCCCGGCCTGCTCACTCCCGGATTTTAGCAAGTGGGAATGCCGTACTGGACGATGCCGCTAGTCGGTGGGTTTTATCGGGGATATCCCGTCCCCCCCCCCCCGCCAATGCGTATCGCTTACATTCCGGCGCTGCTTTATCCTCGCCTCATTCCACCCTCATCGGCTCTCAAGACCTCGTTGTTAAGAGCCGCCCAATCTTCCAACTCATCTCAATGGTTTCATTTGGATGGCGTATAACTAGAAACCTGCGGAATTCGCGTTATTGTTTGCCGACAGATTGAACTCCAAGACGTTTTATGTTAGTTTGACTGTTTCCATTGGTAGACATATTGTGCGACTCGTTCCAAGGATACTTTCAGCCAATAGAGTTTGAGCTGCGAGTTTCCAGTAAAACGGTCACAGGGATATAAATGCCAGTAGTCAATGAAATCACGAATTATGTTAAAGTAGAAACAGGGAAGTGAAGTCTAGCATCTTACGAAACAATAACGCGAATTTTGCCGGTCTCTACGTATGAATAAAGTGATCAGACCCATAACAATGTTAACTTTACACGCGGCGCAAGAACACAGAGCGAGAAGGAAATTAGTTACAGGCTGTTCACCTTAAAATGAGCACCTTTAAAAGCCCTAATGAGAACCAATTTGTACGCACTATTTTTCCGATTTATCAGTGAGTAAAGTGATTTGGACGGCTCTGATAATCGAGATCTTGAGAGCCGATGAGGGTGATTGAGGTGAGTATGGAGCAGTGCCGGGATGAAAGGGCGGGGAAAACGGGAGATCCCCGAAAACACCCGCTGACCAACGGCGTCGTCCGACACGATTCCCACTTGCAAAAAACCGGAGTGACCAGGCCGGGAATTGAACCCGGATCGCCTTGGTGGAAGGCAGCAGGCTAAAAGATTAATAAAATACCAATAAGGAAAAAATGGAAAGCAATTTTATGGGACTATTTGAATAACCGGACCATAATAGTACAAGATAATCAGATAACGTTAAAAAGGGAAATAAATCGCGGCTGTCCACAAGGATCAATAATAGGGCCAAGTCTATGGAATTTGGTAATAAATGAGTACATAGTACAAAACAATAATGAGGATTCAAAAGTTGTGGCATTCGCGGACGATTGTATAATTTTGATAGAAGATAATACAAGAAAGGAAAAAGAAGAACGGACACAAAAAATAATGGATAAAACTTTAATACGGGTGAAAGAGAAAAAGCTTAAATTATCAGTAGAGAAAAGAGTTGCCATAATTTTAAAAGGAAAATTGTATAAAAGACCGTCGGTGATAAAGTATGACCAACGAACAATAAAAGTTAAAAAGGAAATAGTATACTTGGGCATTATTTTGGATAATAGATTTAGTTTTGTCCCATATGTTAAATATATAACCGAAAAGCTAAGAACATTTTAAAAATTAAAACAAACGGTATGGAATATCAAAAATTATAATAATAAAAATAAGAAAATAATATATCTGGCATTATACAGTACTATTATACAATATGCTAGCACTTGTTACAAAAATAAAATTGAAAATACACACAGTAAAAGTATACTAAGAGCATCACAAAGATATGTATTGATAAAAATAATGAGTTTAACACCAACAACATCATATGTATCCGCAATAACTGTTAGTAAAGAAATACCAATAGACATAGTATAAAAGATAGAAATAAGACATATCAAATAAAAAATGAAGTAAATGAATTAGAATACAACGGAAATACATATAATAAGATAGTAGATCACAATAATATTTGGATAGAAAAAATAGAAATAATCAACCTATTGGTTTAAAAGAATTTAAAAAAAAGAAATCTATAAACTAAGTGTTATAAATTGGCAAACAGAGCACGATGTAACAGAAACCAGCATAAATCCAAAAAATTATATTAAAAATGTACAACAATGGTACGAAAGTAAAATCAATATATGTATATATATATATATATATATATATATATATATATATATATATATATATATATATATATATAATAGTGTGTTGAAAGTAATAACAGCACACTGTTAAATTAAAGAATATTTAGCTAAAATAAATCGAATTGAAGGCGTCAGATGTCAATGTGAAAAGAGAGCTCAGACAGTATATCATATTCTGTACTTGTGTGACATGTTTAAAGACGAAAGGAAAGAATTAGAATAATAATTAAAACCTTTTAATGACAAATGGCTATTACAAAAAACATAATATATATGGCAAGGAAATTGTAGAAATAATAAATGAAAGTATTAGTCAAATGTATGATATGGTAAAAACTATGAATGATGATTTCACTCAGTAGTCTAGGGAGAGGATGAGTGTGTGCTGGAACTAAGGGAATTATTGAGTGAGTGTTTGTGTTTGTCTAGTGTTTTATCGTTTAAATTAAATAAAAATTATAAATAACTCTCTCTTTTAAATAAGAAACAGAATTTTCAGTAAATATTGAAGTTTTGTAGAATAACAGTGGGGAAGAAAAATTGAAAATCTACAAACCCGAAAAAATTATAAAGAAGAACGCAAGCTCTGAAATGAATGCAAGAAGAATTGAAGAAATATGGAGAAAAACAGAAGAACAAGAAGGAGGAAGAGAATAAAAATAAGGGGAAAGAAGAAGAGGAAAGGAAGTGGGGAGATGAACAGTGAAGGAAAGTAGAAGAACAATAGAAGAGAGAAAAAGATAAGAAGAACGACAAGATCTGAAACGGATGAAAGAAGAACGGAAGGAACTGCGGAGAAGAAAATCTAAATGAGGGAAAGATGTGATTTGTGATAATATGTTGATTGATGCCTGTGTATGTATCTGTGTATGTGACTGTGTAAAAAGAAGGTAGGGGGCGGGGCGCCCGTAGGAGCGGAGCTCCATTCCCTCGTCCGCCGGGAAACGAAGGCCTGGGTGTCCAGAAGCGGTACTTCGATGTCCTGGACGATGCTTAGGTGGGAGCAGAAAGGTGAGCGAGAGGAAAAATAAAAAGAACAAAATAAAATAGTACAGATAGGGAGGGGGCTAGGGGCCTTCGAGTTCGTGGGCGGGGCCATTCGACCATTGGGTGCTATGGCGGACCGGCCGAAAGGGTAGTTAGCTGTGTGCGGGCCCGACGGCGTCTAGTCGCGCGGGCGGATTCGTGGGAATCCCGGTCCCTGGTCTGTTCCGGTGGGGTCGGCGGAACAGAGGGCGGCCGAAAGGATACCCGTCGGGGAGCTGTCTCGGTCGGGGTAGAATAGCTCACCACCTTCCTAGGAAGTGTGAATGATGCTTTTGAATATAAATAGAATTTGTAGCTTAAATTACGGGCGCCTAGACAAACAGCCTCCCTCCCACAAAAAAAAATTGAATCTATATAACTAATATACGGTTTGTTAAATTGCAGTAGTTATGATAGAATTGAAACCCTGAATGGCTGCTGTACTGCTAGGTAGGGTTAATGAAATAAATTTAAAAAAAAAAAAAAAAAAGGGGGGGGGGTCCAACCGCACAGCCACCGTGGTCCCTTCCGCCTGATGAAAAATTAACATTGCCATCGGTCTCATCCCTTTATTCTTACGTCGGCCAAGTAAAACTGTGAAGTTATAAGACAAGTAAATAATTTTCAAATTTCGTCAGTTTTGCACTTCGATGCACTAAAAAATAAAAAAATAAAAAAACAGAAAGCCAAAGAAAACGTTTGAGTTATCAGAAGTTGTTACCCAACACATGTGGAACTACCTTCCATCCATCGTTACCAACTTAACTTTGCGCGTGTCACTCAGTGCCCCCGTTAAAATTTATGTATATAAAGGCTGTTCACGATGAAGTGATCCCTTTAGAAATGAGTCTTAGTAAAAAGTCACTGCCGCTTGAATGCATATTTATTTTAACGGGCACACTGAGTGATATTCACCCAGCAAAATTGGAAAGGACGGATGGAAAGTAGTTCCATATCTTAACGTCGAATAAGATGTGTTAGCTCACCATTTGTGAGAACTGAAAAATTATTTGTTTAATTTTTTTTTTCCATCGATCTGTAAGAATAAAGAGATTCATAAGGTATTTATTTTCTTAATAATTCCACAGTTTCATTCGGCCGACGCATGAACAAAGTTATGAGGACCGTTGCAATGTTAATTTTACATAAGGCGGGAGAGTACACAACGTGTACACAAGTAGATCTTAAACATGGCTTTCAAAAAATGTTCGTTTTATCGCGAACAGGCTATAGGAGTAAGGTTAATACTTATTTGTAAGGTTAATTTCAACCTTAGAATCAGTGGTTTCCCACTGATTCTAAGGTTGAAATTCAAGTACTCGAATCAGTGAAAATGGCTCCACTTAGAATCGGTGGAACACCAGTGATTGTTACAGTGAAAAAATTTCACTGATTGTGTTAGTGACGTGAAATTATTTCAATGATTGAATAAGTGACGGCCTGCTACAGTGGCGTCTTAAATATTGTTTTTATTGGATGTAGCCAAATAATTACGTGAAATGAACATATGTACGATAGTTTACTATTTAAATTGCGCAGTTTACAGCAATTAAAAAAAGTATAACAATTTTGCAGGTGGCCGAGATAGACCTCACATAGTCTTTCATCTTCGACTTAAGTCCGTTCCCCAACCATCTGGGCTACCACGCCGAGTTGAAGTAACTAGAGGAAAATATGTATGTTGTAGTTTTGCCGCGAAATCGTGAAGAATTCAGTTTTATGCTCTTACTTTTAGTTTTTGGTTTAATTGGTACCGTTAGGATCGTTAAAACGAATAGTATATATGAGTGCACTCTCTTCGTCACATTATGTGCAGTTTAAAACTTCAAACTGAGCGCTGTGGCGATTCCATGAAAACGAAATGAATGACGCAAAAAACGGAATGAAAGGCTGGGCGTTTTGGGAGATGAAACACGTTTCTAGAAATCGTTTTTCATTGGTTTTATTAGCTTATTCGTTGTTATTTCACTTGATACACGTTACTTAACGGACTTTTTAAACGGTTGTTTGACGGCCATTTTTACACGCTGTTTACCTGATCGATCAGTCAAAAATAAACCACTGCGTAAGCAGTGATAAAAAGACTGATGAATCAGTGGAACATGTCACTGATTCAATAAGTAGGGATAGGAAAATTTCGCCAATTCATTTACCTGTAAGCTAGGCTCCACAGTCCTGTTTATACTCGAAACGCCGGTGTATGTTCATTGGTCGCTTCACCAGAGACTAGACAGTGATGCCTCATTCCTGTCAGCATGGGATTCGCTACTCGTTTCACTGCAAGTCTGCTATTGGCTCAGAGTCGTTCAGGGCGTGTCTAATAAACTGTGATCCAATTGCAAAGTCAACTTCAGTGTATAGATGTTTGACTTCTATCTTGTCCTGAAATGAATTCGCGAAAATTTCCTATCCCTATCAATAAGTGAAGGAAATATGCCCCCCCCCCCCCAACTGATTCATCAGTTAAATTCACTGAGGTGACTGTTTCAATCAGTCAGATACGTCTGACTGATTGAAACAGTGAAATTCTCACTGGTTCAGATTTATAGCGCAGGGCTTTCGTAAGCGCGCAGCTCACGACGTTGAACATGCCATCCTATGCGTGGAGACAGATTCGTCGCAGGAGCCGTCCACTCACAGGACGCTCGCCGAAACACGAGCGGCGTTTCGCAAAAGCGGGAGGCGCGCGGCAAACCCCGCCATTTGCGCGACGTTACGTCGGCCATTACACGCCCCTGCTTGTCGCGACAAATTACAGCGGCCGGCATGATGGGACACCGTCCATTACACTCGGGGGGGGGGAGGGGAGGAGCGTATTCCTGCAGCTGCTATTAGCGATCGTAACAACTAACAGCGACCACGAAGACCTTCAACGTCGGACTACGCCTCAATTATCTTTAATAACTCCCCCCCCCCCCACACACACACACACACCCTCCCATGAGACCGCGCTTGAAACAGAGCCATCTGCGAGTAAATCCAATAACACGGGCGGCTCCCACCCTGTGATGTCTATTCAAAAATTATCGTCTTTCTTAATTCGCCTTCCACCCAAATGATAATTCGATGGTTGGGGGGGGGGGAGGTAGACGTACCTCGTAAATACCGCAGTCTAGAACATAAAGAGTTTTATTTCAGGAGCATTCATTTAAGTTTAATGACATACATTACAGATAAGGAGTATGATATTGTGATGAGGAAACATAACTTAATTCGATTTGGTGTTTGCTGTTCTGTCAAAGGCATTCCGTGGCCGACGTCGATAACAGGTTTTCTTGTGCTCATGAAGTTCCAGGTTCGAGTCCCAGTTAACTCATGGATGAGCTGACCATTTCAGATGTGAATGTAGGCCAGTTTAAGCCTCTCGCCAATTAGTTTCCCAGCTTAAAACCCTAAAATAAATTATAATATAAACATGATCACGAATATAACAGGTATTAAGTAAATCTCTGAACAAGCTGATTGATTGAAGTACGTATCATTCCCTTTCAAAATAAAACTTTAAGTGAACTTAATGATAAATAAAAATACATTGAGTGTTATGTAGAAAAATACTTTATTCACAATGGAAAAGATTCTTTTACTCATTTTAATTGCACCGAAAAAAATTAAATCCACATAATTAATTATTTTTTATATTTTCTGTGAAATATGTACGGACAGAATATACCTTATGAGGTTTACTAAATAATTTATGAGGTACAGCAAATTTTTTTTTCTGAGTAATTCACGGGTTTATTTTTATGTCAGGAGATCATATAAACCAAGTCCGGCAGCTAGTAAGTTAGTAACAAAAAAGACAGTCCTAGGCCTTACATAGTATTTAAAAAATAATAATTATGCGGTTTATAAACGCTAAATAATCTTTCAATTCCAGACTCTGTAAATAATGGTTACTCGAATAACGGCATATAAATTATACGTTAAATTGCAGATAAATTTATTTTTATTTCCAAAGTGGCAAGTGAGGCTCGTAAGGGGACTATGTAACTGCCCGTCCAAGGTCAAGAAACTAGGGAGCGATACGGGCGAAAGTTACACGCACGCCTAGCGCCGCATCGCTCCTACTCGCAAGGCGTGCGTCGTAACGCTGCACTGTGCAAATTACATCTGCAACGTAGGGGTTTTGTTGCACGCGGTGAAAGCCCGCAAATTAAACTACGTCCGTATTTTTTGTACTTTTCTCTTGCCGCTTAAGGAAATCGCACAGCGTTGTAGTGCGAGCGAGCCCGTACTTGACGCTCGCGTTAACCTAGCAATACATTCAGCGGGGAAACAGGACGCTAGGGGTTGCAACAAATGGTAGCCAGTCAACAGTATGGCGATACATCAACCAACGCGCCGATATAGAGCAGCGCGAGGTTCGTCGCGGTGCCAGGCGCCAGCCGCCATCGGGAAGTCAGCCAGTGACCAACCTCTCAAGAATGGCCACCAGAGGGGTGTACCGCGGACCGCCGCTGTCGATGCGCGAGGAGACACAGCCTTCGGCAACAAGGATTAAGGTGAACCGGTTCCAAAGGTTCACGTCGGAGAGACAATAGATTGGTTTTTAACAAAGTGGCTTCCGCATATATGATAGCAGTGAACGCAATTAAAGACTGTTCACGATAAAGTGAGCACTTTTGAATTCAACGTTAGAAAAAGTCACTGCTCCTACCTGCATACATTTTAACAGGCACACTAAATGACATGCGCCCAGTAAAGTTGGTAACGATGGGTGGGAAGTAGTTCCATATGTTAACGTCAAATAAAAAGTGTTAGTTAACCATTTGTGATAACTTAAATTATTTCTTTCGTTTTTTTTTTCTATCGAAGTGTAAAAATAAGCAGATTTGTAAAGTATTTAGTTTTCTAAAAAAAAATTCTCAGTTTCACTTGACCAACGCACGAACAAAGTCATGAGACTCATGGCAACGTTAATTTTGTAGATCTTTAGCAAGGTTTTCAAAGGTGCTCATTTTACCGTGAACAGCCTATTCTCTCCCGTTTAATATAACGTAACGATTGTAAAGTGTTGTACTCTTGTGAACTCTTGTGTACTCTTTATATAAACACGACTAAGGAGAAATCCGTCTTTGTATTGAGCACGCCACCCAGTCTTAACAGGCTCATGTTGCACTGGCGGAGTTGCCTATATTGCAAACAGAATGTTAATTTTGTCTGGTGCCAGAACATAGCAGGACGCACCAGAACAATAGGCAAGTTATAAAATTGCGATATTTGACAATTTCCATAAATTTTTTTCTCCAAGAATACACTTAATATGACGAAAGTAAAAAAAAAAAAAAAAAAAAGGGCCATAGTTTATTATTATTATTATTATTATTATTATCTTTTATGACAAAAAGTCATATTTCCAGAACTTCTATTTACTCTTATACGCGTTTACGCGCAAACAACGATTTCACAGAAAACGTTTCAGTACATAGGACTCTTAACACGTCTGGTCACACGTTCATATATGATCGCAGGAGTTGCAGTCATGGTGCCTCTTGCAGCTAGTGAACAGCTTGATAGCTTGCTGCCTGTTCCGTGATATTAGCATTAACAATTTAATAAACCGTCGGTGCAGCAAGTTTCACTAATCAGGTCACATGCGGAGAAGAACTGCGCACTGATTCCTCTCTGAGCAGACTGTTACGAATTAGCTTTTAAGTCAATTCATACCTGAAAGGGGCTTTGGGCATAGCTAAATAATGAGTCCTGAATAGGTAGAGCACAGCAGTATAAGATGGGGTTAATTGAGCATAATGATTATACAATAACTATTTACGTGACTATTGATCGGGGGAGCTTATATGAAATACCAAGATGCTAATAAATTTTAATGAGTTTTATTACAGCAATCCACTACTGTCACAGCAAGTGATGCCACTAAAACCCCATGCTGCATCGGTGGGTACTGATTCGTCAGGCGATAATTACGAGACAGTTAACGCCAAAGACGGGATGAGTGCAGTAGAATCGGTTTGTGTGGAGTGTACACTGTCAAGACTTTTGAGTGAAGTTGATGAACTTTAAAATAAACGGTTGTCGGCTCTAAATACTGATGACAATGCAACCCCTGCAAAGGAAAGTAAACTTGATATTGAGGATGAAACAGGAGGTGAAGACGACCACGAAGACATCATTGGTGATAATGACTATGAAGACAGTGTTGATGAAGTATCTGATGAGAAGGATGATGATTCTCTCGACATTCCCACACATTTCACCAACGAGTTTCCTTCGACAAACGGTGTAAAGAAGGCAGAAGGCACCAAGAACGCCCGTTCATTTGCTGTAAAGGGCGACATGAAGGAGGCAGAAGACGATAAGAATACTGAGTACATGATTGCCGAAGACCCGAATGAACTTGTTGATAGACTCAGACATTTGATCGCTTTGCAACGAGATGAAGATTTCTCGCAAATCAACGAGATATTTTCTGTCATTAGTAAACTGAAGAGTCGGTGTTATATCAGGTGAGATTGTTGGCTACTAACCATGATCTGCAAACATCTGATAAATATATACAGATCGAATGTATGAAAAAAATTAGAAATATAGAATGTATAAACTAAGCAAATAAATTAAATTTATGTATATATAATAATGTGGGTTTAATTTCTTATTCAGTGCATTCTTCTTCTCTGAAACACTTGTTAAGTCAGCGGTGTGTACAATCGATTGCGAGTGTCTGTTTTCGATCAAATTTATGCGAGTGTGTGCAGGATGAGGGCCATGTATGATCTGAAGTATCATGCCTTACTCGGGTCGATTAAAATCGGCTGAGTTCTATAAGGCGAACGAATGAACTTGGGAATATTTTTGAGGATTTTTTTGCAACTGGTTAGTTCGCCCGGTCATTTGGCGTGTCCCTTTGTTATGACCAGCTCTGGCTGAAATGTTTGGTGAAGATTTGCAAAGTTTTGCGAAGATTGGTTGTCATCGACTGTTTGCATAAGTGGGTGGTATGGTCGGTTGGTCTTGTCCACTGCTCTAGCCATCCATGCAGGAATTGGTCTTGGCAGGAGCCAGTCTCGAGTGGAGTAAGTCTCTTCAGCAACTGGTTGGAATTTCATTTACAGAAAAGGGGAGGGGTGGGAAATCGTGTGGCAAGTGAACGGTGAGAGGACGAGCTGTGGTGAGTTACTGGTGGGGGAAGGGTTTAAGGGTTGGTGACATGCGTGGATGCTGATGGTGGCTGAGCTTTGGTAAGTAAATGGCGAAGGAATTGGAGCGACGAGTGATATGTTGTTGTTGTTGGGGGGGGGGGGGGTTGTGTATGTGGTCTACATAAAATCAATAATTCGCTTTGAAGGTCGTAAGATTGATCGGCTATATAGCCAATGAAATATAGAGGTAGGGGTTCAGACGTCTGCTGATCGTCATACCAGGAACTGGTTACGCTCTGCCATCTTTACGATAATCGAACTTCGAGTGTCACACACATTCAACTTGGTTTTTTCTCATTAGGCATGTAATTTGTTAGGTTTTTGTAATTTTTCTTCGCGATTTTTCTTGTTTTTTCGAGTTCAAGGTCATTTGGATTTCTTCAGTAGCCAATATTCAACATGATGGTCGGAGTCAGTATAGTATAATGTTCGTTGATTTTTTTTCCGTATTTATTCGAGTTTTACCACTTTTTATCGATTTTTCGTGTTCAAGGTCAATGCAATTTATGTCAAGGCCGTCAGCATCCGTCGTGGGTGTCGGAGTCAGTGATTTAATATGTTCCCAAACTTTTATTATTTTCTTTCGATTTTTTTCTGTTTTTTTTTTTAACTTTAAGATAATTGGAGTCAAGGTCAAGGTCACCAACATCAAACATGTGTGTCGGAATCAGTTATGTTGGTAGTATGTTCATAAACTTTTATTAGTTTCTTTCGGTTTTTTTTAAATATTTTCTTGATTTTTCGAGTTCAAGATCATTGGGATCAAGGTCAAGGCCACCGGCATTCAGCATGGGTGTCGGAGTCAGTGATGCAATACGTTCCTAAACACTTATTGCTTTCTTTGGATCTTTTTTACAATTTTTCTCTATTTTTCGTGTACAAAGTTATTGTGGTCAAAGTCACCAACATCTGACATGGGTGTTGGAGTCAGTGGTTTTTTTTTTTGTCAATATTTATGATTGGGAGGGTGGTAAGTTTGGGGGGGGGGGGTGTTTATGTTAGGGGGTGAGATGAGCGAAAGGAGAGTGAGATAATATATATTTCACGATTTTTAGAATAAATCTTTCGTTTCTTTGAGATTATTCTCGAATTGTTATGATTTTTGGGCGTGTATCATTGAGGGCGGAAGGAGGTGGGGGTTTGGTTAGGGTATAAAGGCGAGTGTGAAATAAACACTATATATTCCTCGACTTTTAGAATCAATTTTACGATTTTTGTGTTCCTCGAAGTTTACAATTTTTTTTTTTTTTTTTAGATTGGTTTCCGATTTATTTTTAAATTGTCGGTTTCAATATAATTTAAGGTCACGAGCACAGGGCCAAGGTCAAAGTCACCAATATCCAAAATGGTGATCGGGTGACATCACAACATGGCCACCCCAGGCCACCGGCCGCCTGTGATGTCATCGTAGGCGAGTAATCCTGAATACTGTACCTTGGTACCTGTCCCAGACTCCCTTTACCCTGCTACCCATGCATACGATTTTCCGTTCACTCAGACTAAATAAATTAACCCTCAGTAACCCTGGATAAATTCTATCTTTCACGGACTGAAACCACGTGTTCAAATTTTTTGTAGGCCTATAAACATTTCCAAGCTTCCACAAGGTCAACGATATTTAAACTAAAATTTATTGGCCTCATTTTTTATATGATTTAAGATTTATATGGATCTTTACGTTTTTTGTGAAATAGTTGTTTGCGCGAATACCCGTATCTCGGTAAATAAATGTTCCGCTAATACGACTTTTGTCAGATCAGATAAAAAAGAATTAGCTATATCCCTACTATTTTACATTTGTCATATTTAGTATATTCTCGGTGAAAAAAAAAATTCGTAAAGATGGTAAAATATCGCATTTTTAAAGCTTGCCTGTGCAGTTTCCTTAAGCGGCAAGAGAAAAGTATAAAGATACGGACGTAGTTTAATCTGTGGTCTTTCATCGCGTGTAATAAAACCCTACAGTTACAGATTTAATCTGCACAGTACAGCGTCACGACGGAAACACTTCACGCTTTGCGCGTAGGAGCGATGAGACACTAGGCGAGCGTGTTAGTGTCGCCCGTATCGCTCCTTCGCTTCTTGACCTTGGACGCGCAGCTCCAACTAACTCTTAATAGTAAAAGCTTGTTATATCGTGGGAAAACCATGCCGACAAAAATACTCCGAAAGAGTCACAAGTGTCTAGCGGGCTGGGGCGTGATATATTGGCGAACAAAGGCAATTAAACGATTTCTTAACACCAACTGACCTAGCATATTCGTATGCTTACTACTGTGGCATTCACAAGACATACACGTCGCATGGGTGAATCGATTGTGAGTCGATAGTTAATGGTTCAGAACTGAGACATTTTTAAAGAAGCTCAGAATTTTGGGTAGTTGGCTTCAAAAGCGAGATCCTTCATTCCTCTGATCTCATGATGTTGTCACTTTTGATCTATGTCTGAAAAAGATTTTTAAAAAGGTTTTTTTTTTTTTTTTTTTTTTTTAACATAGAAGTAATTAAATTTGACACTTACAACACAATATTGCTATGGAATATATGTGTTGCTTGGACACTGAAATTTTATTCGTCACGTCAAGCCGAATGCAATACAGTTCTAAAACGATCATGGCGTGATACGTCAGTCTCAAAGTACACATGTTACTTTAAAACTACTTCAGTCAACGTTAAAATTAGGTGGTTTAAAATATTGCAGAAAAACCGTGGTTTCGCTTTCTGCCATCAGATAACTTATCAGGAAATCTTTATGTATAAAATTAAGTGTCTCGACTGACTGAATGACTCACTCACTCACTCATCAACGTATAGTCAAGATCGTTGGACACAATATCATGAACATTTAGCCTATGTATGTATTGCCCTTAGGGTGCAGGCACCCACTATGAAAGGATTTTCTGAAATTCGACCTCTAAGAGGGTGAAATGGGTACAACGTGTTTTCGAGGACTCCACAATAGCTCGTAAAAACCGATTAGATATCGTTATGCTTTTAGCTTCAAATGATTGCCTGGATAAATACCTGAAAACGACTGTAATTTTAGGATTTTTTTGGAGTTTAAACTTTTTTAAGGGGTGAAAAAGCGTAAAATATGTTTTTAATGGCTCCTCAGTAGCTCAGTGTGATTACATTATGATTTTTGCTTTAAACTGCTACATAGTTAACATGTTTAAGTCTAAAAACTAATTTAATGGATTCTGAGATTCAACAAATGAGAGGTCAAAAAGGGGTCAAATTTGTTTTCGAGAACTCCTCAGTAACTTATAATCGTTATGATCTTAGCACTAAAAGGATGTATAGATAGATGCCTATAAAAACGATTTTTTTAATTTGTACCAATAACAGTGAGAAAAGGGATAACATTTGTTTATTATTAA
Organism: Dryococelus australis; assembly: GCA_029891345.1. NCBI lineage: Eukaryota > Metazoa > Arthropoda > Insecta > Phasmatodea > Phasmatidae > Dryococelus > Dryococelus australis. The sequence goes on from CM056995.1 coordinate 342,299,443, forward strand.
TGATATTAACCTAATTATATGCCGTTATGATCTTTATGTAGAAAAATTGGTTACAAAATTGCTAATAATTAATTTCAGAATTTTTTTAAATACAACCCCTAATAAAGTAAAAATAATGTTAAACGTGTTGTCGAGGGATCGTTCAATACCGATGTATATAGTTATGCTCTTTGCTTCCAAAGTTTGGCTACATAAATACCTAAAAATTAATTTCCGGGTGTTTCTAAATTAAAGCCGTTAAGACGGTGAAAAGGTGTACACTGTGTTTTTGACTATGTGTTACCTATCGTTTCACGTCTGTATTTTATAAAAACTTACCAAACATAAAATGACAAAGGAAACCTGGCTCGTACTGTGAAACAAAACGTTTCAATTCCCTCACAAGTTGCAGACATAATTGTCAGAGCTTAGCAGAATCAATTTTCAAATACTGTGTCTCATTTTTGTAAATTGCACGGCGAGTGAAATACATCGCGATATGTTCTTATTTTCTTCATGAGAGTCTATATATGTATTTAAAAATTATATTTTATACCACGGTTAATAATTTCGTACCTCATTTTCGATGGAGAGTGAATTGGGATGTAGCTCTTATGCCAATCGCGTATTAACCAATCTCTTGGTTGCGACACCTGTATAATTGGTTTCTCGCGAACAGAATAGTCAAAACGAAATTTTGCGAATCACCTACAGAACTGTCAAAATTACGTGTTATAAGAACGGCAAGGCCGTTTGTTTATATTTGGTTTCCCAATAAATCAGAGCTTTTAAGCACGAACTTTTTAGCTCGGATATTTCCCAGTAGCGTCAGTATAACAAATGCTTAGTAGACAAACATCAGTTTATCTACTCTGTAGTGTATAATTTTAAAGTAAATCAACACGTAGTTTTGTTTTACTGGGATAGAAGCTGTTATGACGATTGAGCAACGTGGATCATATGACGAATCATTAGAATAGTTCGGTTAAGTTTTTTTGAAGGGGTGGAAAAAGGAGTAGAAACCTGTGGCTACAGTTGTGAAATTGGTCTCTGCAGTCCATTGCCCTGTGGAGTTCATCAGCAGCTTCTACCCTCCTGGTATTTCACCATGCGAGCTTCTCCTCAGGGTTGTGGGTCCAATAATATTACTGCGAAACCTCAACACGCTGAAACTCTGCAATGACGCCAGACTCCCAAGTGAAGGCTTAGTAGAAAGATGTAGTCGAGGCCGTAGTCTTCAGTGGATGTGTACGGGGGGGGGGGGGGAGAGGGGATAAGTTTCCATACACTCATAAAGGCTGTTCACGGTAAAATGAGCACTTTTGAAAGCCCTGCTTACGATCTTCTTGTATACACGTTGTGTATTCTTCCGCCTCATGTGAAATTGACATTGCCATGGGCCTCATCACTTTATTCAGAAAACCGGTGAAATTATTAGGAAAGTAAATATTTTACAAACCTACTCATTACAAGTTTTTATTTAACTTCACTTGTATGAATGTGGGTGGGTGTGTTAAGTGCTTTCAAGTCTATTTTAAACCGATTCCCACTAACTAATTGAACTGAAATGTTGCGTGCATGTGTAGTTCCGATGACAAGACAACGTGAAGGTTCCACTGAGCTGATCTGACGACGGAGCCGGAAGTTACAAGCTTTTATGTAACTTCGCGTGCATGTATGCGAAACTACTTCCCGTTATCCAATCAAGCTTGTTGCAGCAATGTTGCCAGATCTCTCTGTCTGTGACTGTCGCCCCTGTGTGAGTGGCATGAGCCTGCCTCGCTCATGGCAGGGTGGCTTGGTGCGTCCTATCAGCTGTGCTCGCGCGCGCGTGCACACACACACACAGTCGATTTGCGTCGTTATCTAGTATATTAATGCTGGTTTTCAATATTACGTAACTAATGCATTTTGCATAAATGTTTTAGTATGTTGGCGAAAGTTAATGAGAAACTTCGATGTCTTGGAAATGCTGATTTTAATTAATTTCTCTCCTCACATATCAGACTATCGAGTTTGGCCTCGTTGGACTTGTTTCGATGAGTAATTTGGTTGCAGTTGGTGACCAGGGTCTGATGATGTTCTTTAGTATTTAATTCTACAGATGTAACCATGCACATTAACAGAAATAAAGCGTGTCATGATATGAGCATTGCTACATGATATAGTCTAATAACGAAAAATGAGTAAAACTAAAATGTGTAAAATAAAATAATTCCAAAAATCTTTTAAAAACCAAGGTTTTATTTATAAATGCATTAAAAAGAGAAAAACAATTATTGTAGTTATTCAATTTGTAGAACTTTTAAAATGTGCTTGAACAGCCGTAATAAACTTTATTACAAATTAATACGTTTGTATCAATTTATATAAAAACTTGGCGCAATATAGAACGTATAACTCAGTTACATAAGGGTAGTTAACACATATCTAGCGTAGTCTCTTGACTCTGCGTGCCAAGCTTTTATATAATACCAAATATAATTTGAAAAAAAATTATTAATTTGTAGTAAAGTTTATTACGGCTGTTCGATCACATATTACAAGTTCTCCAAATTGTGTAAATACTATAACCATTTTTCTCTTTTTAGTGCATTTATAAATAAAAGCTTGATTTTTTAAAAAATTTCACATTTATTTTAGTTTTCATATTTACCCTTCGTTGCAATAAAAATAAACAGAAAGCGAAATTAATAATTTAAGTTAACACAAATGGGTACCTTACACTTTTTATTCAACGTTAACTTATGGAACTACGCTCCATCCATCGACCATCATTACTGACTTTACGGGAAGAATGTCACTCGGTGCGCCCATTAAATTATATGTAGGAATGGGCAGTGACATTTTTCTAATGTTCATTTCAAAAGTGCTCACTTTATCGTGAGCAGCCTTTACCACTCATTCTATTCGAGTGCCCATTCGAAATAAAAAAATTAGTGCACCCCCTTAAAGCCTTTTTTGCTATGAATATAAGTGCGAGGGACAGTGTGTAAAGGTGGCGGGGAGAGATTTGAAGGAGAACTTTCCAGGTGGACACCAGTTTTACGTTCCTTGCTCCAGGACAAGCTCACCCAGCAACTGGTAATCCTAGAACCTGATGGCATAGGATTACTAATGTGATCTACAAATACACCCTTCAGTAAAGGAAATGAGTAGCTACTTAGTGTGTTACACGCTGGCGAAACCGCCCACAGAAAGCTAGCATATATATCGTTATAGCCTATAGGTAGATACCCGCAAAATTCGCGTTCATATTTGGCAACAGATTAAACTCCATGACGTTTTATGTTCTTTTGACAGTTTCCATTGGTGGACAAATTGTGTGGCTCGTCCCAAGGATGCTTTCAGCCAATATTAAAGGCTTAGAGGTTGAGCAATCGATCTCCAGTGAAACTGTCACAGGGCTATGTGACACCGTATAAATGCCAGTAGCCAATGACATCACGAATTGTGCTCGAGTAGATACAGGGAAGTGAAGTCTAGTATGTTACCAAACAAGTGAATTCGGCAGGTCTCTAGGGATAGGGAAATTTCTCAAATTCATTTCGGGACAAAATTGACGTCAAACACATATACAGGGAAGTCACCTTCGCAATTGGATCACAGTTTATCAGACCCGCCCTGCACGCCTCAGAGCCAATAGGAGACTTGCAAGGAAGTACCTTGAGAATCCCATAACTGCCGTGTGTGGGGCAACAGCCAATGAATACACAGCTGAGGCTCCAGTATGGAGAGGACTCAGGAGTTTAGCCTACAGGTCACTGAACTAGCGAAATTTTCCATGACTTGTTATAGGCCTGTATCATCATGCAATAACAGATAACGTCACATTGCTCAATTCATTTCCAATTACGATATCACCGCGGTTGTTTTACGAAAACGTATCCCAAATATTCATTTACTTGTTGGTATATTTCGAAGCCGGTGGCTTTGCATATTTACATTTACCTCATGAGAAAAAAGTCGGAGAAACTTTTTGATTTATCTCATAAGCAGTATTTCTCAGAGTAAACTATATTGCGAAACAGCTGAACTTTCGGACTTCAGTATTCAGATGTCGCTTAGCTATTGTAATGTAGTATTCAAGAAATTGTAGTTTTGTTGATATAACTTCAGTGAGTAAAATTGACGTGCTAAATTTATTTTCAGTTCCTATCCCATTGCAATAAAAAGGCGAAGTTTTTACTCCCTGCGAACTTAAATCATTACACCTTTCAACAACAAAGTTGTACGGAAAACGGAGCCGTGTACTTCTTTTGCGTTGAATTATTGCATCGACAACTTGACAGAGTATTTATCACGTGGCCAGTACACATCTGTGAGCTTTACTCTTCGACGCCTTCATGTTTAAGTAGAGCGCATCATATTTCATCAGCCGTCAAGCAATTGAACCACAGCGTCGCGCGGGTTTGATTATTTATAGCATGTAAACAAGAACTATATTAAAACTCGTTATAGTCCAATTACAGATAACGCAGTGCTAAAGAACGTTTTCTGTTCTGAAGCCGCAAAATCCTGAACTGTTTAGTTCCTTCGTGTTATCACACTAATTATCCCGCAACCAGAAGAAGATGTCAGTTTTTCTTCCACTGCTGTGGTATATTTTTTCCGGCTCATTTCGAAATGAAATGCTTCAGCTTGTTCGAAAATCCTTTTGCTTTATTCTGTCATTAGCTCAATCCTCCCATACACACACACACACACACACACACACACACACACACACACACACACACTGGTGTATTATATTCCGCAAACAGTTTGTTCACTGTTCTACATGGAAATTTTTTTTTGTATTTGTACAATTAATTCCTTGCAAACTAGTTTTCAAATATGCATTTGTAACATTAGAAATAATTTAGAGTAATTTTTACAAAGCTTCCAGTGGAATGCGTAAAAGTAACGTTGAATTTTAAGAGCCAAGTGTTGCAGACTTCAAGTTTATTGTAAACATTGGGATGCATAAGCAATTTTGTAGGTTTTTAAAATAATGTGTTGCAAATAAGCAATATTCCAGCTGTATATTTACAAGAAAATGATTGGTAACTTGTTTAGAAATAATTGTTTATAACAATTACACACGTCTTTGCTGTCCAGGTATGAGAAATGCCAGTGTTATTTCGAAAGCTAGCATTACGTGATCGCAACGAGGGATTGATTAACTTCGACCATCTCACGACTAGTAAATGTCGTGAAACGGGAGTATACACTCGTTTGTTATTTCGCCATCAAACACGGCGTTTACTGTATGGTTACGAGAGCTGCTCGTAATAGAGGAGTTTAAATGTTTGTGAGAAATAATCTTATATCTCTGTACGTTGTGCGGAAGCCCAGAACTAGTCTGAAATTTTGGTGGTTGAAAGGCAAAATTTGGTTTTATAATAATAAAATTAGTAATTGAAAATACAATAAACTAGGAAATACAATACGTTAAACTTGCAAAAAGGTTATATAAGACAAATGTTGTGTTTGTGGGTATAAGTAGGCCTACGTTTATTTTTCAGAGATTAGTGTAACAAATACTGTATTGGGGGGGAGGGGAGGACTTGGAGAGAGATATAGTTACGTATGCCCCACGTATGAGTGTTAGCCGCTGTAGTAAAACGGGCTAACCCTGCTTGGTTTTCTAGTCAAATGTAATGTATACAGGCAGAACTGCATAATTAAAGTGCAGCGGCCTGAGAGAAATCCATAACAATAAAATTAACATCAAACATTAGCCAACTGGTAGTTATTTTGCATACCGCAAACCATCGTCGAAGTTGCTGGTATTCCACACCAACAGAATTTCAATTACCTGGACAGCCCTGCTCACAATCAGGTTCTGTGCAGCCGCCTGCATAGCTATACAACACTGCAAAACACACGGGAAGACATAGGAACCAACTATGTATTTATTTAAAGCAATGAAAGGCTTCCAATTTTTAAGCAATAATTTAATGCGGAGAAATATCATAGAAATAAATTGCCTGAAAAGTTGCATTCCTTAGCAGTGTTAGAAATTAAGAGATATCCACGCAGCAGCTGGACTAGACCTATAAAGATATCTCTCATTATGCCTGCTACAAATGTCAATTAAGTGAATAGAGTATTTGAAAGTAAAAAGAAAAACTTTATCTAGACATCTTGAATGTTGCACACACTTAAACTTTTGCAGAGAAGATTTAATTCAGTTCAAAATAAAAGTCGCTAATGTTCTCACACTTGGCCGTTAGCGTAAATTACGTGCCTGTATAATTACCTGTTTAAAATGCCCCTGGCTAGCACAGTTTATGTTGGTAAAGCAATCAGATACTTATTTAAATCTCAGGTACTTTGTGACTACTGAAAAGTGTCGGGAAAATAATGCTACTTACCTTAAAAGTTTATTAAACACTCTCAAGTGCGTGTAACGGTCACTGTACATTAAGGTGGGATCATACCTTACATAATTGTGGAGTTTCTCACACTTATTTTATATGTAGACCTGTTCTGACGGTAGTACTGTGTACCGTTGGCCAATCACTCAAATTTTAATATACTTTTTTTGGGTCTAATTAATCTTAAAACATTTAATTTATTTTTTAAACGTAGAACTAAGGCCTCACTGGCCTGCTGCCGTTGTGACCCACGTAATTCAAGATGGAGTATGGAACATTCCGTTATCATCGGAAGCGTTAAATATTCAAATTAATATAGAGAGTACACAGGTCTTAACACAGGATGCTTTCCAATACCGTGACGATTCAAAAAGGTGCGCCTAAATGTTGCCAAGTTGCACACGATTAACAAGTTACTTGAAAACTGATCAAACAAAATAAAATAATAACAATTGACATATGGAAAATTACCATTTAAGCTGCTACGTGTACATAAATATTACGTAGAATTAAGATAACAAAGTTATGATATAGCAATATTTCATGTGAAACATATGACATTCATAATATTTGTTTACAAAATAGACGTGCATGTACTAGTATTATAAATTTGCATGCTAACTTAAAGTGTGCTTAAATGCAAATCGCACGTACAAAATAATCAGAAGTTAGGCTACATTAGTTTTCGAAGGTGAGTACAGACAGAAAAGAAAACATTAGCTGAACGGCTTTCAAGCCAGGCACCACAATCCCCTGTATTATCGACCTTAGCTGGCTGACCCAGCGCGTAGCCAGTTTTACAGACAGAAAAGAAAACATTAGCTGAACGGCTTTCAAGCCAGGCACCACAATCCCCTGTGTTATCGACCTTAGCTGGCTGACCCAGCGCGTAGCCAGTTTTACAGACAGAAAAGAAAACATTAGCTGAACGGCTTTCAAGCCAGGCACCACAATCCCCTGTGTTATCGACCTTAGCTGGCTGGCCCAGCGAGTAGCCAGTTTTACAGACAAAAAAGAAAACATTAGCTGAACGGCTTTCAAGCCAGGCACCACAATCCCCTGTGTTATCGACCTTAGCTGGCTGGCCCAGCGCGTAGCCAGTTTTACAGACAGAAAAGAACATTAGCTGAACGGCTTTCAAGCCAGGCACCACAATCCCCTGTGTTATCGACCTTAGCTGGCTGGCCCAGCGCGTAGCCAGTTTTACAGACAGAAAAGAACATTAGCTGAACGGCTTTCAAGCCAGGCACCACAATCCCCTGTGTTATCGACCTTAGCTGGCTGGCCCAGCGAGTAGCCAGTTTTACAGACAGAAAAGAACATTAGCTGAACGGCTTTCAAGCCAGGCACCACAATCCCCTGTGTTATCGACCTTAGCTGGCTGGCCCAGCGAGTAGCCAGTTTTACAGACAGAAAAGAACATTAGCTGAACGGCTTTCAAGCCAGGCACCACAATCCCCTGTGTTATCGACCTTAGCTGGCTGACCCAGCGCGTAGCCAGTTTTACAGACAGAAAAGAAAACATTAGCTGAACGGCTTTCAAGCCAGGCACCACAATCCCCTGTGTTATCGACCTTAGCTGGCTGACCCAGCGCGTAGCCAGTTTTACAGACAGAAAAGAAAACATTAGCTGAACGGCTTTCAAGCCAGGCACCACAATCCCCTGTGTTATCGACCTTAGCTGGCTGACCCAGCGCGTAGCCAGTTTTACAGACAGAAAAGAACATTAGCTGAACGGCTTTCAAGCCAGGCACCACAATCTCCTGTGTTATCGACCTTAGCTGGCTGACCCAGCGCGTAGCCAGTTTTACAGACAGAAAAGAAAACATTAGCTGAACGGCTTTCAAGCCAGGCACCACAATCCCCTGTGTTATCGACCTTAGCTGGCTGACCCAGCGCGTAGCCAGTTTTACAGACAGAAAAGAAAACATTAGCTGAACGGCTTTCAAGCCAGGCACCACAATCCCCTGTGTTATCGACCTTAGCTGGCTGACCCAGCGCGTAGCCAGTTTTACAGACAGAAAAGAAAACATTAGCTGAACGGCTTTCAAGCCAGGCACCACAATCCCCTGTGTTATCGACCTTAGCTGGCTGACCCAGCGCGTAGCCAGTTTTACAGACAGAAAAGAACATTAGCTGAACGGCTTTCAAGCCAGGCACCACAATCTCCTGTGTTATCGACCTTAGCTGGCTGACCCAGCGAGTAGCCAGTTTTAAGGCAGAACGTAAGTGGCTTATACGGAAGGGAAAACTGTTGCATACGTTGCGAACACTTGCTCATGTGTGGCGACCGTCGGCTGCTCGCCCCGCCAAAGCGGTTCACCGACTTTAAGGCAGTTTCAGAGTTTGAAATTAACGTCTACATTATTAGCATATTGCATCTGGATAAAAATATAGAAATAGAGGAAAATTACATTAAAAAAATCAGTGAAACAATTTACGTAAGTTTTTAATTTTTTTTTTTTTTTCGTACAAACTTTTAAAATCAAACTAAAAGAATATTTCAGGATACAGCTCGAAATAATTGTTCATGTTCACAGAATGTCGTGAAAAATTGAGTTTTTTTTTTTCTTATCTTTTACCGCAGCCCACAGTTTACCCATGTGTCAGATAAAAAAAAAAAAAATCTAACACCCCACTCGTGGGACTTGAATAAACACTTTAACATATTGCAAACCTTAAGCTTTAAAATAATTCTTAGTAATTTGTGTCAATCGAGATTTAAAGTCGAAATTCTTTTATTTACGCTCAAATAAAACATGAAGAATGGTATTTTCAAATGATTCGGTAATGTATTCAAATCATCATCGATATCGCATCACGAAACCATTAAATGCATTGAAGTTAAAGAAAAAAAAAATTTTACTCTTGAACACTTTCAATCATTTCTAACCGAACAAGGTCGCGCCAGCCCGCTAGATAGTAGCATTGTCACACGACGGACGGCTTTCAAATCTCTCAGTACACCTGCTGTAGCTGAATTACTGGCGTATCACGTTATCACATGTAGGGACACCTGATATATATATATATATATATATATATATATATATATATATATATATATATATATATATATATATATATATACAGTTGCAGATACTAAATAAATTTACTTGACGAGTATTTGTACAAACTGAACAATATTTTGTTCACTCTAATAGTCTGCTCTTTCTCCAAATAACTGCGTTCATTTAAGAATCATTTGTTGCTCCGTGCACTCATTTAGTTGTTCTAACATCATGTACATAAATGTATTTAGCACACGCAACCATTACATATCGTTAGGGGTAGTGAAATTTCCGCGAAAAGATTTCAAGACAAGTTGTACTCAACAACACTTTAGTTCATACGAACTTTCGTGGTTGGATTATTTTAAATTTCCCGTGCCTCAAGATTATGTACACGAATCACGGAGAATCACGGACGCTCAATATCGGAGTACTTCATTCTGATTGGCCCAGTCAAATGAGACCATATATTTTCCGTACACACGTGACTAATAACCAAAGGAAGTGTGGTTGTGGATGTACGCTATTGGAGTCTAGCATGGCCATAAGTATTTTCGTGAAAAAAAACACCTGTCCCTATGTATAGGCTGTTCACGGTAAAGTGAGCACTTTTGAGGTCCTAGCTACTTTTTCCTTATCAACCATTTTTTATCCTTCTGCCACGTTTTAAAATAAATAGTGTTATGTAAGTAATAAACACAGTGCGCATGTATTTTAACGAACTAAAAAAAATAGCATCTAAGGCTACAATAAAATATATTTATCTACTATTATTCCAAACGAGACGGTTTCAAAAAGTGCTCACTTTGGCGTGAATAGCCTATACTTAACTACTCTGTGCACTGAAAATAAAAAAATAATAATAAATGTGGTGGCCACGATATGTTTTCTTGGTATTCATTTTGACAATTGTTTTCGTAAAATTTTGTGGCCCCTACGAAAAATTTGGCAGGGTGACTTCCTTATACTTCATTCGCGGTTACTTGCAACTTTTCTGAAGCCTTGCTGAAGTTCTACTTTCATATGATATTACTCCACCTCATACAAACGAAGCTTGGAAAATTACACCAAAAAGCCAACGCACCACATTCGTGCGCATTCAAATTGATAACATTTTGCATAAGAAATATTTCTTACAGGGCATTACCAACACACACATTTTCTCTGTCTTTATTTATATTAATAAAAATGAAATATTTTATCCGATATAATAAGTAGACGATCTCTGTCTGTCTGCCTGTCCGTCTTTAATGCCTCTAAGTCCCTCTAAACTAAACAGAAGTTTTTAAAATATTGCAGAGCGAATCCTCAGGGTAAAATACAGGTCAAGTTTCAATTTCGGCAAGATCAGATTACCCAATCATTACCTTTTACCCTAAAAACTCATTTTTTAAATACTTTTTCCCTACGAAAAGTTTTGTATTAATGCATAGAGAATATTGCATAGCGATATGAAGGTAATGGAATATAGTTTTTGTTTACTTTAAATGTCTCGCTTCAATGGTGAGTTAATTAAGTGAGGCCGCAGTGGCTCAGTGGATAGAAGGATTCCAAGTGGGCCCTTAGTGGCTAAGTGGCTAAAACTATGTCAAGTGGGGCCGCAGTGGGCAAGTGGATTAGTAATTTATATATACATATGTATATATCTCAAATAGGGCCTTAGTAGCTCATTGGATAGAGAGATTAGAAAGTGGGGCCTTAGTGGCTCAGTGGATAGAGAGGTTCCAAGTGGGGCCGCAGTGGCTCAGTGGATAGAACGATCCCAATTGGGGTCGCAGTGGCTCAGTGAATAGAACTATGTTAAGTGGGGCCGCAGTGGCTTAGTAGATATAACTATATCAAGTGGGGCCGCAGTGGCCTAGTGGATAGATATATATCAGATTGGGCCTTAGTAGTTCATTGGATAGAAAGATTCTAAGTGGAGCCGCAGTGGCTCAGTGGATAGAACTATGTTAAGTGGGGCCGCAGTGGCTTAGTAGATATAACTATATCAAGTGGGGCCGCAGTGGCCTAGTGGATAGATATATATCAGATTGGGCCTTAGTAGTTCATTGGATAGAAAGATTCTAAGTGGGGCCGCAGTGGCTCAGTGGATAGAGCTATTCCAATTGGGGCCGCAATGGCTCAGTGGATGGAGAGATTCCAAGTGGGTCAGCAGGGGCTCAGTGGATAGAGGAAAATTAAATGGGACCGCAGTCGCTTCAATGTTGAGTTAATTTCACATCAATTCATTATTACCTACATATATCCATGCAAATGGAGCAGCGTTGGAATTCAAGGACGGGGGAGCGAAAAAGCCCGGAGGAAACCCGCCGACCAGCGGCATCGTTGGACACGATTCCCCAATTGCGAAAATCTGGTGTGGCTCAGCCGAGGATTGAGCCCGGTTCTCCTTGGTGGGACGCGAGCAGTCTAACCGCCGAAAGGATACCCGTCGAGGAGCCTGTCTCGGGCGGGGCAGAATAGCTCACCACCTTCCTAGGAAGTGTGAATGATGCTTTTGAATAGAAATAGAATTTTTAGCTTAGATTACGGGCGCCCAGACGAACAGCCGGCCTCCCACAAAAAAAAAGTATATTATATATATATATATGTATATAATATATATAACCACACAACTACCGCGGCACCGCTAAAATAAGGTACTTTAATTTTAACAAAAGTTTAAAACGGCTGTAATGGATGACATATATTTAGGAAACAACCAAACACGTCGTATATGGGGCATTTTTTCAAAAGTTTGATTTAAAGAATATGAATAAACCGCGAATAGACTACACTTACAAAATATATCTCTTTCCCCGGGTGATGCGGCTGTGATGGAGGAGCGGTTAGTCAACTCGCCTCCCACCAAGGCAAACCGGGTTCAATCCCTGGCGAAGCCATTGTGGATTTTCGCATATGGGATTCGTGGCGGACGATGCCGCAGGGTACTTCTCGGGTGCCTCCCGTTTCTCCCGCCCCATCATTCCGATCCTGCTCCGTACTCATCTCAATCACCCTCATCGGCTCTCAAGACCTCGCTGTTAAGAGTGGGGTGGACCCACCCCCCCCCCTCCCGTTTAAGGCCAAGAAGCGAAGGAGCAATGCGGGCGACGTTAACACGCACTTCTAGCTCGTCATCGCTCCTACGCGCAAGGCGTGCAGTGTTTCCGTCGTAACGATGTACTGTGCAAATTTGATCTGCAACGTAGGGGTTTTTATTACACTCGATGAAAGCCCACATATTAAACTACGCCCGTATCTTTGTACTTTTCTCTTGCCTCTTAGGCAAGCTTTAACACTTTGTAGACTGTGCTCGAGTGTAGCACGAGCAAAGCTAATTTGAAAATTTCTTTGCTGTTCAGAACAAAACTCGCCATGGATGTGCAGTCTTTGTTCGGCTAGTGTTTAAATGTCCTTACAAGAAAACTACAGCGCAGTAACGATGACATTTCTAACGATAGAATTTAATTTTGCTATAGCCACTGAAAAGGACATGATTGATTGTAAATCCTTTTATACCATAAAGGACATTTCATTGGGTAAATATCAGCTCGGCTCTCCATTGATTGATGACCGGCCAATAATGAACGCTATAAAGTACACGGTAGTGTCCGCTGTCGTATGGACCAATAGGACGATGTTGAGTTCTAACACAGACACCAACAGAACCAGTGTTCTTGCAGTAGTGGATATAGATGACTCACTTCTAATTTGTCTACAGTGCCAGTGAATGTGTACAAACCTCAATGTGTTAAAAATGCTATATTTGACCATTTCCACGGAATTTTTTTACTCCAAGAATACACTTAACGTAGGCTTAAAAGTAAAAAAAAAAAAAAAATAGAGCATAGAAAGTAGTTATATATATATATATATATATATATATATATATATATATATATATATATATATATATATATATATATAGCCAAAAAATTGTTTTGAAGAACATTTATTTACCGAGATACGCATATTCGCGCAAGCAACTATTTCACAAGAAACGCGGGTGTCCATCCCAGTCTTAGGAGCAGCCCAAATGTGTTCAACTGACTTCACTCGCTCGCTAGTGTGTTGTTTTGAAAAGGGGGGGGGGGGGGAGGCGAGCTGTGCCGGCTGTCACGTGCTGCGCGCACGTGGCCTCGGGAGGTCCTGGCTGGGTGGTCCTCGCTCGCGTCAGACAGCGAGAAGCTGCGCCGCTGTATCAACTGCTCCTCTCTCTCTCCTCGCTGTTCCCCGCTCCCCGCCGGAGCCCGACAGGCGTCGTGACGCTGATAGCCGGCGCGCACGCACGCGTGTTGTGATGCCTGGCTGTCTGGTGGAAGCTCCCCGGCTCTCGCCAGATGCAGCTCCGGCGTGGCCCCCCTTCGGGCCATCAGTGTTGACGTGTTTACGACGTGCCAGCTGGGGGGCAACAACCGCGCAACCGCCCGCCGGCCATTTTTTTTAAATATTATTATACGCATAATGGTTCGGTTATAGTCTGTTCACGAGAGCACTTTTGAAAACCCTGCTTGAGATATACTTGCCTGCACCTTGTGTATTCTTCCGCTTCGTGTCGTGGGCCACGTCACTTTATTTTCGTGCGTCGGTCAAGTGTGAATGTGAAATTTTAGAAAAGTAAATATTTATAAAAATCTGCATAGTTTTACACTTCGGTGCATTAAAAAATCAGAAAGCGAAATAAATAATTTAAATTATCACAGATGGTTACCTAACCCTTTTTATTTGACGTTAAGATATGGGACTACTTTCCATTCACCGTTGCCAACTTTACCGGGCGCACGTTACTCAGTGCGCCCTTTAAAATATATGCAGGCAGTGGCAGTGACATTTTCCTAAGGTCGATTTCAAATGTGCTCACTTTATAGTTAACAGCCTTCACCGGATAAACTTTCATCACCACTGCATAAGTCGTCGACTTCTCGTATACAGAAGCAGGGAGAGGTGTCGCGGTGGCCGAGCGGTTAGACTGCTAGCCTCCTCCCTCCAAAGCGAACCGGGTTCAATCCCAGGTCGGGTCACCCCTGTGTCTTCGCAAGTAGGAATCGTGCCTGACGATGCCGCTGATCGGCGGGTTTCCTAGGGGAGCTCCCATTTATCCCGCCCTTGCATTCCGGCGCTGCTCCATTCTCACCTCGTTTCATCCTCATCGGCTCTCAAGACCTCGTTGTTATGAGCCGCCAAAATCACTCAACTGAGAAGCAAGGCAAGTTTAGGCTTTGCATGGTAAAGTGAACACTTTTGAAAATAATCTTTTGAGAAAATATCACTTAATTTCTTATACATAGATGATACTGTACACACTGGTTTTCAGTTAGGCTAAGTTGGCAGCAAATTAAGGAAAATAGTTCCTGGTCTTGACGTTGTATTCGTGAGTGTCATTTTTTAATTTATGACAAATCAAGTACATGCATTTATGTTTTATACAAATTAGAGTACTAAAAGGTATATTAGCAACACATTTTGGTTATTGTCCGTGTCATATAAGTGGAGTGAAATCTGACAGACAATGTGAACAACCTACGCACTATGTAAACAGTTAATGCTCTCGTTCGTACAGCATTGTATCAGCTGATGAACTGTGCGGGATCCGTGTTGTTATGTTGGCTATTTTTATGACTTTGGAAGAAGATAGTACTCAGAACTAAAAGTTGTAATTTAAAATGTTAATTGTACTTACAACATTTATGGTGTAAATTAAGGTTTTAAAGCAATATTACATTTTCTTGGCTTTCAGTGGCTGGACTTTAAAAACATGTTAAGCATTTATGACAGAGTATGCCGACACGTACGAACAGTAAACGTTTCCGGCCAATGGCTAGCCATGTTTATGTTTCCAGTCCGCAGAACGGCCGTTGTGCGTGAGCTTTCTTGTTGGTGTTGTCAGGATATTTAATCTGTAGTTAATAATTTTTTTTAATTTGATTTTTTCAAGCTTAGTTGATTGTCGCTATCGTTGTGCGTTTTCTTGAGTGAAATGTAATATTAATCGGCACGTGTTTACGGCGTCCTTTCTGCCATTTTCCTAAGCCGCCTTTCACAATGAAGTGACACGAATATTCGTATGTATCAGGAAAAGTGCGCACTGCTGATTTTT
The DNA here is from genome assembly GCA_029891345.1 of Dryococelus australis. Classification (NCBI taxonomy): domain Eukaryota; kingdom Metazoa; phylum Arthropoda; class Insecta; order Phasmatodea; family Phasmatidae; genus Dryococelus; species Dryococelus australis. The sequence goes on from CM056995.1 coordinate 342,314,877, forward strand.
TCTGAACGATTCTGCAAATCATTAATTTAAGCCCCCACTTCTTGCAAACCTTAATTCAAAAAACTAAACATTCTCAAACTTTCTAGCATATACGTTTACAACAGTATTATTTTTTGGATTAACTGACTTGAATTACTGCATCGACAAGGATATGCATTCTTACAAACACAAGACAAATGAAAGACATTCATATTACAACGCACCGAACAAAGAAATTTGAACAAAGCCCATTCTTTTCGTCAGTAAAAATTATTAATAAACTACCAACAACACTGAAACAGCCTTTGGAAAACAGCAAGTTGTCTGTTTCCAAGAAACTTGCGACGCCCTTATCTCAAAGACGTGGCAAGGGGGGCATTAACACTGCCCAATGTTCAATCAGAAAAAACTATGTATTTAAAAAAAATTTCAATCCATACTTCTAAGAAGTCTTAAACTGTAATCCTTTCCCAACATATCTACCAGAAATGAAAGGTTGAAAGAACACAAGACTTGGATTAATAATTTCCTTTATACACCAAAATTTGTATAAAAACGTAATTCACAATTCCTTCAGAGAGGAATGCTAAATACATCCGAAATATGTTGTAATACAATTTCACATTATTGGCACAACAACACGTGGCCAACTTTAAGTTGAAAAATATTTTGACACAAGTAAAATTTTTTAATTATCAAGTCCCACGTGGACATACTTAAGTCTACAAATTCAAATGTATTTGCACCAAAGCACGCGGCCAAATTTAAGTTGTAGAAAATTATGACATATGTAAAATTTCTGAAATATCAATTCCTACGTGGACAGATTTAAGGCTACAAATTCCAATTTGTTTGTACCACAACACGTGGCCAAATTGAAGTTGAAGAAAACGCCAACAGAACAATATTTGTTATACATTTAGCAAAATGGTCTGGCGTGCCAACGAGTAGGCAACAAATTAAAAATTCTCATTTCTACTCAGAATGTAGACTCTATTTTCTAATAAAGTCCCGAATGGGCACAAAAGGATCTTAAAATGGTCAAACACTTAGAAATAATAGCTTTTTTTTTTTTTTTTTTTTTCCCCCGTCTTTCATTACTGTTGAATTCTCACTTTAAGGCGCGCTCTACCATGCGCAAAAATAGTTTTTTTTAAGTGTATTTTATTTATGTTTTCTTTCTCCACAATTATTTTCGGCATAACTAGGGTTAACAATTTGAAAATGCCGATAATTGAGGTAATTCATGATTTTTCCACAAAAATGTACCATGATTTAAGATGCCTACACCTATGACATAAAATATGTTTTTATTTTCTAGCCGTATGGGCCATGACTCTAGTTATTTACATTACAATAATATTTACAAATACATATCTCAGCTGCAGACCCCAGGCGGTCAATGTATGGTCTGCTAAGGCCACCTGCTAACTATTTATACAGAAATAATTTCTATAGCCCCTATCGGCGTATGACGAAATAACTGACCAATCAGAAACCATGGAATATATCAATTTGTTTTAAAGTTTTGGTTACAACTGTGACTTAAAGGAAATGGTGCCACGGTGCGCATGCGCTTGCTTGCCAACTACCATCAGCGATGGCAGCGCCTCGCAGTGTCGCTAGCGCGAAACACCAGAGCTCTGGTTTTCCAGTGCTGAGTGGACAACTATGCGAGAACGACGTGTTTGTAGTGACAACACCCGTGTCAGGTGTCTTGTGTTCCCTGTCGCTACACGGAACCACTTTTCAACGCAGAGTCGGGCGGTGGACATTGATTTCAGGTTAGTGTTATTATATATTACAGGTAAAAAAGTCTTTCTGGTATTATTTTCCAGATAAGGTTTAGGATAGTTTTTAAGTGCTCTGAGGAAAAAAATGTTTCGTAGCGTAGGAAGTCCAGCCTTCTTGGCGTGCGTGATATCGTCAACTTGCGCACCAAGTACGTGATGTTGTGGGGGGGGGGGGGATTTAGCGGTAAATTGATAAATTGAGACACCTGTCTCAATCCTCCCCCCCTCCTCCCCCCCAAAAGGGAAGAGTCGAGAAGGCCAACCAGAAGAGAAGCCCGAATCTTCACCTAACTGGCCAGGCTTGGTGGAGGCCCAGATCTTCTCCAGGAGGACATCCTCAGTCCGGTACTCGCAGCCAAGACCACCAGCTCCAACCGGAACAAACCAAAGAAACGACCCCAGTATGTAGAAACTATCCCTGTATCACTCCTCAATTTTTTAAGGATTGAAGAATATATTTCCAAGACAAACCTTGGGGTCCCCTATAACGCGTTGAATAAATGGACATTCATACATTCCCTATTACAGTATTATAATCCAAATACTAACAATACATATTGATGCAGATCTGGAAATACATTTTTAAAATATATCTTACCAACTATATGAGCATGAGCTGCACTGGGATGATTGTGAGCATGAGTATATATTAAACCTAGATGGAGGTGAGTGCCCTGATGAAGATGAGCACGAATGAGTCGAAGGACAGTCTGGGGTCTTCAACGTGACGACCAGTCCTTCCAAAAAAAAAAAACACGAAATGACCAAAGTACTCAAATTTAACAAGAGGGAAAAGATGATAGAATCATTACATTACACCAATAAACCCCCTTAAAGCTAAACATTATCAAAAGACACCTCATTACAGTGGCACGTGAAGACAAGTCATTATTGAGAAGTACTCAATTTTAATTAAATTAAATTAAATTAATTTAAAAAAAGCGCACGTGGGCCAATTTTAATTGGCCCACGTGCGCTTTATTATAACTACCAGAATGGTTCACGTCCTCCATTAACACTGTGACTGGGGAGATAAACCGTTTTATCACACACGGACCAGAAAATCTTGGGGAAAGTTTAGAACTGAACTGAACTGAATAGACCCAGTATTATACGTGGTCCTAGAAGCAAGTTTGGTGTGATACCGCTTGAGGTTTTGAGTAGCCTCATCCCAAACCTCCTCCAAATTCTTTTGATCAACAGCCTTCCAGCAAAACTCATTTAGTCCACAAGCATTTATCAAGGAGTGAAACAGACTCCTACCAAAGGAAATTTCTGCAGGCACCTTTTTAGTGGCACAACTAACTACATTATTAAATGCCAGAGAAAGTTGGCAAAGAACAATGTCCCACTCCTTATGGGAACCTACTTGGAAAGCTCTTAATGCAGCTTTTAGATTTAGATTGTAACGCTCTACTATATTCACTGTTGGGTAGTAAGGAGTAGTCTGAATCATTTTCATTCCCCAAGAGAATGCTAAATTATTCATTTCAGCCGAAACGAAATAGGTAGTATTATCAGTTACTATATGAACAAGGGACCCAAAAATAGGAAATGTCTTTGAATAAGTATTTTGCAAATTTTGGCAGATTTCATGGAACGGAGGGGGGGGGAAAGGAAAACAAATTTGCTGAAACTATCAACGGCTACTAAAATTGAAGTAAAGCCAGATTTCGTGCTGGGAAAGTGACCTAAGACATGTGAATATAACCGTTCCCAAGAGCAGATGCAGCAGAGAGGAGGGTTGGACGGTTGTCAGTAACTGGAGCATGCCGCACCAGGATCGTAGGGTATGCAATGGATACAGTTGTTCGTGTTAAAACACTTTCCCTTCCCGAAATCCGAAGAGCACTTTTTTTGTGTTAAAAAACCCTGACAAATGAAATTTCAGAATTTGTTTGTAATGTAATGCAATCATAATTTCTTGATTAAATGCATTAGTGTTATAACTATTTTGAGTACTTTTTTAATATAAAAAATAGACTCCCAGTAAAAAATATATATATATTGTTTATGTTTTTAGGGCCGCGTTGATCTCATTGAATAATGCCACAAATGTCACTATTTCCTTTGAATTCAGAGTTTCATTGTACCTACAAAAGTTACGTCAACGAAAAAAAAAACCCTCCCTATAAAAAATTAATTTCTCCCTACAAAGTTGTTCATCGTCGATGAGAGCGAAGTGAGATGGAGCTGGGGCAGAGATGGAACTCAAGGGGGAGGGGAACAGGAATACCCCCGAGAAAACCAACTGGCTTACGCCGTAAAGTCTGCTGGGGTTTGGTCTTGCCGGGAATGGATCTCAGCTCGCCGTGAGAGTCGAGTATATCTGAGCGCAGTTTACCACCGAGGCAGCGAGAATGGCTACTGTTGCGAAAACTTTTCATCAACTCAATTATCGATTTGTTTTGAGTTTTTTAGAAAGCTCCTTGCGATGAGGGTTAATGGTTAAGTGAAATATTTTGAACATACTCCACACATAGAATATACAGGCAAACTCATGTTTTCGCAGTTTTTCGCTTTTAGCTCACGTGAAGACGGGAGCATGTGTAAGCTCCCAAAAAAAAATAGCGACAAGCTTGCCTAAGAAAACGTACTGTCATATTCTGTGTCGTCATCGTCGTATCTCCCAGTCTTGTGCGAAATGTTGTTTTCATCTCAGTGTTTATCTGCGCTATCTTAGTTGTGCTGTTTTTTTTTTTTTTTTTTTTTTTTTTCCCAATCTGGTTGAAACTAACTTTTCGTCCTGTGTCGCCATCACTGTGCATGGGTTTTTCAATTTCTTTTTACCATAAGTTTTACATTTTATATTTTGACTACAGACAATATTGACTCGTTTTTCGTGTTTGTTTCATGTCTCAGACTTAGTTTTCTGTGACGACATAGTGTAGCATTGGTGTAAGTTCAAAATATTTCACCTAATCACCGCGTACCTGTAAAATTCGCGTTCTTTTTTGGCTTCAAGCTAGAATTCATAGTACTGCATATACTGGAGCCGGTTTCGTTACATGTTTTGCTGCTGCCCAGATGTTAAGTCACTCCCTTTCTGAGTGAACTGTGCGTGATTGGAGCACACGATTGTGAAGTGGTCATTTATTGGCTCAGAGTTACCCTGGGCGTATCAAGTAAAGCATGGTCCAATGACAAGCGTATTGCAATGGTAAAGGCTGTTCACGATAAAGTCAGCACTTTTGAAATCAACCTTAGAAGAAAATCACTGCCCTGCCTGCATGTATTTTAAAGGATGTACTGAGTGACATGCACCCATAAAGTTAGTAACGATGGATGGAAAGTAATTCCGTATATTAACATGCAATAAAAGTATTACGTAACCATTTGCGATAACTTGAATTATATATTTCGCTTCCTGGTTTTCTTAACGCATCGAATTGTAAAAATATGCAGATTTGCTAAAGTTTTTTAATTGTTTCACTTTTTCACTTGACCAACGCATAAATAAAGTGATGAGGCCCATGCCAATGTTAATTTTACATAAGGCGGAAGAACGCACAACGTGCATACAAGTAAAGCCTAAGCAGGGCTTTCAAAAGTGCTTAGTTTACCGTGAACAGCCTATAAAAATGTTTTAAGTTTAAATTGTCCTCGAATAGTAACGCGAATTTTGCAGGTCTCTACTAATGACGTTTTTGTACTGCAGCGGCGGGGACTGATGGATAGAGCCACGAGTTTTTCGTGAATTCTTTCGGAGGTGAGGTAGACTCCAAACACTTGTTCTTTTCTCCTACTGTTCTGATTGGACGACTGTTCTTTAGAGACGCCCCGTTTAATTGCGCGCCGGTAATAAGCACGACGCAGCAGTGTGAGTGAGTGTTTAACAACCCTGCACAGACGGTTATCTTGATTACAGCAACCAGTAAGTAAATGATGACGTCTCGAGTGTATACAGGGCTGTCCAGCCTAGCTAGCTGCCGACTCAACCTGCGAAATACTCGGGACTCTACCGAAGGAGAGCCGAGCCGGCGCGGGTCGCATCGCACGGCGACGCAAAGCGCGGACCTCCCAGTTCGCGCCTGTGACGCACGTGGGACGACGAGCCGGCCGCCGATAGACGCGGTGTTTACGTCGCAACACTGCTGCATTCCTCTCAGTTGCAGCGCAGGGGGCGGCTTCCACCACGTGCTCGCCGAGGAGTGTGGGCGGGGGAAGGGGGGAAGATGTGCTCCCGAACACCCATCTCCCCACTACTACCTTCAGCAGTTTACGATGGCGAACGTGTATGTATCAGAATGAAAGATTTGTTTACGAAACGGTTCGTGGCCATCGGGTGTGTGTTAGGGACATCTTCGACAGACGTGTAGATGTGTAGGAAATTGCGATATTTTATTTCGTGTCGTGTAGGTAAGCCCTTCAGCCAATAGAATTCAACGAGGAAAGAATAATAAGAAATAATTTATTGCACTTAGTCAAATATTTTATTCATAAAAGTAAACTTGAGGTTTAATTTTATTTTAATATTCATATTATGTGTTTTATTATTAGCAACTCACATACATTAAGTATTGACAAACTAATGATACAAATAGGCCTAATATTAAATGAAGTCAAACGTTATTTTCTAATAAATCATTAATTTACTACAATCAAGGTAATTTCTAGTCGTGTGTGACTAGTACATTCACTTAGAACAACACATTTTTGTAAACGTTCTATGCAGGCGTCTCTTACGTACACGGAACTGCTCGTGAATCAACCCTAAGGCGGATTTCCACCCGCCATATTAGAGTTATCGATTTTTTCGCCAAAGCTTTTATTTCAGATGGTGTCTTGAAATTTCCCGCACGACATATCCTAAATAGTATCTTCTCAGACTTTATCGAACTGCCACAGCTTTGCTACATTTATTAATTTTTAGCTGGTAACTGTCGAGGCGAAACGCGAGATTATTTCTTGCGAACGATTACAAAGGCGACAATATCAACAGCGATCAAGAAATACTGACTCCGGGCAATGCACTAGGCAATGCTATGTGCTCTGTCGTTCCACAAAACATGATACAATCTGTTCGCGGTAAATTGAGCTCTTTTGAAAGCCCTGCTTGAGATCTACTTGTACACATGATGTGTGTTCTTCCGCCTTATGTAAAATTAACATTGCCATGGGTCTCATCACATTATTCAGGCATCGGACAAGTGAAACTCTAAAATTATTAGGAAAGTAAATATTGTACAAATCTGCTCATTTTTACTCTTCGATGCATTAAAAAAATACAGAAAGCGAGATATATAATTGTTAGTTATTACAAATGGTTACATAAAACTTTTTGTTGGACGTTAATATATGGAACTACTTTCCCCTCCATCGTTACCAACTTTACTGGACAATTGTCACTCATTGCGCCCATTAAAATATATGCAGGTAGGGGCAGTGACATTTTTCTAAGTCTGATTTCAAAAGTGCTCACTTTATCGTGAAAAGCCTTTACAAAACTGTATTTCCAGAGTATGGCCGAGATTCAATAAATCCAAGATGGCGGGTAGAAATCTGCCTTAACCTCGCGTGCTGTTACGGGCCGCGTGGCCATCGCAAGAGCCCTTCCGCCGCCTTGTGTGTGAAACGTGGCTGACGTTGCCTCTGGCCCGGTGGTTTCCTCAAGGTACTCCCTCCCTTCCCCTCTTTACGCACGCCGCTGTCGCGTCTCTATTTCACTTCACCCCCAGTTGCAAGCACTTCGCTAATTTCTCAGCTAAACTCTGCTTCACACCGAGAGAACGAAATACAGCTGCATAAAGCTTCTTACACAATAGAAAACTTTAAAGTTATATTTGCATTTCCTTTACTTTGACGAAGCCACCAATATGCAATAAAATTGTAGAGTCAGAGTTGAAAACAATTAAAAATCGGTTTTGCGAGCTACGTAAAAATGTGTATCTTGTTATGTAAATCATTCTGGAAAGCATTTTTCGTACCTTTTTTAAAAAAAATAGGCCTGAAATTTGTGTTAAAAGTTTATTTAAAAACAAAAACTCACTTGTTTACTTAGTTCAAAAATGTAAATTAATATATTTCCTCTTCTCATTATATTCGCTTGCCATATATTTAATGTAATACAAGCTCTGTTTTATACACCGAGATTCAAATCGCCTTACGATAAAATAACACACTTTCGACATAACCTCTGTTAGATTCTCGGCAAAATCGCTGCTTGACTTTAACTTAAATTTCAACTTTTCGAGATCGTAAAGTCAAGAGCGCTTGACTTCACCTTTGACAGTTCCATTGTGCAAAGTTCCATAAGAAACATGTCGGAAAGCAAACGTAAAGTCAAATGGCAAAGTCACATGTTAAAGTTTTCAATTGCGTAAGGGCCTTAAACCTAAAGCAACAGTCAAGCGAGCACTTGGTACCGGAAAAAGTAAACGTGAGGTAGAGTGGGCATGCCAGCTGCGAAGTGCGGTAACCAACCCCCGCGTCCCAACACAGAACTGCTTTTCTTCCAACAGAACTGTCACAAACCACGCGGTTTCGGCTAATGCTCGTTTCTCACTACATAAATAAACGCTTTGATATGTTAGTGCATTACTATTGACGAGTTTGTAACGCAAAACGTTTTTTTTTTTTTTGCTTAAAAGAGCGTGTTTGCTGTAAAGCCAAATGATAACGAAAGGAGCATCATTGTCTGAACACGTTGTTTTGACAGTCATTATTATATTTATATGAATTATAAAATATAAAGCAAAAGTATTTTTTTTAACGTCCCCCGGTTTTATGCTTGATAGCTTGGCAGGGGACGGCTTACAAACTAATTTATAGCCTAACTTAAAGTAATAAAGTATGCCTTGCCCGGTATTCGAACCCAGAGCCTCCACACCCTAAGATTGGCGGCGCACCTACCGACTGCGCCACGGGAGGTCGACTGAAACCAAAATTAATCATTTTAGTATTCACACATGTTTACCGAACGCTTTTAATTTAACGTTGAACGTGGAACTTCGTTACCAACATTACTGGACGCAAGTCACTTAGCGTGCCCGTATAAATATGTGCAGGTAGTGGCAATGCCACTTTTCAAAGGTTGGCTCCATAAGTGCTCAGTTAATTGCGAGCAGCCTATATAAAAGTATGTAGTAACGACCGCAGCAGTAAACGTTGCTTTCCTACTCGTTTGAATGCAGTTTCCACAGCAGACCACTCAGTTCTTTCAGAGTAACAACAGAAGTAGTAGAGTCATGGGGAGTCTGGGACAATGGGAGCTGAGCGGTTGGGCGGCTGGCGGTCTTCAGCTTGACTCGGACGATCTCGGCAATCTTCGGTTCGACCCAGGAGGTGCTCGGAAGCCGTCGACTCGGGTTTGTCGAACGTACACAGATATGCTCGGCAGTTACACCCACTAATTCTTAAAGTCATAAACCTGTATTTATTATCAGGTTTAAAAAATTATTTTTAATTATTAATTTTTTTTATGTTGTGCCGAAATTATACGTAGCTTATTGCGGAAACTTGCAAAAGTCTCTCAACTACATTTTCCAGTCCTCTCTCTTGAAGACTAATTGATACACGATGCCATAATCTGCAAATTATTCACTTCCTCGACTAGTCATAAGTATGCTACTCAGAATTGTTTAATATATGTTTATATCAATAAACTAAGCCCAGCATACTAATAGAGACCGCATGCACTAGTATGTCATAATCATGGTAAGGATAAGCACCTACCAACACTTTTATAAGCTTAATTGACGTTAATTTAAATGTCAGCACTGCCAGGCCCTCGAGACTTGGAATGTAGGAGGGTGATAAACAGTCTTAACTTTCGTGCTCTTCTTGACCATCAATTTATCAATCGTCGTATCATTCCATCGATATTTTTACCAATCCATTAATCTTCCAATATTTCCATCAATCTTTCACAATCTCCCTCGGCAATATTTCCATCAATTTTTAGCAATCATTCCGACAGTTTCTTTCAAACAAGTTCTTTGCTCACTTTTAAGTCATATTCACACTTAAAGCAGACAACTGGCTCCTGCCAGACCGACCCCTCACAAGACTGACCCATAAATGACCCCTAAAGGTCTCCTCCTCCGTTTTTATTCATAAATTACATCTAAATGACCCCTGGTGACCCCTAAATGACCTCGCTCTTCTCCTTGACCCATAAATAACCCCTGACAACCCATAAATGACCCCTAACAACCCATAACGACCCATTTGCTTCCCGCAGGAGTCAGTCGGTAGGAGTCAGTCCTCTGCTTTAAGTTTGACCATGATTTAAAGGTGAGCAAAGAACTTGTTTGAATGATACTGTTGGCAAAGATTGCTGAAGATTGATGAAAACATTGTTGAGGGGGACTGTGAAAAATTGATGGAAAGATTGCTAAGGATTGATGAAAAAGTTGTAAGATAATCGATTAATCCAAATATCTATGGAATAATTGGACGAATTGGATTGATGGTAAAGAATATTATGAAAGTTAAGACTGTTTGTCACCCTCGTACATTCCAAGTCTCCAAGGTCTGGCAGTATTGGCATTTAAATTAACACCAATTAAGCTTATAAAAGTGTTGGTAGATGCTGATCCTTACCATGGTTATAACATACTCCTGCATGTGGTCTCTATTAGTATGGTGGGCTTGATTCATTCATATAAAAATAAACTAAAAAATTCTGAGTAGCATATTTATGCCTACAAAAAATTCGAGGTAGTCAATAATTTGCAGATTATGGCATCGTGTATCAATTTGACTTCAAGAGAGAGGTCTGGAAAATGTAGTTGAGAGACTTTTGCTAGTTTCCGCAATAAGCTACGGATAACTTCGGTACAATATAAAAAAAATTATTATAAAAAATACTTCTTTTTTAATCTGATAATAAATACAGATTTACGATTTGACATGCCCTATGCCTATAAAACAAATTTGGCTACCAGAAACAAACATATGCTTGAAGAATTAGTGGGTGTAACTGCCGAGCACTTTTGGGTACGTTCGACAGACCCGAGTCGACGGCTTCCGAGCATCTCTTGAGTAGCGCCGAAGATTGCCGAGATCGTCCCGAGTCTCGAGCCGAAGACCGTCACTCACCCAGCCGCCCAGCCAGTCAACTTCCATTTATAATGCATTGTCCCAGACTCCCCATTTCTCTACTACTAACATAAGCAATATTTGGATTGCACCTACTGGCAAAAACTTGAACTGTAATAACGTACAGAACGTTTTGAAGTTGTACAGAAGTTTGGTCGTTGCAACCTATAAAACCAATTACAGAACTGGTTTCTTCTCACAAATCTCCTTAATTTTCTCAGCACGACGAATACAGGGAAACGATACACAATATCGGTATAAAAATATTACAGAAAATGTTCACAAAATTTTGAATGTAGGTAAAGCTTTTCGAAGTATTTTTAAGAGCCTAAGAAATTAAATTTAAATGCATAATACCAAAATTGGTTACTGGTATTTAAAAATAAAACGTGTAGGCCTACACATACTGTTTAAGACTGAATTAATGAACACCTGAATTCACGCCAAATAGTTGAAAACGATGAGAAAAATCAGATGAATTATCTTCCCTTTAGAAAAAAATATTTCGAGAGGATAATATTAAAAATAAAACGCGAAAATTATAGAAACGACATGTGGCCTCAGAGTCACAAAAGGCAGTACAGGATCAAATAAAAATTTATTTTGACCATTTACTCAATTTCGGCTTACGATCGCGACTCTTTCCTTTTCTACAGCTACAATCTGCAGAGGTTACCACTGTAAAAAAAAATGCTATACTTTTTCCAGGCCAGGTTAAGAGCCGGGCCAGGCGGCGTTAAGAGCCGTCCAGATCTCTTCACTCTCTCACTCACTTCCCCAGTCCCTGTTCCCTGTGCAATTTGCGCCATCACTAATGACCTCACTGTCGACGAGACGTTAAGCCCGGCTACCTACCTACCCAGGACGTCCGACTACACTCTTACTTTTAGGATATGTTATTAAAGAAATAATAAATCTGCCCACGGCAGTTTCACAGCAATGTGCTACCTTTCACTGTCTTGTTGATCTTGTCAGCGTGCTCCACTCAGCGCGTGATGCTGTGCTCGTCAACCGGATCGGTTTGAACCGGTGAAGGCAGATCTCGCTGGTTATCGTCTGTACAGTCCCGAGCCTCTGATGGGAGGGACTTTTAATGGGTATCGATTAAAAAAAAAAATACCGCCGTCCGCTGATGCAGCTTTTTTAAATTGCGGCGTTCCCCAATGCAGTTTTCCGCCTAGACTGGAGAATTAGTCGGCTGAAGCAGCAAGAAGTGGCGTCCTTTCCTGTCAAAGTATGACATAAATTGCGGCGTTCCCCAGTGCAGTTTTCCGCCTAGACTGGAGAATTAGTCGGCTGAAGCAGCACGAAGTGGCGTCCTTTCCTGTCAAAGTATGACATAAATTGCGGCGTTCCCCAGTGCAGTTTTCCGCCTAGACTGGAGAATTAGTCGGCTGAAGCAGCACGAAGTGGCGTCCTTTCCTGTCAAAGTATGACATAAATTGCGGCGTTCCCCAGTGCAGTTTTCCGCCTAGACTGGAGAATTAGTCGGCTAAAGCAGCACGAAGTGGCGTCCTTTCATGTCAAAGTATGACATTAATTGCGGCGTTCCCCAGTGCAGTTTTCCGCCTAGACTGGAGAATTAGTCGGCTGAAGCAGCACGAAGTGGCGTCCTTTCCCGTCAAAGTATGACAACTGTGTTGTCGAATGTCTTGAATGGAAGTAACCGCGTTTTAACTTTGATCATCAAACGTGCGTTGTTTAATTCTTCTGCCAAACAGAAGTGCCTACATTATTTTAAAATTAAAATAGCGTAATTTACACATACGACTTAGCTCCTATTAGAGTCTGTTGACGATAAAGTGAGCATTTTTGAAATCATCCTCAGAAAAAAGTCACTGCCCCTGCCTCCACATATTTTAACGACCGCACCGAGTGATATTCGCCCAGCAAAGGTGGTAGCGGTGGATGTAAGTAGTTCTATATCTTAACGTCGAATAAAAAGTGTTAGGTAACAATTTGTGTTAACTTAAATTATTTCTTTCGCTTTTTGTTTTTTTAATGCATGGAAGTGTAAGATTAGGTACAGGCCTATTTCTAATTATTTGCTTTTATAACAATTTTACGTTTCCTCTTGACCGACGCATTAATTTTACATAAGGTGGACAGTTACACAAGTAGAAGGGTGGGGGGGAGGGTGGGGGTGGTCCAGGCCACCTGGGATTAATTGATGGATTGTCGATTTGATTGAAAGGGTTAATATTTAATCCGATTTTAAATTGAAAGTGTCAAATTTAATTGAATGGGTTAAGTTTAATTGAAAGGGTTAAATTTTGGTTGAAAAGTTTTATCAAAAAGGGTGAATCAAAAAAGAGGGAATTTTAAATCGGTTTAAATTATTTTTCTTGATTTTTTCTTGTACTCTTTCTTTCTTTTTGGGTTAAGAGGAGGTGATAGCAGGAGCTCTGTACGATGTTGATGGTGTGGTCCCCTGGAGGCTACTGACCAGAGTGGTGGGTTACAATGTCTTATATAGGCGTAGAGTTTAGTGGAAGAGTGGGTTAAGGATTTTTTTTCTAATTTTTCTATTTTTGAGAAGTTTGTAGGGATGTTGGTGGTAGATAGGCGATTTTTACGAATATATTTAACACACGAGAGAATTTCAGAGTGTTAAAACGATTTCTAAGTGTGGCATAAATGAAATTTGATGTTTATTGGGATGATATTGCTCGTAGACGGTAGATAGGCGACTTTGAAAGATACGTTTTACATGTTAAACGATATGTTTTCCGAACGCAATTAAAAATTAGAGAAATTCAGAGTGTTCTACGTTTGAATAAATCACACTCATCGAATCGCAAATTTCAAACGACTACATGATTAATAAGAACAGTTACGTGAATCTTAAATGTAACGCGAGCGATATAATTTACACAAGAGAGAATTTTAACATCTGGTGTCGACAAGTGCTAAACGATGACAATTATGTGGGTGTGAAATTAACGATCTACAAGAAAGTAATTAATGATAGAAACTCTTACTCCAAATGTTTAGTAGAAAACAATGGCTAGTACAGAACGTATCAAAAAAGGACACGGAGTATTGAATATATTGATTAATAAATTACCATTTTAATTGCAATTACCGAAATACAATTGCTGTGGACCCGGAACTAAGCTTGCAAAAGTATGGCAAAAACAATCAAGGAATAAACGTTTTGGATAACGCTTGTAAAGAACACGATATAAGTTACGATCGAAGAAAAAAATATTTGGAAAAAAGAAATATAGCAGATTTTATTCTAGCCTATAAAGCAGCAAATATAAGGAAGATTCCATCTACATCTGCAGGTGAAAAGATAGGTGCTTGGGTTGTTGATTAAGTTATGCGCTCGAAGGTGAAGAGAGGCATGGGCTTAAAAAACAAAACAAAAAAAAAAATAAAGGAGGAATCATTCCATTCCTATTCCCATCATTAACAGCTCTTGGATCAATCCTCAGAGGGGTTTCGGCAACTAGTAGAGCAGTTAAATCTAAAGGTAAAGGAATGTATTTGAATCCTATAAAGTGAACAAGGACGAAAAAACTCCAAACGTAGAAAAAACACAGAAAGTCATAAATAATCTTCCAAAACTTGCATTAACAAACAAAGATATTAATGTATTTGTAAAGAAACTGGATATTCCCTATTTCTGAGGTGTTTATATGAGAGACGATTTACCAAATAAACCAAACATTCGTTATTATATGATTGATAATTTAGATTCGAAACAAAATGAAGGAACACATTGGGTTACATTAATTAAAAACGTTAATCAATCATTATATTATGACGGTTTTGGCAATTTACATCCTCCAATTGAAATACGTAATTATTTAAAAAACACGCAATCAAGGTATAATTACAAAGCGGATCAATTACCAAATACAATCAATTGCGGACATTTACGTTTAAGTTTATTGGCTATAAATAGGCTATATAAGTAATTGTAATTGTAAAACATATTAGTAATATGTCAATTACGTTAATATTAAGTGGTAATTTGTCGCAATTGTGTACGGTATATTTCCCTGCATTGGAGTAAGATGGAGAATGTCAAATAAGTCTAATAGAATTCGTTACGTGTACAACATCATACCAAACATTGATATGCATAACCAATTATTTACGGCTAATATTGGTGAAAATACATACATGATTATGATAACGGTAGGATCTTATGAGTTGGATGACCTTGGAACATTCATTAAAGCAGCATTACCTGAAGACATACATTTCCGATTATGTGGAAATCAAAATATGTTAACTAGTGTAATGTATAGTAACATCGATATCGATTTCTCAGAAGAAAATTCAATTGCAAATATGTTGGGTTATGAACGGAAAGTATATCCAGCTAATCAATTACCTGAATCATCAAAACAGGTTAATATACTGTCGGTAAATGTATGTCGTATAAATGCCAATACTGTAGGCGGTTCATATTTGAATGGAAACCCGACAAATATATTACATGAATTCACGTGTGCTGTAGCTCCAGGATATAAAATAATTGAAGAACCTAATACATTTATATATATATATCCCAGTAATAGTGAATCGCATTAATGAAATAGTTGTTACAATTGTCGATCAATATGGTAAACTTATTAATTTTATAAACAAAGAAATTACAGTTCATTTACATTTTTAAAAAGGTATATAAACACCTACATTCCACTGTGTTTACAATCATAATGGGTATTGTCTACAATAGTAAACTCGGACGTAAAGCAGGCGGTTCTTTTAAGAAGTATGCCACTAAGGAACTTATTTCGAAGAAAGAAAGTATAAAAAGACATAAACGCCAGCATAAAACGCTCACTTCAAATAAGGTACCCGTGAAGTTAACACCAGGCAACGAATTGTATTTAAAAGAATTACGATATACTGTTAATAGAAATGGAAGACATACTTAATGTTGAATAACCAATAAGCTATGAAAATGCAATCACCAATACGGAAATTCATGTGTATGAACCATTCCGAGTAGATCCATACACGTTTCCATCGGAAATAAGGATTTCAATTACAAAATCACGATATTTACACATTGCCGTCGAAATCAAGTTTAAGGTTTAGAGGAACAATTGTGCAAGTAATGCAGCAGCTACAAAAGTATTAAGAAATGGAATACTTTATTTAATCGCCAGAATTGCATATCTTCTAAATGGAGTGAAAATCGATCAAACACAAGATGTTGGAATTACTTCTACGATAAAAAAAAAAAAAAAAGCTATTTATCAGGAACTGTAACTGGGTGGAACAATGCTAGAGATTACTCACTACAAATAAACCCAGGTGGAAAATACGAAGTTGTTATACCATTAAGTATTGTTTTGGGCTTTGCTGAAGACTACAAACATGTAATATTAAATGCTAAACAAGAATTGGTTATTCTATTCGGCAATATGCATTTGTATGCTATATACGATACAGGCAAAAACGAGGAAGGTGTATGATTTGAATTAAGCACTTATTAAATTAACGCTCATGAACGTATAAAGTTTTAAAATTTATCGAAAAGGGGAAGAATCTAGACATTGCATTCAGATTGGAGGCTTTAGAGGTTTTTCCTACACTGCCAACATCGCAAAAATTCATTTGGAATGTGAAATCAAATTTCTCGTCGGAAAAACCGAGATATGTTGTCATTTGTTTTCAAACAAATAGACAAAACAATTGAAAAGCTGATAGATCAGTATTCGATAGTTGATATATTAAAAATATTAAACTATATCTAAACATTCAAGCTTACCACTATGTGGATTTAAATATGAACTTTGCCAATGGAGAATTCCTTATTTAGTAACTTATGTACTCAAAGTTTCAGGAAACATATTATAACAAAATCAGTTCACCAATCCTAGAATCTAAATCATTTGAAACCAGAGGAACGTTATTTGTGTTAGATGTAAGCAAACAGGACGACAGAATTACCAATGGCGTAATAGATTCACTAATTTAAATTATTTCAAATACACAATTTCCAGCAAATATGCAAGCTTACACTCTTATAATTCACGACAGATTAACGAGTTACAATGTAAGAGATAAGCTGGCGAAAATAATGAATTGAGTCAGTAGGAGACAAACCACGGCTGCAACGAGATGTTTTGCAATGTGCAAGGATTTCAGTCTGCAGAAAAAAATGTATCATTAAAGAATTAGCTATTGCTGATATGGAAGAACAAACAACTGTATTCAGCTTCAGATCACCATTTGTATGGAAATATATAACTCCCAAATACAAGAAAACAAATAGATGGCTTACTAACCATCACCATGGTTTAACCTGGAAAAGTGGATGTATAGAGTATGAGAACATTGAATATACTTGCAAACATTACCTAAATAATTGTGAAATATTTGTAGGTGGACTTGAGCAAAAACATATTTTCGAAAGTGTGCATAATGGGAAAATTATAGATATTAAAAAAGAATACAATTGCCTACTCGTTCAAACGTTTGCATAAAACATATGGATCTAATTCAACGAGGTTTGAAGGTTGTTACCCAGCTCCAGGTATGGCACTGGACAGATTTTCAGGAGAGTCCACTTTTCATGGGTAAAGCATAGTTTTGCAAACAAATAAAAGTTTTGGAAGAGTCCAACTTGGTGACTTGAGGGGTGTCTGGCATTTGGAGTGTCCCCGAAGTTGTTGATGGACAAATGATTTTTCTGGGCTGACGGAGAAGGGGCCGGGGGGAGGGTGTAGCTGAGAATAAATTGCATTCTGCACAAAGTCAGCTTCTGGAGTAGGGGTGTGGGTGGACAGGGTCACGTTCCTCTCGACAAGGGTTGGTTCTGAGGGCGAGGGGTGGAGGGTAGGACGGCTACGAGCAGCCTACTCCCGATGTGCACACAAATAGGCAGTTGCCGCCATCTTGAATCAGTGGACAGACCGGTGACTGACCCCCAGGACCTCGCACTCTGCCGAGGGGTGATAACGGTGCTTAGGGTTGGTTGGCATCGTGGAGTCGGACCAGCTATGAGGGGTGCAGGGTGGGGGTGGGTGGTTGGGGTGTGAAGGGGTGGCAGGCAGGGTCCTCCCGATCTGCATGCAAGTAGTCAGCTGACGCCATCTTGAGAAATTACCGAAAACATTTGACGATCGTCGGAAGCTCGAGGCAGCATGCACTGACGAGGGTTTAGGAGAGGGATGGGGATGCAGGCAGTTTTGGAACGAAGTGACTTCAGCTATCCCACTCTCCACCATCTTCATTCGTTCATCAAGGTTTGTGGTAGACAAAGGTGCTAGTCGTCAGCTCCTTCATAAACACCACACCTCTAGACACTTGGCCGCCGACGAGGCCACCCTCGGGGGTTACAGCAGCTATGGACCTACCTTCATCTCTAGTGATATCCGCGATTAACGTTTTATTATGCACGCGTTTTAATATAAAATTATTTTATCGGCAAAATATAAAATTTCGTGTGTTAACTTTTTTTTTTTCCGGATCGCAATACTACGTTTGTGATAAAGTAATTGAGTTCATCGTTTATCTTCGATGGAGATTGTATACTGAAATTGTTCGGATACATCGTGATTATATATCCTCATTAAGTATGTGCGATTTCCGTTTTTTAAGTTTATCTTCGTCATTATTAAACCGAGATACCGTCGGCTCCGACACGAACCTCACGCTAATCTTCAACGGAAAGTTTTTTTGCTTGTTAAAACTTAATTATTTTAAAATACAGCTTCTTACAATACGAACATTTATTTGCAGTCGTAAACCAGTTCTCTGGATACGTCGTTAAATAATGCAAGTGAATTATATATATATTTTTTTTTTACCTCCCAGGGAGTGAAATTGTGAATTTCGAACATGGCAGCATGATAAGTTTTTTTTTTTTTTTCATTTAATGTGAAACGTTTAATGCTTAGGAAGACGTGATTGAATTTGTTCGTGGATAATAACTCTATAATAGCAGCTTGGTAGATTGTCTGTCAGTCGTAAATATCTACTCGCCCTAAAGCTACACGTGTGTATGTGTGTATATATATATATATATATATATATATATATATATATATATATATATATAAGCAGGCGTACGTCATAGCATCCACTCATTCTTCAAGTGACCTCTGAGGTGGTCGGAGGTGCGATTTCGGGGAGCCATTTCATTACGTGTTTTTCTGAGCTCGGTCTACGAAAATTCCTAGCAGTTTGAAAATACCAGTTTGTGTGGTACACAGGTGCAGTGATATCCCAAACATGAAAAAAAAAAAAAAAAAAAAAAAAAAAAAAGTCTCTCATTTGCGAGTTTTTACCTAATTTAAACACATTTGTCTATTGGCCGCACTAGAAGTATATACTCAAATCTCTCCACGTAAGTACTACTCATTCATACTTCAAATGGACTTATTTTAATAACATTTGGGGTAAGATTATCTATCATTAATTACTTTCTTATAGTTCGTTAATTCCACACTAATATAATTGTCATCGTTTAGCACTTGTCAACACCAGATGTTAAAATTCTCTCTCGTGTAAATTATATTTCTAAGCTCAAGACTCACGTTACGTTTGAGACTCAAGTAATTGCACTTATTATTCACGTAGTAGTTTGAAATTTGCGATTCGATGCGTGTAATTTATTCATACGTAGAACACTCTGAATTTCTCTAATGTTTAGTTGCATTCGGAAAACAGATCGTTTAACACGTAAATCGCATCTTTCAAAGTCGCCTATCTACCGTCTACGTGCAATATGCCCCCCCCCCCCCCCAAAAAAAAAAAATAAAAAATTACACTTAGGCAACTCTTTGAAATCTTGTTAAACACTCTGAAATGCTCTCGTGTGTTAAATATATTCGTAAAAATCGCCTGTCTACCACCAACATCCCTACAAACACCTCAAAATTATAAGAATTAAAATATATAAAAAAAATAGCCTTAGCCCACTCTTGCACTAAACTCTACATCTCTATAACACATTGCACCCATCACTCTGGTCAATCGCCTCCAGGCCACCACACTATCAACATTGTACAGAGCTCCTGTTACCCGCTCCTCACCACCCAAAAAGAAAGAAATAAAGAAGTACGAGAAAAAATCAAGAAAAAAGAATTTTAATCCGATTAAAAATCAACCCCTTTTGATTAACCCGTTTTCATTATGTTTTTCATTTAAATTTAACCATTTAAATTAAATTTAACCCTTTCAGTTTTTGATCGGATTAAAATCGGATTAATGATTAACCCTTCAAATAAAATCGATAATCCCTCAATTAATTCCAATTAATCCCAGGAGGCCTGTCCCCCCCCCCCCCGGTTCTACTACTTGCACAAAGTGCATCCAGTAGATCTTATGCAGGGCTTTCAAAAGTGCTTATTTTACCGTGAACAGTCTATATGTCTACTTGCGCTCTCTTGAAACGGTAAAATAGTGATTCTGTAGAGCTATTAAGAAAAATTATAAAATAACGTTTCATTGGTTACTTGGAAAACATATCACACAACGTCTACAAAACTAACAGTATTTGGCACAAATATGAAGTTATGAGAAATTTCTTCTCGGTCAAACACTCTTAACACCACCATTTTTTACACGTTAAGTGGTTTGGTAAACTTCAGGTAGACTAAAGTAAGAAAACTTGTTATATTCATATATTTGATTTATTTTCAGTATATTAGAATTTTTTATGTTATTATGTGAAAAAACTGCTTTGAAGAAAGAATGTCCCGATAAGTACACGGATATTAAGTTTAACGTAGTAACTGTTTAGTCTAGGCAATCAGTGTCGTAGGGAACAAAAGTAGCCGGTATAGCTTACTATACGTACAACGTGAAGAACTCATTAAAAAAGTAATACAGGCGCCATAAAAATAGACCGAAAAGTGATTTTTGATGTACAGGAAAGAACAATGTATATATTTTGCAACATTATAAGATATTTTAATGAAGAGTTATAGACAAGCAATTTTTTTTTTACTCCGGCTCAAATCATGCTCATGGAGTAAATATTTTAACTTTTTCCAAATATCTTAGTTATAGGTCTACACAGTACAAAACCCACATAACGAAAATTAAAGCTTTTTTTTTTTTTTTTCACTATCTCTTTGTATTGTAAACTGGAAATACAAACAACTAACTAGGAAATTAACGGAGAAATTCCGGGAAATTTATGGAAAGTCTGTTTTTGAAAATCAGTGTGTCCGTTATTTTACGGAGAACTTGCGGACGCATCTGGATAAAATTTTACCAGCACTTTTCCGTAAAGTGAAGCAAAATGTTTTAACACTTTGTAGACTATGCTCGAGTGTAGCACGAGCAAAGCTAATTTGAACATTTCTTTGCTGTTCAGAACAAAACTCGCATGGATGTGCAGTCTTTGTTCGGCTAGTGTTTAGCATGTCCATACAAGGACACTACAGCGCAGTAACAATGATACTGCTAACAATGGATTTTAATTTTGCTATAGCCACTCAAAAGGGCATGATTGATTGTAAATCCATTTATACCATAAAGGACATTTGATTGGGTAAATATCAGCTCGGCTCTCCATTGATTGATGACCGGCCAATAATGAACGCTGTAAAGTACCCGGCAGTGTCCGTGTGGTATGGACCAATAGGACGATGTTGAGTTCTAACACAGACACCAACAGAATCAGTGTGCTTTGCAGTAGAGGATACAGGTGACTCACTTCTAATTGGTCTAAAGTGCGAGTGAACGTGCACAGACTCCCAATGCGTTAACAGTGTCGGCGTTTGGTTGTCTGCAAGGAGCCTCTGAGAGAGCGCCGTGGCGAGCGTTAGCCCTGTGATGTCCGGAGACTGTTTGGGGCACGGATGGGCAGCTGGCCCTCGACGAGCGAGTAGCGTATCGACGACACACTAACCACAATGAGCACAGACTCCCAATGCGTTAACAGTGTCGTTTGGTTGTCTGCAAGGAGCCTCTGAGAGAGCGCCGTGGCGAGCGTTAGCCCTGTGATGTCCGGAGACTGTTTGGGGCACGGATGGGCAGCTGGCCCTCGACGAGCGAGTGGCGTATCGACGACACACTAACCACAATGTGCACAGACTCCCAATGCGTTAACAGTGTCGGCGTTTGGTTGTCTGCAAGGAGCCTCTGAGAGAGCACCGCGGCGAGCGTTAGCCCTGTGATGTCCGGAGACTGTTTGGGGCACGGATGGGCAGCTGGCCCTCGACGAGCGAGTGGCGTATCGACGACACACTAACCTGTGGCGACCCGACGAACACCACAACACTCGGCCGTCTGTCCGCGCCGCCAACGCTCCTGCCACGTGGACGTCGTCAGCTAAAGGCTGCTCACGGTTAAGTCAGCACTTTCGAAACCAACCTTTGAAAATACGTCACTGCCCTTGCCTGCGTGTATTTTAACGCGCGCTCTGACTGCCACGTGCCGAGTCACGTTGGCAACAACGGAATGAAAGTAGTTCCATGTGTCAACGTTAAATTACAGTGTTAAGTAAAAATTTCTAAAGACTAAAATATTGTATTTTATTGGTTTTTAAATATATATAAATGTAAGAATAATAAAAAAACATTTGTAGAATATTTAATTCTCTAAAAAATTTTGCTGTTGCCCTTTACCGACGCACGAATAAAGTGATGAGGCCCATGGTAACAAAAACTTTACATATTGTGGAAGAATACACAATGTGCATGCAAGTAGATCTTACGCAGGGCTTTCAAAAGTGCTCATTTGAGCGTGAACAGCCTATACGAGGGGTGGGCTTGTGTCTGAATGTGCACGGCCTACTGATGAAGCCTGCTCTATTCGCCTTGTCACGCCCCAAGACGTCGGAGACCCGGACCCAACCTATTCTATCGGAGCATGTTGATATTTTGCCTGGAAATTTCTAGCTCCACACTGTAAATTCGAATCAGTGAAAATGGCTCCACCCAGAATAAGTGACGGCCGACTACGGTGGCGAATTAAATATTATTTCTGTTGAATGTAGCGAAATAATTACGCAAAAAAAAACCTATTTGCGATAGTTGACTATTTATATTGCGCAATTCACCATTACTTAAAAAAAAAAATCGCAGGCAGCTGGGTTTGAACTCGCACATTCTTTCTCCTTCCTTATTAGGGATTTACCGTACTATCTGAGGTCCCTATTCAGGTTGAAAAAAAATAATGAGGAGAATATGTGTGTTATAATTTTTATCGAAATCGTGAAGATTTAATCGTTTTTTGGGTATAATCTGTACCGTTATGATTGTTGAAACGAATAGTATATATGAGTGCACTCTCTTCACCACGTCATATGCAGTTTAAATATTCAAACAGAGCTCTATGATGATCACATTAAAACGAAATTAAAGACGTAAAAACGGCGAGAGAGCTGGTCTGAAAACTTTCTGCAACCACGAGACTTGAACTTCCGACGGCCTAGCGGAACGGACCCATTTGTCACCTTGCGCCCTGACGTGTGAAATTGCACGTGCGCAAAATCACCGTCATCTTTTTAAAACACATTTAAAGACTCCCAGCAAGAATAATACTGCAGTGGAAAATAAAGCGTTTTTTACTTTACACTATTGAAGAGTTGAACTCGGTACTCGAACGTTTTGCGTGTGCGACACGATATATAATCCATTCACGGTTAATTCAGCCTTTTCTGGAACCCTGCTAAAGTTCTACTTCCAGGATATTCCTCCGCCTCGTGTAAACTAAGCTTAACTAAGCCTGGAGAAATACACCAGAAGGACGACGCACCACGCTCGTGCGCACTCAGTTGTAATGAAATTTTTATAAGAACTATTTCTCACTAGGCGTTACCAACATACCTACTTTCTCCCTATGTTTTATTTAAATTATTTATAAATGAAGCATTATGACCAGGGCCGTATTTCCCATTAGGCCGACTAGGCCCGGGCCTAGAGCGGCTCTTTTACAAGGGGTGGCATGGCATTGGGCAAAAAAAAAAATATATATATATTAATGTTGTTTGTATGGCTGTGTACTAGAGTAAAATGTATACCGTTTATAAAATAAATCCAATTAAAGAGACTGGTGTTTGGGAGTCAATTGCTTTATGATATTAACAAAGGTCCTTGCTGCCTCGGTAATCGCCAGTACGAACTTCCAGTTTTATATTTATCAGGGGACAGAAACTGGTATAGTTGGGGAACGAGACTTTCTAGTAGATCTTCGTCGAGTTTGGGGTTTTCAAGCCTACAAATAAATAATTAAGCTTACCATCGGAAATTATAGAGTTTTATAACAAGTTAATTCAATAACTTAAATTTTACCTTGTGTTTGACTATTACTTGTTCATCTTTGTAATTAAGTAATTTATAACGTATTACTGTTGTAATTATAACGCATCGGATCTCGTTGCTATGGATTGTGAAATAATATATAAAGAAAAATATAAAAAAAAATAACAGGTTGCAGAGGGGAAGAAAATTTTTCATGGGCCTACAGGCGACAACGTGGGGAATCCGGCCCTGATTATAATTTATAGATCATATATAAATAACATTTCAATTTAACAGGATAAAACTAACTTTTATTAACACAAGTATAAAACGCTCGTGATACAGGTCGTATTTAGGAAATAACTAAACACGTCATGCATGGGGAGATTTTTCAAAGGTTAGATTCAAAAAGGCCGAAGAAACCGTGAATGGACTATGATTGACTTTCTACAAGGTTACCTGCACGGAGCGATCGCGTGTCCGCTCAGCGAAGTACTGACCCGATGTCTGACATGGCCGACGGTGTTTCGGCAAGTCACCACGCGAGAGCAGCACCGTCACACTTGGAGCGCTGTTGCTCAGCGGCAACCTTTGAAATAGAGAGCTTGCCACTGTCACACGTTTTCTTAGAAATGGAGAACAATTAGAAGTTTCCTCTACTGGTAATAGGTGGAATTCTTATTGGTCCATTTTACAGGCTTTTTTTTTTTTTGGAAAAATTTTTTGTATATGACGATCCCCGGAGCCTGCCTCTGGGGAAGTTCTTGCGCCGGGACGTGCAGGGTATCCTGACCTCTGGGCTATGTGTTCTTTGCGGTCTGGTGAGGGAAACTTCCTCAGCCCGCAGAGAGATACAAATGCTGCAACCGTATGGGTGGTATAAGGGCACGAGCACACCCCCCGCTCTGAGCTTCGGCAATGATGAGAGAGAGAGAGAGGACTCTGGGGAAGTAGTCTCTTGGGATCGTGCCAGTAAAGTACAAATCTTGACAAGGTTTCTTTGATAATGTAGCTTGTAGTTCACCAGGGTACTCGTAATGAAGGATGAACCCCGAGGGGTTCTTAAATATGAAATTGAATATTTGCATTTTTGTGTATAGTGGCCATAAATTTTAAGATATGTCAAATTTTAGAATTTGCAAATTTTAGCTAAAAATTGCCCTGAAAAAATGGTGACATCTTGTAATTGCGAAGTATTGTGATTAGAAATGTCACGTATGGCAGTTTTAACGTATCGTCATTTTTAGAAGGCTGTTAAGATCAGAATTATTTTATTTGAGTCAGACTCACGTGGAAAGTACAGATTTAAGAAGAAAATTTAAAAATATTTTTACGGGAAAGCATAGACTTTGAAAAGATTAAAGACCAGGGCTATGAGAACTTATAAAATGAGAGCTTGTAAAAATATATTCAGGTAATACTAATACAATTAGAGTTTTCTGAAGTTTTCTGAAATTGCATTTGTTTTGAAAATTTTAGACCATTGTGGGGTTGTTAGTATTTTTTATTTATATAATCACTTATTAACTAAAATGGAGTATTTTTGGTATGAGGTTACTGACACTTTTCCTATGTAAATTTTAAATGATAGCCACTTGTGTTAAGGCGCTTTTATATAGTTTTCTAAAAGTTGAACACAATCTAATTGATCAGTGAAATTCATTTCATGTGTTTGTAAATTCAAATATTATAATATGCAATCAGTTCTGCCAAACGATACATGTCTTTGATTTTATATTTTATATTAAGGTGCAGTTAAACTCTGTCTTATGCTACTTTTTTGCTGGTATTCTGCTGTAGCGTTATGTCACGATTTTTTTTTTTTGGAGCTTTTGATTTTGTGGTTTCGCCTTGTATGAGCAGCCAAGCTTGGCCATAACGGAATGAAGGCTGATGTTCATATTAACTCCTAATTGTGTTTTGAAAGATGAAGCACATTTTAGAAAGTATTTTCTATTGGTTTCATTAGTTTATTCCTTGTTATTTCACTTGATACACATTGCTTAAGTTTCGGTGGGAGTCATTTTGCCTTCTTTATCACCAATGTTCATTTTTACTAGCAGACTGCAACAGAACTATGCGCTCTTTTGAAACGCAGTTTTCTGGACAATCAAGAGGTACTTAAAACCTTCAGAACAGTACTTTTAAAAAGTTTGAATCATCATTTCAAATATCAATTTTCGCCACTTGAAATACGCAGCGTTTTCTGCACAAACATGTTATACGAGAAAAAGTGTGTTTCCCATCAACAGTAGATCTTTTTATATAGCTGGGTAAATAATTTTATTTGTGATTCAATACTGCATTCACTATTGGCTTAATGTTAATACTTTTATAATTAAATTAACAAAATCTGTTTTAATGTGTAATGCTGCAAAGTACGTTTTGGACATAGGCATGTTTTGAACTACAGAGTATTTCACGTTGTCTCGAACTTCTCGTCTCACGTGATAGATTTGACACATTGTGGCGAGCGACAACAGAAGCCTGTGAAATCCCCGGACGCATTTTTTTTAACTTAGGAAACTTATATTTACGATTAGTTTATTTCATAACAGAATGAAAACACTTTTATTCTTAATAGTTTCTAAATAATAGTCTATACGTTTTATTACTATACGCGGAAATGTGTTTCGGCTAGGTTCGCCGAGTTCGTGGTAGCATCTGCTGAACTTCTGGGGAAATGTGTGTATGTTTTCAACATAATATTAGCTGAAATATTGAAATGCAGTCTTTCACATTAGCCTTAATTAACACCTGCAAACAAGACACAGGCGTCGGCCAGACCGAGATTCGAACTAGAAACCTTGTGGTCTGAAGGCTCCTGGCATTTGGTAGTTATTTTATAAATAATCCTCTATGGCATAATCTGAACAGACAAAATGTTTTATGTTCGATCAATTTATGAATAATTGGAGAACGACTTACTGTTACTTTCTCTATAATTAATTCCCAATTAATTCTACCATTATAGACCACATCGCCGACTTCCCGTGCCGCAGTCGGTTGGTGCGCCGCCGGCCTGTGGTGCGGGAGGTTCTGGGTTCGAATCCCAGGTATGACACGGGTGTTAGTCTAAGTTAGGTCATCAGCTACTTTGTAAGCCATCCCCTGATAAGCTTTCAGGCATAACCCTGGGGTACGTTAATAAGCCCAATCCACTAGACCGCGCCATTTTGTTTAATTTATCGTTAAATTTAACGCATGTCTCAAAGCGTAGAATTCAAGCAGGTACATCAATAAAATTTTACTGGTTACATTTTTGTAGTTGCAGTATGTCTTGTTTGGCGTTTCCCGTTGGATAAAATCAAATTGGCTCGTAGCGATATGTCCGTTTTTAAATAATTATATCCTGATAGCGGACCAATTAGTCCCGTATGTTACAGTACGGATATGTGAGTAGAACGCCAAATCTGTCATGATTTAGTATCAAATATACTTTACTAACAAAATTAACCGCATAGGCTTATGTCGTAAATGTCATGCTATGCAAATTTAAAAAAAAAAACAATAGCCAAAATTCGTTCGTTTTTTCAGTATTGTTAATATAACTTTTTTCAAGAGAGAACTGAATGAGAGTTTTCACCTGTGTATATAAACTAGAAACAGTCTGTCGAAATTAAATACACACTATAGTTGAATTATGAAAAAGTGATTTCATACCAAGAAAAAATGTTGTTGAGAAGACTTTGCCATTTTTTCAGTCAGTAAATTCATTATTAGCATCACTGTTTTGTATAGTGCAAAATATCGATAACGTGATTGCTGTTCGGGAATATTTATAGTAAGATTATGAATAACTTTTGTGTTACAAAATATATGGCCAATTATAAACGGCCAAAAAATCAAGTTTTTGATCGCTAAGAAGAGATATCCTGTAATTATTATGGCTATATTATCTTGATTTTCTCCAACATCCATTTTTCCCACTCCCATATGGAAAATTTATACGCGCTATTCAAATACAAATAAGCCATTAAAATGTGTTTCGATTAAACTAAAAATTATATGTACTAAAGTAATATTATATTAAAAGTAATTATCTCTACTAAAGTACTTAGAAATTGAAAAATGTAAGTTTCTCTTAAGTATATCTTGCATAGCATTTGCCATAGTACTTTATTAAACGTTCTAATATATTTAAGAACAAATACCAAAAAAATCTGAAAACACTTTTCCCGCTAATTCGTAACTTCAGACTGACAAACATCAAAAGTGTCGTAGAAAGCGTGATCCAAGCACGTATCTTTAGCAATCTCAGATGTAAGGGAACAGCAAGGAGACGAGCTGATGTTAACAGCGATAATATGAAAACTTCCCTCCCGTACCCCAAGCTGGTGCAACACTAATCCTCAACAGCCGGCGTGCAAAATTGGCATAACAACCACGATGTACCGCGTATCTTTCCGGCGAGAAAATCACGTATTTCGGGTCAAGTCCTTCCGACTCTTAACGGCCATTTTTAAACATTGTTTGACGGCCATTTTCGAACGTTGTTTAACTGATCTATCAGTCAAAAATTAACCACTGAAAAACAGTGAAAAATATGACTGATGAATCAGTAGAAAAGTCACTAAATCAATAAGTGAAGGGAAGCTGGCATATTTTTCACTGATTCATCAGTTAAATTCACTGAAGTGACTGTTAAATCAGTCAGGTACTGTTGACATATTGAGACAGTGAAATTATCACTGATTCAGATTCTAGAATGCATTAGCTGTTATTTGTTTAAAGACATTCGCATTTTACAAAACCTGCCTCAACATTTTCAAAAGGGGGGTCACACTGTGGCGAAGGACGTAAAATGCAGCTTCAAAGACGTCATGGCATGACATCTCCTGTTATTCCTACCTCCATGGCCAGTTCACTGCCTCCGGAGTGCGGAGAGCCTATAGGCTAGTCACTATAAAATGAGCACTTTTGAAAGCCCTGGTTAAAATCTGTAGTCCATTCCCCGTTGGAAGCAACTTTCTCGGAGCCCTGCTAAATATCTACTTGCAGGCCCGTTTCGTATCCTTCCGCCAAATGTAAACAAACATTGCCATGTAACTGTCATGTAGCATCTGTCAAAATCAATGTTTGCATTCCATTGTGTGTGTGTACATATGTTCGTATACTTTCGCTACACATAAAAATAAACATTGAAATGTGACTTCTACTTTTACACCTGCCAAATGTGTTGCTTATTGTTTACAGCTTTTCAAAGAATTCTGTCATATTCCAAAAACCATTCCGTACGAATATTCACGGTTTAGGCCTCTAACATTATTTAGGTCAGTTTTATGACGTTATAAAAATTTACGGTTATTTTACATTAACATATTTGTATTCCACACCATAGCTCAATACATGTAATGCACGTTAGTATTTTGCCGCGACTGTATTTAACACTGGTACAACTGTGAGGTAAAGGGTTGTCCTAATTATCCTTTTGTTATTGATATGTGTTGGGTTATTTCTTTAAAAGGACGGCCTCTGTTGGAATAAATATTAAAACGAAGGAACAACCAGTCAAACGAAAAAGGTACATTGAATTCAAGCACGCAACTCGTGTTTCTCATTTTTGTCATACAAACTTTAAAAGATAGCGGTGAACATGCACACAAATGAGCCTACGATAACTTTTATTCCGCTCATATTTCTATGTATTGCTACTTACTGTTTATTAGGTTTATTGAAATTTATCGGGCTGGGCTTAGTATTTTTCTTCTGGGATTGTGGCAAATTACGTTACACGACTGTGTTTCAAGCCCCTTAGGGCAAAGGTACAACGTTGTGATAAATAGACGTGGATTTAAATAATTAACTTCGTCATAAAAACAGTTCACAGTTAAATCGTATAAATAGTTCACATCAAATATTTGAAATCACGCACACACAGGACCAGCATATCGACCACGGTGCGCAAAGGCGCGCCATTTCACAGACGCAATAATTAACGAAACACACCTCACAGTATATTTATTACTGCCGTGGAAACACAGATTTATCACAACATCGTAACTTGCCTAGGTAGGTTTAAAAAAACACAACGTCTACAAACGTGATGAGGCAATTTGAAGTATTTTTCGGAATAAGAATAATTTACGTATTGTGTGGCAAAAAGCAACACGCTATGTCATGGCTCGCCACGTCTGCTATCTTCACTCGGTAACTGCCCCGCCATCATATCTAAATATATTAAATTAAGTATTCAACCCTACAAATCTCTTTTCAGTTGTATATTACAAATTAAAAAATCATTATTTCGCTGTAATAAGTATGAAATATGCTACAATTGAAAACATGTATAATGGTTTTTGCTTACTAGCGAAGTGAAACTTCCTGAGTGTGAAAGAGACAAAGAGAGAAAGAGAGAGAGAGAGAGCGAGAGAGAGAGAGAGCGACAGCTTTCTCGCTCGATAAAACAACACTGTGCCATTACGGCCTACTCACGATATTTTCCGCTGTTATTTTAAACTGTAAAAATGAAATATGTTGCCATCGAGGCTACCTAGATATTTCAATAGGCACCGTTTAATTTACAAATAGTGTACTAAAAAACTAGGTTAAACTAATATTTTAACTGTGAACTATTTCTTACCAGCCGTTGTCAACACATCGCTGCTCTCGCTGTTGTTAAATCATATTTAAAACGAAATAAATATTACAAGTTATATAGGATATTAAGGTAAAGTTTCATTTATTCAATAATACAGTACTTTAAAGTTAACCACAGTGTTACATATTCATTGAATACAGGTTATTGAAAAACAAGCTGAGATGTTATGCCTAGAGTGTTTTTTCAAAGGTTGATTTTCATAAGTCGCTTCCAGTCGGGAATAGACTATACTTGTATGCACATTGTGAATTCTCGCCTCATGTAAAATTAACACTGCCATGGGCCTTATCACTTTATTCATGCGTCGGTCCAGAGAAACTGTAAAATTATTAGAAAAATACATATTTTATAAAACCACTATTTTTTAAACTTCGACGCATTAAAAAAAAAACAGAAAGCGAAAGATATAATTAAAGTCATCAGAAATGGTTACCTAACGCTTTTTATTCGACGTTAAGATACGGAACTACTTTTCCTCCGTCGTTACCAACTTTACTGGTGTATGTCACTCTGTACTCCCGCCAAAATGTATGCAAGTAGGAGTAGTGAATATTTTCTAAGGTCGAGTTCAAAAGTGCTCACTTTATCGTGAACAGCCTTTACCTGCCCCACACGTTCTTCCTGGGGCGACCCTTCGATGGTCACGTGAGTGTTCGCTTATGTTATAAAAATCACAGGTTACGTTACGTCGGCGTGCAAGATGCTCTTCCTCGCTTTCCTGAAGCACAGGACAGCGAAGCAAAGTGAAACGCTGCTGTCGGGGTCCGAGCACCTGTTGAGCCCGTCTGGGGGTTATGGGCTATTCACGGCAAAGTGAACACTTCTTTAAGGCCATGCAAATTCAATTAATTTCTACATTTCCGCCCCTTTTTTTTTTTTATGTAAACATTGCAATATGACTAACAAACAGAGTGTATACATTTCATCACTCTCGAAAGTCAACGTCTGAGACTTAAATAGAATATATTTATTAGGAATTAATGCCTTTTGAGGGTGCCTTAGAAAGTGCTCACTTTACCGTAAACAGCCTATTACCTCAGTGGCGAACCTTCCGTGAGCACCTCGTTGTTCTTTTATAAAATAAACGCAGGTTAGGCTAACTTAGCATGCTAGATGTCTCCTATGTTCCCTGGCTGAATCTGCTTATCGTGGTCACGAATCAGCCAGGAATGTTGAACCAAAACATTGCCACTGGGGTTAGAACACCTACCGACTTTGTCCGTTGGCTATCCTCAGCAGCGAACTCCTCATGCCAAAATAGCCATAGGCTATTCAAGGTAAAATGAGAACTTTTGAAAACCCTGCTTAAGATCTACTTGTATGCAGGTTGCGCAATAATCCGCCTTATATAAATTTTACATAACCATGGACCTCATCACTTTATTCATGCGTCGGTCAAGTAGCATTGAAATTATTATAAAAATAAATGTGTTACAAATCTGCTCATTTTTACTGGTCGATGCATTAAGAAAACACAGAAACAGAAAGAAATCATTCAAGTTACCACAAATGCCTACATAACACTTTATATTCGACGTTAAAATATGGAATTACTTTCCATCTCGTGTTACCAACTTTACTGGACGCATGCCACTCAGTACACCCGTTAAAATATATGCAGGCAGGAACAGTGACTTTTTATAAGGTTCATTTCAAAAGTGCTCACTTTATCGTGAAGAGTCTTTATTAGTTTGTAGAACAGTAGGTTAGGTCGTGTTATCACGCAGGCTGTCGCTCTGGTAGCCATTTTTAATCTGCGAAGCGTGGGTTAGGAATAGCATGTCCTGCAATGGCCTTTGGTGTCTGGGAGCCTGCATGCCTATCCGGAAGTAATTGTTAGGCTGCGATGGCGACCTTTCCCCAGCCTTCGGTGCCATGTTTACTGTTATTCTTTCGCATTCATGCGTTAGTCTACGTTAGCATCCCAGGTGTTCGTGTGCCAGTTTCGCTGCGTCTGCAAGCCGTGGTCACAGAAGAGTCGAGCATACAAACACGACTCTTGTGCTTTTTGGGGTCGAGTCGAGCGCCTTCCAGCTTGCCCGTCCCGAAAGCGACCCACCCTCGTCGGCGACACTTCCCTGGCTGAGTCAGTGTTCTTCACGAATCCACAAGTTACTTTAAATTAGCATGCGAGCTGTTCCGCTAACAGTTTCCTTGCTTTTGCAAAACACAGAATAGTTAATCATGAAGAAGACGCCGCACACCATCACCTAGGGACCAAATTTCCTACCTACCCATATCATCTAAGCAGCAAATCTTCCCTCCTTGGCATAGGTGCCATGATAGCTTCATTTACCTGCCCATCTAAGGACCTTAGATTCTTCCAGTTTATTAAGACAGGCTATATCTCAAACATACATGCATTAAATTACATTTAAAGGCTGTTCACGATAAAGTGAGAACTTCCGAAATCAACCCTTAGAAAAAAGTCACTGCCCTTGCCTGCGCATATTTTAACGGGCGCCCTGCGTGACATGCGCCTAGTAAAGTTGGTAACGATGGATGGGAAAGTAGTTCCGTATCTTAACGTCAAACAAAAAGTGTTGGGTAACCATTCTTGATAACATAAATCATTTCTTCCGATTTCTGTTTTTCTTTTATGCATCTAAGTGTAAATATTAGCAGATTTATAAAATATTCGCTTTCCTAATGATTTCACAGTTTCGCTTGACCGACGCAAGAATAAAATGATGAGGCCCGTGAAAATGTTATCTTAGATAAGGCGGAAGACTACACAACGTGCATACAAGCACATCTTAAGCAGGGTTTTCAAAAGTGCTCATTTTACTGTAAATAGCCTATACCAATTGGATCGCCGTTTGATATACAAGCCTTACATTGCTACACAGTGTGGCGTTAAACTGCAGCAGTAACCAATGCACATATAGCTGGAGCTCCTACAGGTCACTGACCAAGCCTCCCGTGGCACTGCCGGCCTAAGCCTCCCGTGGCACTGCCGGCCTAGGGTGCGGTTATGTTCTGGGTTCTAACCGCAGGTAAGACTCGGGTGTTAGTTTTAAGTTAGGTCATAAGTTCGTTTGTGAGCCGTCCCCTGATAAGCCTTCAGGCATAACATTGGAGGACGTTAATAAGCCCTACACAACACGGTACAGGTCACTGGAGTTGATTCGATTTCCTGTCACTTTCCAAAAACTAATAAAAAAATATTTTCTTCATTTTACGGAAAAATGCTGGTAAAATTTATCCAGAAGTATCCGTAAACTCTCCGTAAAATTAAGGACACGTTGATTTTCAGAAATAGAATTTCCGCAAATTTCACGGAACTTCTCCGTTCATTTCCAAGTTAGTTTTCTGTACTTTCCGTTTAAAATAAAAAGAGATAATGAAAATGTCTTTAATTTCACCTACAGCTCTCACTTGAAAATTGTGGCATAACGTTTATATTTATATTCAAAAGACAAAAGCCTTTCCTTATATACACTGTACATTTCCGTAAAACATTCCGTAAATACACGGACATTTTTTACAGTGCGATGTCCTTTTACTGGCAACGTGTTGCGAAGGAGGAAGGTTTACGACGCTCTGTGCATTGTAAGGAACTTTTAAAAGCTGCATTTAGTTTATTCTTTCTGTTCATCGCTTAATGATCCTTTCGACACACGACACTGATCTAATTTCTACTGCCCGAGCGACCATAAAGCAATACATCAAGTGACATTGTGAATTTGTCATTAACAAATTACTTATGCATTATCATTACACAATTTAGTCTAAACGAATACAGATGCATTAATACCATCCGTGGTTTAAGGTGGTAGAAAAGGAAAAAGAACGTCAGTTCACAGTACAAGCGTACTTACTATAGTTATTATTTTTATAACGATACCACTCAAAGGCAGTATAACTAATTCGCGGTTGACTAAGCGCTTTTCAAATCAATATTAAACAAAAATAAGTCAGTACTCCTAACTGCAAACATTTCAGCAGACATACTTGCTAACATGCTTCTTTATTGTCTTCAATCGGTAGTCAGAGAACAATAAAGTGAAGTAGAGAAGTGGCGAGATTTGGGCGGCTCTTAACAGCGAGGTCTTTAGAGCCGATGAGGGTGAAGTGAGGTGAGTATGGAGCAGCGCCGGAATACAAGGGCGGGAGAAACGGGTGAGAGTAATAAACACAGCGAAAATTTTACAGTGTAAAAAGGAGGCGGGATAAAATTATTTACATCTTAACGTGCCAAAAATTTCAATACCCATTCTGAGAAACCACTTCCGACGCGAAGCTGACAAATGTAAGAAGTTAGTGCACTTTTCCCCTTAAGTTGGCAACGATGCAGGAAATGTGGTTTCAAGTCTTAATGTAATTTTAGATTTGTGACGTCTACATTTGTAGACACTGCATGTTAAATGCGCCTAAGAGCAAGAATTGTCACATGAGCAACATAATCATGTCCAAAAACCATTTATCGACGCATGAAAAAAAAATTCATCGGCTTCTTGGCAATGTTAAGACGTCAAATATTGTGTGGCGCTTCCTTTTATGCGTGTGTACAGGTTCGCTAATTGACCGTGCGGGGCTCTGGAACGTTCTGATTGGTTATTTATTTAGTGCTGCGGAAGATCCCATGTTATAGGCCAATCACGGTTACTTCACGCACTTCTGAAGCCCTGCTAAAGTTCTACTTCCAGGATGTTCCACCGCCTCATGCAAACAAAGCTCAGGCGAGTCTATGAAATTACACCAAGGGAACAGCGCCCGCATTCGTGCACACTCGATGTAATAAAATGATGCATAAGAACTACTTCTTAATAGGCATTACCAACGCACATATTTTCTCCCTGTTTGAATTTATTTTGATTATAAATGAAATAACATCGTTTATATATCAAGTATAAGTAAAAGTCCAAATTAACAAAAAATAAGGTACTTTTATGCGAACACATATACAAAACACTTGTGATGTACGGGATATTTAGGAAACAGCCAAACACGTCATTCGTGGTGAGATTTTTCAAAGGCTTGATTCAGAAAGTGCGAATAAGCCGCGAATAAACTGAGCCAGACCGCCTGCTGGCAGCTGGGATTCCACACGCCGCTGTGCGAATGGCGTCGCGATACGTCGTTGCCCAGCGACGCCATTTTGCTGGCACGTGTAGCTGGAGTTCGCGGTACCGGCCGTCGTTAGTTCTCCACAGAAAAGACTTCCTTCGACATGACGACTTCGGCAATATTTTGATACTGCTCGTACAGTAGCTAGGAGTGCAAAACAATTACGGAACTTACTGCTGCTGCAATTGAAGTTTCGTTGGTGTTGCCCTTAAGAGTAATGGTGCACGAAAGCCGTGCATTTGCCTTAATTTTGGCCAAAAAATGTTTTTCACAGAATTTTTCAAAATTTTTGGCACGAGAAGACGTAAAGAATAATTTCGAACACCTTCTTACGTTGACAGATATTCACTACCATTACTATTATCGGAGCACTGATGGAAGATTACAAATATTACCTTATTTTTCATATTTCATCAGTGCTCACAGAATAATAAATGTAGTGAATATTTAAAGTAAGAAGTAGTTAAAAATTAATGTTTACGTATTGTCGTGCCAAAAATTTTGATAAAGCCTCTGAAAAACAAGTTATAACGGAAATCGGGTAAACATACTGCTTTCGTGCACCATTAACCTTAAATACACTTATGGCCATAAAAATTGCGTCGCCAAGGAGGATGTGCACGAAGGACTCCACACTAGCGGAGTCGGTGGAGCAGGATAGGGCAATGACGTGATTAGTTGTCAAGCCGAGTGGCGCAGCGTGTGCGCCAATGACGACGCTGGTTATCGGTCAAGTGTAAGTGGAGGTCAGGGAGCCGCTGGGAGGTAGTGGTGTTGTGTTTCCCCGTTGTTAGTATGCACAGACGGAGAGAGTGTGCCACGTCGAAGAACACGACAGCAATACGAACCGGTTTTCTGCCTTCGAATGGTATAAAATCGTAGCCGACCGGGATAGCGGATTATTCTACCGTGAAAATTGGTTCTCGCGCTGGAAGAACGCGCGAACCGTAGTGAAGGGGATGTGGAATCAGTGGATCGAGAAAGGACAGACAAAGCTACGTGCAGGAAGCCAATGGTCCCTTCCTATAGGCTGTTCACGGTAAATTCAGCACTTTTGGAAGCCCTGCTTAAGATCTACTTGTAGGCCTATACACATTGTGTGTTCTTCCACCATATGCAAAATTAACATTGCTGTGGGCCTCATTACTGTATGCATGTGTCGGTCAAGTGAAACGGTGAAATTATCAGAAAAATTAATGTTTAACAAATCTGCTCATTTTTACACTTCAATGCTTTAAAAAAATACAGAATACGAGAGAAATCACAAATGGTTACCAAGCACTTTTTGTTCGACGTTAATAATATGGAACTGTCCCCCCCCCCCCCCCCAACTCCATCGTTACCAACTTTACTGGACACATGTCCCTCATTGCGCCCGTTAAAATATATGCAGATAGGGGTAGTGAATTTTTCTAAGGTTGATATCTAAAGTGGTCACTCTATCGTGAACAGCAACTACCAACGTGCGCGAGGGAAAGCAGAGTATACGTGGCGATTACAGGGCGTACAGCCACATCGCGAACAACCTCGCCCAGGAGTTCGGATAGGTGGCGTATTAAGAGTCATATGTACTGAAACATTTTCTGTGAAAACGTTGTTTGCGCGTAAACGAGTATCTCAGTAAATAAAAGTTCTGGAATTATGGCTTTTTCTCTTAAAAATCAACAAAAAAAAAAGAATCAGCTATGACCTTATTTTTGTACTTTTATCATATTAAGTGTATTAGTGCAGAAAAAAATTCGTGACAATTGTCAAATAACGCATTTTCAAAACTTGCCTATGCAGTTTACTTAAGCGACAAGAAAAAAGTACAACGATACGGGCGTAGTTTAATTTGTGGTTTTTCATCGCGTGTAATAAAACCCCTATGTTACTGATCTAATTTGCACAGTACAGCGTCACGACGGAAAAACTGCATGCTTTGCACGTAGGAGCGATGATGCGCTAGGCGTGCGTGTTAGTGTCGCCCTATCATTACCTCGCTTCTTGACCTTGAACGCGCAGCTACATAGTCCCCTTAATCTGTGTTTGCACACACGGAGGTTGGAAAAAGGTGTGTTGCGAGTGGGGGGGGGGGGGAGGGGAATATTCAGATAGAGGGAAGGTGTGTCCTTTCCATCAAAGCTTGGAATTCGTACGAATTTCACATCAAAGCTACATTAGCATATAAAGCGGAATATTAAAAAAATGGAGTGGAGCGATTTGGGCGGCTCTTAACATCGAGGTCTTCAGAGCCGATGAGGGTGATTGAAGCGAGTATGGAGCAGAGCTGGAATGAGGGAGCGGGGGAAACGGGAGATCCCCGAGAAAACCTGGCATCATCCGGCACGATTCCAACATGCGAAAATCCGGAGTGGTCCGGCCGGGGATTGAGCCTGGATCGCCTTGGTGGGACGCGAGCAGGCTAACCGCTCAGTCACTGTGGCCCCTATTCAAAAAAAAAAGAGCTATACGTGACAGTTAAGAATTTTTACCTGAATTTTTAACGGCACACATACTTCTAATTAAAACAAATCCCGCCTTTTTTTTGTGTAAAATTTTATTATAGCCGTAAATCTTTATGATGGTAATGGTGAAATGAGTAGGTGGTCAAAATTCCATAAAAAATACTAGAAGTATAATTAAGGCAATGAAAGCTTAACTATCTCAGTTAACGCTGTTGAACACAAGATACATCGGGTGTGTCATCCCCTTTATATTTTAAATTACTTCTGAGTAATAAGCGTGTCAACTTGGGCTATATTATTTACGCAATAGCTACTCAGTCGCTCTCTCTCGTTTTTATGCCTTCAGTAAACACATCCCCTCTCCTTCCTTTTGTTATTAGTATGGCGTAAATGATATGCAGTAGGTGGCATGTGCCAGAACAAATTGCAATAACTTTACTTAGATAAAACTGAGTAGAGAGGGCGGAATTAGCCTTTGACGTTGATGAGGGTGAAGAGGGCCAGATATATGGCGGGGAGAGCAGGAGCACCACGAGAAAACAAGCTGGACAACTGCGACGTTCGCCAAGTCGCCCATGTACGAAAACTGGGCGCGATCATGTCGGTATATCGAACGCGCTCAGCTTTAATGAGAAGCCGGTGCCTTAGCAATGTTCCTCTTGAGCCCTCACAAATAATACACCACGTATCAATACAAACAATACTGTTCGGTAGGCCCTGTATTGATGTCGAACGACCCACACAGGCATCAATAATACACATACACAAATAAACTGAAGAAATGAAACTTACACTATACAACAGCTACACAAACAACATTACACTAACACCAACACAACACCGACACAGACATCAAACACACGACGGACACCTCCGGAGAGGATAGCGGGGTGAGGGTTCAAGGATGGAGGCCGAGGAACGTCAACTTTTGACATTTTAAAATTATAACCTAACTTTTGCTTTTAAACTTTAACAAAGTAATTTTAAACTTCTGTTTTAAAATTT
Source organism: Dryococelus australis (assembly GCA_029891345.1). Lineage (NCBI taxonomy): Eukaryota > Metazoa > Arthropoda > Insecta > Phasmatodea > Phasmatidae > Dryococelus > Dryococelus australis. The sequence continues at coordinate 342,353,983 of CM056995.1, forward strand.
AACTTGTTTTTAACGCGACAGATTTTATGTTTCGGCTATTTCATAAATTATTTTAAAGTCAAGTTAGTGAGACTAGTTATGGCCTTCGGCTGGGTACTGGTGCCATTTTAACATGTTCTGTTCTGCCTTAGCAATGCAGTCAACCTCTGATATATAAATATATAAGTAATTGGGCACCTGTCCACAATTTTTGCTCGGTGGTTGTCACCCTGTTAGAATCACGTAGGGCCACCTCTTGCGGCTATAACAGCAGCCACCCCGTCTGGCATGCTCTCTACGAGTGTTTGCAGGACATCCGCGGGGATTCGTCGCCATTTCTTTTTGCAACCATTCCATGAGTTGAGCGATGGATTTCGTCCGCGCCTGACGAGCCCTCGCCCTGCGATCCAATCCGTCCCAAAGATGTTCTACAGGGTTGAGGTCGGGGCTCTGGGCAGGTCAGTCCAATCGGCGAACATTGTCGTCGGCGTACCACTACATAGCATAGTAGCCCTTGAATCATGGCCCCTGGCATTGTCGTCCTGGATGTAACACGGGTCCATTCCGTAAAAACGCCTCAGTGTTGGGAGCATTTCATTATCCAGGATGTTACAATCGGCCTCTGTGTCCATGCTACCACGGACAAACACCAGTGGTCCTACGCCGAAGGACGTGAAACAAAAGTCAAATGACGTACTGAATTACATATCTACACGGGTGCCCAATTACTTTTTGGTAGATAGTGTGTGTGTGTCTATACATATATATATATGTGTGTATATGTATATATATATATATATATATATATATATATATATATATATATATATATATATATATATATATTTCAATTTCTAGCTAGTAGGGTTAGGCACAGAAAGTGTCAAGGAGACGATGTGTCTCGGGGCTCCGAACCACATGATCTCAAGTGGGCTCTCGTTGAACATGAGTGATGTGTACGAGAGACTGGGTGGGGTGGGCGCTAGCCTTCATCAGCCCGACCCCGTCTTGTCATGGTGCAGGCCGGCAATGACCCGTCACTCACTTGTCAGTGGCTCGCGATTTTCACGGCCCTTGCGTCGCGCCACGCTGGCTCCGCCATCGGTTCCGTGCATGATCCCTCCACGGTCGCGCACAACTTCCCTGAACCCTTGCGTAAATTCTACTCCCAGACTCCCGCCTCCCGCAGACTAAGTTCAACCGAGCCTAGAGAATTTCGTCAAAGGAACAGCGCACCGCATTCGTGCGCGCTCAATTTGATAATATTGTACATAAAAAAACTATTTAATATTTTGTTGTAGACTATGCTCGAGTGTCGCTAGAGCAAAGCTAATTTGAATATTTCTTTGTTGTTCAGAACAAAACTCGCCATGGATTTGCATTCTTTGTTTGGTTAGTGTTTACCACGGCCTCACAAGAACACTACAGCGCAGTAACAATGATATTGCTAATGATAGAATTTCTTTTTTTTTATAGCCACTCAAAGGGACATTATTGATTACAAATCCTTTTATACACTAGAGGACATTTGATTGGGTCAATATCAGCTCAGGTCTGCAGAGGTTGATGACCGGCCAATAATGAACGCTGTAAAGTACAGGGTAGTGCCCGGTGCAGTATGGACCAATAGGACGAGGGTGAGTTCTAACACAGAACCGGTGTTCTTGCAGTAGTGGATATAGGTAACTGAATTCTAATTGGTCTTAAGTGCCGGTAAATGTGTGCAGACCTCAATGTGTTAATACTAGGTATTACCAACTTACGCATATCATCCTTCACTGTTCATATTAATTTAAATGAAGTATTTAATTAGAGACTCAGAAATTTCGCAAATTCACTGGAGGACAAGTTAAACTTCAATCACATGTACATTTCAGTTTATGTTTCTATTGCAGAACAGCGTGTAAGACACGCCCCCGTTATGAAGATTTGGAAAAATGGAGGAAAATATGTGTATGCGCGTGAGAGAAACTTGGCGGTTTGTGTTTTGGATTCAGGGGTTTCAAGGGTGTGTATTTATCATTTACCAATGAACTTACACTCCAATCCGGCTTCCGTAGTCTCAGGAACTCTATAGACGCATACATGTAAGGCACTAGCACTTAAAATACACGAACTCTGTACTTTGAAATGAATTAGCAACTCATCAGATTTAACCCTTTTAACTACAAAAAGAACTATATTACTGAACATTAAAAAAAAAAAGGAAATTCCTGCTGTTAAAAATTATGGGAAAAATAAAAAAGGTAGTAAAATTAAAATACTACCACCATTCAAACCAAAATAATTACTCACGTAAAATGAGACTCAAAGTTGAGAATAAGTATTCTGAAAAGCTCTTTGTTAGAATTCAGATTAAATTAGTGTCCAAGTAAACTGAATTATTTTGAAGTGTATTGAAACGGGGCGGTTTAGTTAACCGTACGAAGGCCTATGCTGAGCTCCATTAATTAAAATTCCAAATGCTTTCCCACATTAACTTGGAAAATTATAATAACTTTTCAAAACTAATAAATGTTCTCGGGGAAATCAAAATCAAACTCCTCTTCAAATATTCTCAAATTCAGATTATAGTCTCCCCCTGCACCAGCTCGGTCGTTTAATCTCGGACCAACGGGCTAATGTGACATTCAAGTATTAAGTTAATCAGCAACCTCTTCTCATCAAAATTGTATCATCTTAAAGCTCCAAATATGGGCTATCAAAATTCCGTAGCTAGATGAGACTGATTGATACACAGTATGTGACCTTAAGAAGGGGTAGCGTCATCTTAATTAACAAAGTGTCGCACATGCTGTCATCATGGCACCTCGGCGTAGGGCTGCTAGCAATCGTCGTCAGCTACCGCTAGTAAATCTAGCTCAAATGTGCTTAACTCAAGCCCTCTTCTCAACTGACTTGATTAGCTAATAATCAAAACTCACTTCGGGTACCATAGTAAAATATCTCATTTAGGTTGATGCCGGGGATTTTACCTTACAAAAATCCCGGGCGATGAAAAATCGTCCAGAACCAACAGTTCCGTACCCAGAAGCCCTTTAACTTCCGGCTACTTCCTAACGACCTTGCTAACATAGGCTCAGCTATATCCGGTCACACAGATGCGACTAAGCCCAACACATAAAAATCAATCATACTTTCAAACAAAAGAAAATAAGTTACGACTAAAACAAAATAATAAGTTCCGAAATATAACAAATAATTAACATAACCTAGTTAAGTCACTATTGCTCAGAATAAGATACGCTCTTAACCTAGAGTAACAAAAAGAAAAGGAAACGGATGTTGGTTTCTAAAATAGCTCACACGTGAAACATAAAGAAATAAACATGAAAATTGCGAGTTCAAGACGGTTAAAATTAAAATAAAGATCATAAATCATATGTAAAATCAAAAGTCAGATAGTTCCAAACCACATATGGTTCATTTCCATATCAGTCCTGGTAAACATAAAAATGAGTGGTTGCTAATCTTTCACACCGTGTCGTGGAGTCTAGCTTGTTGCCCAGTGAATCCGCGAAATTTTCGGGTCTCTAATTAAAATTTATAAATTAAATATAAGTAAGATCTCTGTTTAACCAAAATTAAGGTACATTTATGTTAACGCGAGTATAAAACGCTTTAGATGCATGGCGTATTTAGGGAACAACGGAACAAGTCATACATGAGGTAGTTTTTCAAAAGTGGCGTGAAGTTGTTGCTAACACACTGTTCGTAACAGGCGTTTGCATAGAACGTGTACGTAAGCGTAGTCGGTGGTAAAAGTGCAAATGAAATAAACCGAAGGTCTTCTGTCGTTTATAACATTTTTAAAACTAAATACATTAAATTACTCATTACGCTTCCTTCCTCCTGAAATCCTATTTGCTGAAGGCATTATGCGCACTATACGGAATAAAATATTGTCATTTCGAACACGTCTACGCGTCGAGAAAGCTTTTTACATGGCACGTACACGATGACCAGGAACTGTGCCGTGAAGAATACCTAACTTGCACTTCGGCACGTACACGTTTTTCGTCGTGAACCGAGCTCATCTAGCCATTTTGCTTCTGTGACATTTAAGGTGGCCGCCTGGTCGAAAGAAGCTTAAAGTGTGCGAGCACTAGGGGCGACCGAGACATGCGCATCAACTCTCTCATCGCATCTACTGGCGTGCAGTCTTGCCGTCGATAACGCTTCTCTATTAGACTTCCAGTGGAGATCATACCATTTTATGACGTCATAATGAAAATAAGGGTTTGATGCACGTCCCTACTTTTTTTTTTAATATTGTGTACCAGAAAGTCCATGCGTAAAAATGACCGTAAAAACACCCATCTGGGCCATTTTCACAATCATAATAATATGCTTTAGAGAGAAATGGAGGAAATGAAAAACGTATACAGACGCATAACGTTGCTTAAATTCTATTCGTAGGAAGACCTCACTCAGGCACGCTGGACGGTTTTTTTTAATAAAACTTTTTTCTGCTGAAGCTCTGCACACCGTTCGGTGGCCTACCCAGGCAGCCAGAGAACCCTGTCATTGGACCCGCAGCACATGGAAAAACGTCGCTTGGATGGAATGAGTAAAGGTGCACGTTGGTACCATACACTAAAGATGAGGTAGACCGATCTCATTGGCTGTGCGCAACCAATCCCCGTGCCCCAACATTGAACTGCTCACCCGCCAATAGGGATAGCAAAAAAAACGGCGTGGATTCGATTTGAGGTTAGAACACTGTTTAATAAACATGTGCTTTGAGATGGTTTTAACATCACCGACGCATGAATAAAGTGAGCAGGCCTATGAAAATGTTAATTGTACATATAGTTGAAGAATACACAATGTGCAATCAAGAAGATCTTCAGCAGGGCTTCCGAACGTGCTCAGTTTACCGTGAACAGCCATTAGAATTTCTTAACGTATACATTGTATGGAAATAGTACCACGTACCGGGCTGTCCATACAGGAATGTCTAGCGTATCTAATATACACAAGTATATTCCTAAGCAAATGTAGAATCGCAGCAATGGATGTTTTGGTTGGCGGAGAGGGAGGGGTGGGGGCGGAGGAAGAAAACAATCACCATTCGAACATTTACACTGTACTTACACACCGATACAGTAAATTTGTGAATAATTTTTTAGGATGTTAGAGAAACCTTCTGGGTCAGGCCATCTCGGTTATATAAGCTTCGGCGTGCCACCGTATCAGGAGACTTGGAGGGCCATTAGTGCTGAGTGCGTACGGGTCGTGTGGTAGTTAAAAGACGACGGAGGTCATTTCAGCGACCGGCGAGTGCAGTGTGAGCTGAAGGGGGTGACAAAATACAGGGATCGTCCAGCTGGACTGTAAGAAAGTACGACTATAGACTGCTCACCGTAAACTAAACACTGCTTAAGATCTACTTGTTTACACACTGTGTATTCTTCCGCCATAGTAAAATAAACATTGCCATGGGCCTAATCACTTTTTTTTTCATGCGCCGGTCATGCTGAAACTAGCGTGAAAATTATTGTTTTAGATATGTTAATTTTATCACACAAGGATTAAAAAATACAACGCGAAATAAAATATTTTAGAATGTACAAATGTTTACCAAACATTTTCAATTTAACCTAAGACATGGGACTTCTTGTCCTCCGCCGTTACCAACTTTACTGGGTGCTTGCGAATCAGTACTTTTGAAATCCCTCTCGTTTGCATTAATATTCAATAAATATGTATTATTTTAGCCTTAGGCACTTCCGAGTGCAGTGCATTATACATACTGTTTATTACTTGCATCGCAATATGTATTTGAAAAACAAAGGTGGTTAAAGGATAATGAAATGGCTGAAAGTAAAAGGTAACCAGGGCCTCGAAAGTGCTCACTTTACCGCGAACAGCCTATATCCGTTAAAATACACGCAATTTTTATAAAATTTTTATGAAATTTAATAAAAGGTTGAATTCAAAAATGTTCAAATAACCGTTAACAGCCTATAGTTTTGTGAGTGACAGACATTTGGAATGATTTAAACGTATGGCAGTGGGCATTTAAATAGTATATTTGTAATTAATGACTGACATTTTAGTGGGCGCAGGTAGTGTAAAAATGGTGATTAGGACTGTTAAGTATAATTGAGATTAGCATACAAATCATGCTCACTAATAAAAATAGTGTTAATATTAGGGATAAAGTGTTATATATAGTAAATAATAGCTGCATGTACCACTGTTAACACATTACGAATATAAAGTAAGTTATTTTATTTTTTGAAGACCTTCGTCTTTGTATTCGTGGTAATTATTATTCATCCAATTACTTAACACATATGATTGAAAAGAAAGGTAGCTGAATTAACTGTAGGGATGATTTTGAGACAGAAAAAACAGCTCGTCCTCCCGTCGATTGGGGAAAATACGCAGCCTTAGCTGGGCGACTTGCCAGGTCTCAGTTCATAACAGCGTGACCTCCAGTATTCTAATAAACCCACAAATATAGAAAACTGAGAGTTAAGAGTCGGCCGTAAATAATCGGCAGTGTTGGTAGATAGCCAGCTTATACTTCTCAGCACTTTTAAACGATTCCCGATTCCCCTCAAGATTGTTTGCAGTAGAACGACAGGTAGGGTTTCTCTCGTATCGTTGGAAGGGAGGTCATTTAGAGAGGAGACAAGATGCCCAGAGAAGCGAGAACGGGGAGTGGAATCAGCCATCCCTGCGTTTGTCGGGAGTGATTACGGAAAACCCTGGAACACAGAAATCAGATCGGAAAGGGATTCGAAGCCAAGTCCTCGCTGTAACCCATTCACGGTTACTTCAGCCTTTGCTGAAGCCCTGTTAATGTCCTACTTCCAGGATATTCCTCCTCCTCGTGCAAACTAAGCTTATCGAGTCTGGAGAATTACACCAGAGGGACAACGCATCACATTCGTACGCACTCAGTTGTAATGATATTTTGTGTAAGAACTGTTTCTCACTAGGCGTTACCAACATACCTATTTTCTCCCTATTTTTTATTCAAATTAATTATAAATGAAGCATTATAATTTATAGCAAAGATATTAATAACATTTCAATTTAACAGGAAAAAAAGTAACTTTTATGAACACAAGTACATATAAAACGCTTGTGATACAGGGCTTATTTAGGAAATAACTAAACACGTCATACCTGGGGAGATTTTTCAAAGGTTTCATTCAAAAAGGCCGAAGAAACCGTGAATGGACTATAATACAAATCCGAAGCTTTACCGCTGCGCCCACACACTCGGTTACAGTGGAACTTGTCGTGATTTGACGCAATAGATTATCGAAGATAATTTTTATTTGTAGTCTAACTGGGCTGTTTAGTTGTGGAGGGGAGGGGGACAGATGCGATCGCCTCCATCGTCCCTCCACCTCCTTGTGGATACTCCAATGTATCGAGGGGAGGCCACGGTGGCTGAGCGGTTAGACTGCTCACCTCCCACAATGGCGAATCGAGTTCAATCCCCGGCTGGGTCACTTTCGGATTTTCGCACGCGGGAATCGCGGTGGACGATACCTCTGATCCTCGGGTTTTCTCGGGGATCCCCCGTTTCCCCCCGCCCCTTCATTCAGGCGCTGCCCCATTCTCACCTCATTTCACCCTCATCGCCAGACCTCGTTAAGACAAGTATAAATCTCTCAACTCAATTCGACCCCGATGTATCGACCTTCATACGACCTCTCGATCTCCTCGGACAAGTCTGCACGTGTTCTGGATCTGCGTCGACTGCAAAAGCTTCCTCGTTTCCCAGCAGAACACGGAGTGACTGACCCGCAAGGCCTTCGGGTGCGGAAATAAACTAGCAAAAAAAAAAAAAAAAGAGGCAACAAGAAAAAGATAGAGAGAAGACCTCTCCGGTTTGAAGGTTGGCAGCGACGCTGTTTACCGCTTCGCTACGCAGCGAAAGACCACTTGTTCGCGCGCGCGTTTCCCGTGAAGTGTTTACAAGTTGGCGCTGCGCGCTGCTCTGCGGTGCCTTTTCTGCGCACTTGTTCGCCTCTCGCCCGCGGCCTGTTTTTCCGGGACGACTCTCTTGACGCAGCGTCGCCGATGCCAGCTGGCCGCGAGCCTGCTATTACCGATTCCGAAGGCGACACGCCGCCCTGCGCCAGTTCACACATTTGCATACTACCGGCCCGGGGGGCCGCTGTGTACTGGTGGCTAGCTCCTAGGCAATCCTGGTTCGATTCCCGGACGGTTTGTGAAAATGGAGTGGAGGTTGTCATGGTATAGGGGGTTGCAGAGAGAAATTTATTTATATATATTGGACATAGGAGGGGTTACACTCGAGTTTTCGCACGTGTAAAACTCGGCGGACGTTGCCGGTACCAGGCGGGGTTTCTCGGGTTTCTTCAGTTTACCTCTATACGCGCATTCCATTTCTGCTCCATCCCCATTTCATTTCACATTCCACGTGAGCTAAAGGCATTTTTTCCGACTTTATAAAAATCTGTCAACAACATATTATCATAAACGTGATATCAGTGATAGATCTGGAGACCCGTTAAGGCGGGGACTACTTGAGCGGTAATGTACTGTGCACTTCGATCAAAACAGGTGCTTACCAATTAGCTTTAAGTTTTAATGTTGCACATCAACGTCGTAATTTAACAGACGGGCTATGCAAAATCGTATTTTTTAATTACCTGTCGCTACAGTAAATGCATGATTAACAATGTACTTGGTTTCGAGAATAATCTAATTTTATACATCGCACGGTGCATACAAAAAAAAAGCTCCAAAGGGAGCCTCTTGCGCTCTGATCGGGTCCCACCTGCTCGTAGGCACCACCTCCCACCCTACCCTCCATGCCCCTCCCTTATTCAGAGCTACTCCGACAATTCCCGATGACAACCACCCCTCCGCTCCTGAGAACCGGCTTTGGTCCAGAGCGAGTGACTTTTCCCGAGACGAACACTGTTTGCCTGCCTAACTGACTCCCCCCCCCCCCCCCTCGTGCAGCGAAGTTTGGACTCTTCCGAATCTGTCAACCTGTCTTATTTGTAGCGAAATGGAAATTTCGCAAGTCCTGCAAATCAAAATTTATATCCCTGAAATAAAGTTTCTTTGATCCCTGAGATAATCCCAGATTTGACGTTCCAACAAATCTTATATCTTAATCCAAGAAATGAATTTTAATCCAATAAATTTCATCCCGTGTGCAGCAAACTCATTAATGTATTTCCAGGAAACTAAGTATATTTTTCGTACAGGAGATATTTTCACTCGCTAAAATCGTTAACATTGAAAGAACACTGTTTTTCAAACATGTATCATTCCATTTACCTAAGTTTCAAGTATTACTATGGAAGACACGACACGTGTATACATATTAAAACTTTCTATCTGTTTTCAAATATATGTGTATAGCAGAGAAAAATATTTATTTAATGTGTAGACTTATCTTCGACACTAAAATTTACTTATAATCAAAGTTTCATTTCAAAAACTTCCCAGTCGATATTTTTAGATACACTATCTACCATAAAACTTGTATATACTCGAACTTGTTTACAAATCGATTTCCCTAGAAAACAAATTTGGATGTAGTATTACTGAACTAGCAAGTATCCCGCTAGAAATGACTTCTATCGGTGCTGAAATATATCTATTTACATGATATTTCAATATATTTAAGCCGAATTTAAAGGAAAACGGGGGCCATTTTGTAATCATATAACCCATATTTTAGGATGATACATTCCGACTATCAACAAATTATTTACATCGTAAAGAGATATCCAAGACAAATAACTTTATTCCATACAACTTAAAAATCGACATAACGATTAATCCGATAAAAGTTAGTGGGAAAAATGAAATTCGTACTACATACGCACGTTTAAAACAGAAGATCGTTAAGACAATCACAGCTCAAATGGTTTACTCAACAGACTAACCTCCTACTAACACAATCGTTTAGTAAACAAAGTCTTTTAAAAATTCCCTATAAAATACTTCTAGAACCATCTCTCTGTTCTACATTCCTGAAATGAAATTATTATTTATTCATTTTAATCGAATACCAAGTACAGACGTATTCCGTCTAACATTCATAGATTTAATCGCATGGTGAATGAGTATGCTTACTCCTGCAATTAACATACAAATATTAGAACGGAATACATTTTATCATCATTAATTAAACCTGATACTGTTTAAAACAGTACATTTATACAGACACAAGTTATTAGTAATTCTGACATTGTGAGGTGAACATCTATTAGGAATTAAACTTTCTCCTCACACCGTAGATTATTCATTTGATATACAATGATGGGAATAGAGACATCACCGAATAAACTACACTACAAATACTGTGGGAAAATTTACACTTTAGCCTATCAAGTCCACAGACATGAGAGGAGCGAATGTTTGAAGAATTCATCTCGTACGATTCTTAAGTGTGAATACTGTTTTCGCCAGTTCGCACGAATGGATAACTTGAATCGTCATGTCAAGATCTGTAAAAAAAAAAATAATAATAATAATCTTCCTCCTGAGAAAGTAAATGAAACGTCTACACTACATAATATCACAGAAGGAGAGGGAAATAAAGTAATTCCAAGACATGACATAGAATCGGATTGTATGAATTATATGCGATAACACAGGAACGTGACGATTTATGACATAAACTACCGCAACAAGCTGCAGAGACCTGTGTTGGTAACGACATACCTACTGTTTCTAAACAAAGTAAAGTCGATATTTATGATGAAACATCAGGTGAACACAGTAGTGAGGATGCCAGTGATACTGTTCAAGATATTCCTTCCAACAAATACTGTGAAGACGGCATCAACAACACTCCTTACATATTTCCCGAAGACCCGAATGATCTTGTTAATAAACTTAGATATTTATTTCAGTTTAAAACACACAACTAATATTACAGAATGAAAGAGATGGTTTTCATTATAATTTTAGTTAACCCAATTACTTAACCAAAAAAAAAAAAAAAGTAACTATTTCAAGTAAACATTGCGTGATAGAAATATGTTTCAATTTGAAATATTATGTCTTCCTCAAACCAATTAAGTCGTTTGAATTTGCTTGGAGTGTTAATTAGGTTTGTGGAATAAACAGTTCTATTTGTGGAATAAAAAAAAACCTCATTTGAGTACTAAACAAACTTATTTGAAGAATAAAGTATGGTTTGTGGAATAAAAAAAAGCCTTATTTGAGTACTAAACAAACCTATTTCAGGACTAAAGTATGTTTCGAGGAATGAATTTGAAGAATAAGAAACTGACAAACACCCTATAACGTATAACCAGTATTAAAATTTTTTTGTGCCTATGTTTGTGAAATACCATATACTTACTGGTGTTTTGATTCTTGTAACCTGTTGTACTTGATAGTGATCAAAGTTTTGTGCTACCATGTAGTTGTTTCGGAGCAAGGTGTATTTGTTTTACATAAATTTCTGGATCACTCTGTGTTTGTATATATTTTGAAACAATTGTCTAATATGTTTTGTAACATCCTGCAATTTCCTAATTTTGTAAATAAATAAATATGATGAAAATGAATTTTTTACATTTATTTTCTGCCCAAAGACATTTGAGAGGAAAGTGATTAATTTGTCTCCCACAGAGAGAGAGTGAGAGGGGGGGGGGGAGGGAATCCATTTTCTTCGTTGTGTTGTCACTTCTTGTACCACAGCAAACAGTTGTATATATTATCCAGAATCTTTCACTATTGTGACTGGGCCCATAACCTGTTGTCTTGATAAACTGTTTTTAATTTCTTAAGACGTAATTTTTAGTATAACATCAACTTTACTTGTTTTAACTCCACACAGTTTTAAGAGACACAAGAAAACTATACAGTCCCGCCCACCATATTGTTTTTACATACCTTACTACTACTTGAATCAAAATCAATTTAGTATAAAACAAAGCACACAGTAAACATAACCTAGGAAAGAGTCCAGAGTACATAAACCTAAGAATTATTGAGTCCATGAGAATCTGTACTCCAACATACTGTTCGATATATCGGCTCATACAAATTAAACCGTTAGGACAGACGTTATAAGACCGTTTGAACGGATTCCAAACGTTCAAGAAATGTTTCACGTGCAGTACAAAACATTTTAATGAAGTTATTGTTTCAAAACTAATGACATACGTGCCAAGGTATTTACTCGTAAATTGGGAATTGTGTAAATAGTGAATACACACACACACACATATTTATTTAAGCTTCCACATTCATATGAAGTGTAAGGATTATTCGACTTTTAAAAGTTATACTAACTTAAATTGCACGAAACAGCACATTTTCTAGGTCAGCATTCTATATGAGATTTAAAGAATTTCTGCGACAAGAGACTTCGTAGAAATACAGTAGAAAGCAACACTAAACAATGCTACTTCACTCAGAATATGTATAAAACTGTTTTATTTATCGCGTTAGTGAACACTTTATTTCAGGAGTTACTTACTGACGTTTAAAATCGTATTGATCGTGAATTGCTATTTCGTCGGCACGCGAGCATGGACGGGAAGAAACAAAACAAAAACAATGAAACAGTTAACTTGAATGTTGCGTCAGCCAGGCGATGTGTAAAAGATATAAATGTCTGATGCTATTCTTATTTGTATACATAAAAAAGAAATTGAATTTCAGGTGACAAAAATTTTTTAACTTTACAAGTAAAACGTTTAAACATGCCATTACTTCTCGCAGTTCGCTGCCAACTTGACTAGAGTATTTCGGTCACTGCTTACATTTTTTTTTTTTGATAGGTTGATTTCAGAAGTGCTCACTCTATTGTGAACCACCTGTACCGCTTCTACTTCAACGTAAAAACATAGAATTACTTTCTCTCTGTCGCTACGAACTTTATTGGACGCATGCCATTCATTGTGCCCGTTAAAATATACGCATGTAGGGGCAGTGGCGTTGTTCACCAATTTATTTCAAAAGTTCTCAATAAACCACGAACAACTTGTAGTGAAGTATCTTACAGCTGTTCAGAACTTCACGGTCTTCGTTATTATATGCTTGAAGTCCCCCCCCCCCCCCTAAAAAAAAAGACGACGTAAATTTAGTTGTCGTAGAAACTATTGGCAGAGGCGTGCGAAATTCACGTTGATGTTTTGAGACGAGCTAGAAGCCATTTTCATATCGCTACGTAAGCGCAATGCATGATTCCATTGGCTGAAGACATTATGCGAGGTCATGTTAACTCTGTGGCCGAGATACAGGTGATTGGTCACTCTACCGTTGAACTATTTCTATTGGCAAAAATAAGTGCTCCAGGTCTTGTCGTGCAAATGGTTAACCAATTGAAGAATTTGGAGGAGCGTGCAACAACTTGGAATTCAGTCTGCTGTCAGATGATGACGCGAATTTTGCACGTATCTGGCGATGAGATATCTGATACGCGTGCAAGTGTCGCCCTGAAATTTTCTTGTTTTTTTCTAGAACTCCAGTACGTAAGTACCTACAGGTGGCGTGTAGTGAGGTTTTTTTTTTTTTTTACAGTTTAAGCAATTTCTACTAACAAACGAAACTTCCAAATTTGCTTGCCCTCCACATGTATTTACCATTTTATAATATCTTAACATTAGCTATAAAAACGGAAACGAAATGAATGTAATATTAATTAAACTGAATATTATTTTGAGTGATATTACAAATTATAGGATAAATCCCCGTTTTCCCGAACACTTTATAATCAACTTTCCAAGGGAAAATGTAGGACTGGAGGAAGCAAACAGAACGACTGCTGACTCCGCCGAAGGAACGCGGTCGAGAATGTGGCGTGCTGTTGCTTGCGAGTTCGATTCATCGCTAGTCGCTCCCGTTTGTGAAAATATATACTAGTAAGCAGCACTATGCGAGTGAAGTATGGGAGTCACGACAACTATGTTTCTCTAATCGGAAACGGGAAACTCAGAACTAAATGTGTTTAAAGTTACGGCGGAAACTATAACGATGATAACGAATCGAAAGTCTCTTCTTTAAAGGGTGCACCTGCCAACGTTTCTTATTACCCAGGTAGGGAAGTATCATGTCAGCCGGCCTCGGAGCAGGTAAGGCTTCAGTGGCGACAGATGTTGGTCATGTGCCTCGTGTCGATTACCCTCCACGACCTCGCCCCCACCCACAATTGTCATCTGCCCTGCCCCACGCTGAAGTCCCTGCGTGTAAACAAGGTGGCAGGAGAGCAGGTACATATGGCACCAAACCCCGTCTACTCATGCCGCCTTGAAATGTAGACATCTAGAGGCGTCGCCCCCATGTTCCGCATCTACTCGACTGCCTCGCAGGGGCCACGGTGGCTGAGCGGTTAGACTGTCGCCTCCCACCAAGGCGAACCGGGCTCAATCCCCAGTCGGTTCACTCCAGATATTCGCAAGTGGGAATCGTGCCGGACGATGCGGCTGGTCGGCGGGTCTCCTCGGGGATCTCCCGTTTCCCGCACCCCTTCATTCCGGCGCCGCTCTATTCTCACCTCACTTCACCTTCATCGGATCTCAAGACCTCGATGTTAAGAGCCGCCGGAATCCCTTCACTCACTCGACTACCTCTCAACTTGTTAAGAGCAAGTACTTATTATTTATATTGAACTCCTACAATAATCTATTGCAAGTTGATATACTAACACAGTTTTCAGATAATTCCCTTTATTTTGTTGTCTATTTCTGGTCACTTTTATAACCGTTTTACCTTTAATGTATTAATTTGAAATAACTGTCTTTAGATGACGACTCCTTGTTCAAAACACGAAGCTAAAATTTGAATAGCACGTTCACCCAGTCTCCTATGTCAACAGCAATTCTCGTTTTGCAAAATAGACACGTGAAATACTTCATGCACAATAGAGAGTCTCCCCGCAACGAACAACTACAGGAGCTGCCAATGTAAGTACTCGTCCTTAGGGAAGTATTATGGACAAATGTTTGAGGTGTGTAGTACACGCTTGCAATGTCTGGGAGGGATGATATAACGCCACAATGAAGTAGCATATAGTCTACGAGTTCAGCAGCACAAGCGCAAGGAGTGGCAATGCAGCTGAACTTCTTGGACAATATGGCTGGTACAACAGAGAAGGAAGTGATAGTCGCCTGTGCTGCACATTACAAACATTATTTCCATTGCAGGTTTGTTAAAAAAAATTAACTTATTCGCTAAAGAAAATTTTTCACATAGTGTGGTCTCATGTTATTGGAGATTTAATTTATTTTCAACTCGGGGTTAGTATATTTGAATCAGTTCTATAATCCTATTTAAGGAAGATTAAGATTTGCTAACAGAAACACTACTAAAATTTCAAAAGCGATTAAAATTTCAAAATAACATTTCATAAATAAATCATTAATGCGAGTTACGGTCGAAATGACGACCACATATCTCTTTTTCAATTTATTTTCCTTTTACACACATTCGATGATAACTGGATCGTAACCTAATGAAATGGAACGGGGTTTATAAATTACCTAGAAAATTCCGCTCATTCTGCAATTCAATAGTTTTTTTTTTTTTTAAGATGACGTCGCATGATGATAGAAATACATAATTAGATTAAAGGCTTGTTGTGGAATTTTCATGTACAAATCTAAAAAAAAATGTTAAAAGATTAAAAACCTCCAAAGCGTCTTCCGTTTGAATAGCACATACCTGGCCATTAGTCACACAAAGTAAAGTTACAAATTTATTTACAAAGAGCCTACGTTCTCCAAGCGCTATTACACATTCTCAGCGGATTGGATAATGTGTTTAGTACATTAAAGAATCTACAGAACAGAATAAAATATTTCAAATAATTTTATACATCGGAAATTTTTTTAGCTGTTGTTACTGTTGTCAAAAATACTAAGAACACTCATGTAGAACGTTTCGAATATTTGTGTTGTTCAAGTTTTTAAAACATCTCTGCTTCTGGGTTGAGGCCACGTCTGTTTCACAGTTTTCCCAACGTTCCGGCATGAATTTTTGCTGTCATCTTAAAGAAAAAAAAAAAACTAAATGTTGAAATTATTTCAAAAAGAAGATTCCAAGTCTTGCTATGGTGGTATCCATCTTCTATATTAAAATTTTCGGGATGCTTTCCGAGTTCGATGGCCTCTCTGGTAATTCCATGGTTGGAGATTTTGACAACCTGTTCGGCCTTGTTGGAAAGAGTGTGGCATCCCTTTTCGCCGTAGTGTCGGGCGCGTTAGTTGCCCTAGGTCCTCAGTCGACCTCCAACCGCTTGCAACACGAGCATCCTGTAGAGAGTCGTTTGGGAAGCATGCCAGATGTTAGCTACAGGCCGTGAGAAAGTGGCCAAGAAAACACACATTACAGTACCATCAATATATAATAACAGTTTGCCCACGTTCTTGTCCTGTCCAGACATTCACAAGGCGCTTGAAGCGGAGGTTGGGGGGGTGGGGGGTGTCTCCTGCCCTCCCTAGTTTCGACACTAATATCGAAAGAAAGCCGCTTATGGCTTCATTTTTTTTATTGTTTCCTTTACATTCGCGGCTTGCATAATTACAAGTATGTTGGTAATAGTTAGCGACTGGAAAATTTCTTGATTTAATTTTAGGACAAGGTAGACTGCAAACAGATGTGCATCTATCTCATGGTTGCAATTGGAGTGACAGTTTATTAGTAAATACCCCGAAGTTTTCGCGAATTCATTGGAGGACAAGTTATACTTCAATCACATGTACATTTCAATTTCTGTTTCTGTTGGACCACAGCGCGTGAAACACGCCCCGGACGCGTTTCGGGCCAATAACGAACCTGCAAGAGAAACAAGGACCAACGCCATGCTACTTGCTCTGGGGTTAAACTGGAGCAACAGCCAATGAACAACTAACTGAAGCTCGAGCACACACAGTGTCGTGGAGTCTAGCTTGTTGCAGTGACTCCACGAAATTTGCGACTCTCTATTTATTAGACACGCTCAGACGAACTCTGAACCAATAACAAACCCGCACGGAAATAAGCGCCGAACCCTTGCCACCTGATCTGACTATAGGCTGTTCACGGTAAAGTGAGCACTTTTGAAAACCCTCTCATTTGGAATAATAGTCAATAAATATATTTTATTTCAGCCTTATACGTTAACTTCCGAGTGCGGTGGAATATGCACACTGTGTTTATTACTTGATTTGCAATTTTTACTTAAAAAGGTGGCTAAAGAATAAAAAAATGGCTGGAAAGAAAAGTAACTAGAGCCTCAGAATGGCAGAGTTTAATGTGAACAGCCTATACACACTGGTGGGGCAGCAGCCTGCAAACAGAAAGCTGAGACTCGAAAATACACAGGACAGTGTAGTCTAAACTGCAGGTCGTTCAAAACGCGAAATTTTCCCGTCCCTAGCGATAGTAAGAGACCCGGAAATTTCTAGGATTCATTCGGCAACAAGATAGACTCCACTATCCCTTGTGCATTCGAGCATCAGTCAGTAGTTCATTGGTAGGAACGCCCGAATTCGGCGAAGATTTCCGCATGTGCTAGATTTCAATAACATTCTTGTGTACCAGCAGTTCACTCTTGCTTATCGGCGGGCGTGTCTTTGTGAGAAGATATTTTCCTGCCTGACTGGCCAATCGGCAGCAGGTGACTTCAGAATACTGTGCGTCTGTGACTCGCGCGCGGATACCAAGGCCGCGTCTCACGCAAACCATCCAATCACGTGAGTGGATCTGAGCTAAAGTGTTATGAAATACAATTGGACGTGAAAGATTTTCGTGAAAACCGGGTGTCCCTATTCGTCGGCTGTTGCTCCAGTTTAACCCCAGAGCAGTTGTCGCAGGATTCTGTTCTTATTTTCCTTGCAGGTTCGTTATTGGTCGAAAGTATTTCGGGGCGTTTCTAACAAACTGCGGATCAATGTAAGTACAAACACATGTCTACACGTGAATGCAGTTTAACTTGTCCTCAGATTAATCCACGACATTTCCGAGTCTTTAGAAATATTTAACACCTTGAGGTCTGCGCTCATTTACTGGCACTTAAGACAAATTAGAAGTAAGTCACCTATATCCACTACTACAAGAACACTGGTTCTGTTGGTGTCTGTGTTAGAACTCAACATCGTCCTATTGGTCCATACGACACCGGACACTACCGTGTACTTTACAGCGTTCATTATTGGCCGGTCATCAACCAATGGAGAATCGAGCTGATATTGACCCAATAAAAATGTCCTTTATCGAATATAAGGGTTTACAATTAATCATCTCCCTTTGAGTGACTATAAAAGAAATAAATTCCATCGTTAGCAATATCATTGTTACTGCGCTGTCGTGTTCTTGTGAGGTCGCACGTCCATGCAAGTTTTGCTCTGAATGATAAAGGAATTTTCAAATTAGCTTTGCTCGAGCTACAATCGAGCATAGTCTACAAAGTGTTAATATTAGCTTTTCTTTTGTGTAGGCTGTTCACGGTAAACTGAGCAGTTTTGGAAGCCCTGTTTAAGATCTACTTGTATACACGTTGCGTATTCTTCCGCCATATGAAAAATTAGTACTGCCATGGACCTCATCACGTGATTTATGCGTCGGTCATGTGAAACTGTGAAATTATTAGAAAACTAAATATTATAAAGGCTATTAATTTTTACACTTTGATGCTTTTAAAAAACAGACAGCTAAATAAATAATTTAACTTATCACTAGAGATGATGGAGAATCGCGAAACTTTTTTCAGACAACATATTTTCTATAGCACTCCATCTAGTTTATTCTTTCATGGTTTGATGAACAAGGTCTTGACTCGGCTAAATTATTTTCAGACCAATCATGAATATTCTGCCTTATAATATCAGGATCCCCATTGGCCCAGTGAAATGGGGTGGTAGCGTCAAATATGCATGACAGCCAATAAGGAAATAAAACTGACAAATATGTGTACAGTACTTTGAATACTAGCAAACAGTAAACTTTTCCCGCGATAATCCATCACCTCTACTTATCACAAATGTTTACCTAACACTTTTTATTCGAGGCTAAAATGTAGACCTACTTTCACTCCATTGCTATCAACTTTATTGGGTGCATGTCACTCAGTGCGCCCGTTAAAATATATGCAAGCAGAGGCGGTGACTTTTTTCTAAGGTTGACTTCAGAAGTGCTCACCATATCGTGAACAATCTTTATTTGCGTGTGTGTGTTTTTTTTTTTTTTTACGTAATATCGTGGGTGTTGTTGCAATTGCAACGTGCAGGGATAGCTCTGCGACGGCGCACGCGCCAGAATAAGGTTTAGTTCCGGCCGCCCGACGCCCTCAAGCCACGGACCGAGCGCGGGCCCACGCGGCATGCTGGGCGCCGCGGGCGTGTTCCCGGAAAGCTGACGTGCCGTCACTCATCGCCGGCCAGGAAATGTGCGATTGACACCAGACTGGCGGGCCAATCTCGTCGCGCGTGGGGAGGGGGAGGGGGTGGGCTAACTGTCGCTGCCCACGTGCCAGTGGCGTGGTGATTTTACTCTGTCCGAGTCGTAGCAAGCCGCCGCCACACACCAAGTCACTGCGTCTTGAGATGCCTCCCATATACTGAAGATGAGGTAGACCACTTATTCGTAGAGGCATGCAAAATTCGCGGTATTATTCGGCATCAGGCCAAACTTCACAGTGCTCTCTGTACTGGAGCGGGCGTCGTTTCTCCATGCACGCGAAGCCACGCCCTTCTGACTGAACTGCACGTTATTGGGGCACACAGTTGTGAAGCGTTCATTAGTTGGCGCAGAGTTACACGGGATGTGTCAGATTAGCTATGGTCCAATGACGAACGTATTGCAAAGGTACACGTGTTAAAAGTTTAACTTGTCCCCAAATAATAACGCGAATTTTGCTGGTCTCTACTTATCCGTCTTCTGCACATGTACCCAACATTGACCTACCCCAGTCCTACACAACTGTCAGAGTCGCACGGCCAACAATGATGAACGTGTTTGTTTACGCATTAACTTTTAAATGACAGTGCTTGTCATTAATAAAATACCTTTACCGTTTTGAATTTAATCACAAAGCATTACAAACTGGTTAGAGGAAGTATAAAAACATCTCTATGCACTTGTTCACAAATCAGTTTTCTAATCTAAAATCCAAACCACGCCGTTTTCTCTAGACGTTTTGGCAGAAAAGCTGTTCAATGTTGGGACACCGAGATTGGTTGTGCGCAGCCAGCGAGATCGGTCTACCTCATCTTGTCTATGATGCCTCCCTAAAATCCGTTCAAGTTTACTTCACACTTTTCTGAAACCCTTGCACAATATCTACTTCCAGGATATTCCTCCGCCTCGTGCATCTAAGCTTAACTAAGTCTGGAAAATTACACCAAAGGACAACGCGCCGCATTATTGCGCACTCAGTCGCAATTATATTTTGCATGGACTGGAGTTTTCCCTGTGGCCAAGTTGATGCATCTACACAGAGTAAATAGCGCGGTGGGCAGCTGTTTGGCCGATGAGGCATGATTTT
Source organism: Dryococelus australis (assembly GCA_029891345.1). Lineage (NCBI taxonomy): Eukaryota > Metazoa > Arthropoda > Insecta > Phasmatodea > Phasmatidae > Dryococelus > Dryococelus australis. Next base: position 342,374,399 of record CM056995.1, read on the forward strand.
CACCAACACGCAGGCGTAGTTATGTCTGTAGCTGTTGGTTTCGCTGTTCGGCGGGACTTCCACGGGGGTGGTATTGTGGTGACATACCACCCGCTTGGTGCAAAATTCCCTCTACACGCGGCCGGTGAACTTAGTGCCGTTATCTGTCAAGATTGTTTCCGGATATCCCCGGAGGCAGAAAAACTCGTTTTCTAGCACTTTCCCCACTGTTCGTGCTCCGATGGCGACATAGGCGATGGACCCGGAATGAGACAGGGAATGTAGAAGCTAACCTTCTAGAAGGAAGGATGACGAGATGCAATGTATTGCATGTATGTGTGTGTGTAAGCATGAGTGCGTGTGTGTAAATGTGTACCAATGCGATTGTCTGCAGCATGGTTCGACTATGCCTTTTGTGCTAGGGGCCGAGGTGGCTGAGAATGTTTCAGGTAACCGGACATTCCCCAAAACTAAGTCTGTCTGTACCTGAACGCGTTGGGCCGCGAAAGTAGATAATGGGGATACCGCCATGCTTATTTAAGGGTGTAGTATCCACTCCATCTTCGAATTTTCTTACAAATCCTCGTAATGAAAATGTATGACCAGAAATAAAAAATCAAAGCTAGACATGACATGGACGACTACTTAACGAATCTTTTTTAATTTGTAGGGTTTCAAATATACCTGTATTTTCCCATGTGGGACTGGAATTATTAAATAATTAGATAATGTATGATTACGGTTACAGATGTGACACTAATCATGTAAGAAAAATAAGTGGGATTTAGAAATAACTGTTAAAATGTTCCCTCTGTCATGACTAGCTTGGTTTTTAAATATTGACCCCGAAAATTAAATTAATGAGGAAAATACGAAAATCCAAGATAGCAAGGATACTTCCCCCTTAAACGTGAAAGAAGGCAAAGCGTGGACGCGGTAGTTAGTGTATGCGTGTGTAGTTAAGTGTAGTTTCTAACCCTTTCGGACAGAATGACGGTTTCAAAATTTGCAATGTTCCCCGTGGACCCTGAAGACCAAAAAGAGCCGATCTACATCTTGCTTTGTGGGAGTTAAATGTAAATGTTAGAAAGAAGTGTTCTTATGTATGACCTTTTAATAGGTATCGGCCACCTAGAGGGGAAGTTTGGAGAGGCCAGCGCCGGTTCCACCAGGACCTGTGTTCGTGGTCGCGCACTCGAGACCGGGTAGTCCTCCACCCAGCGTGTAACACCTGTGTTGTTAGTGCTGCCATTTGAAACATGTGCGAAGCGCGCCAGCAGTCCAGCGAGATGAGAAAGTAGGTAAATTGAGCACTTTTGAGGCCCTAGTTACTTTCTTATTTCAGCCATATTTTATTATTTAACCACCTTTTCAAAAAAAAATATTGCCATGTAAGTAATAAACACAGCGTGTATATTCCACCTCACTGGGAAGTTAACGTCTAAGGCTAAAACAAAATATATTTATTCAGTGGCGATGCGTGCTATAATTTCATGGGCAAGCTACTGTGTGCAGGGGACAGTATTGACGTTGATCTCTCCAGTAAAGGGGCAGGGATGTTAGGAGGTCCTCCCCTGGGAAAATTTGGATTTCAAGGTGCAAAATGGCGCCATTTAAACTTTTTTCGTACGTAAATATAAACTACACCGCTTGTAAAAATATTAATATTTTTTTAACATAAATTTTGCCCGAGTGAAAATTAAATAAAACCAATACGATTCGTGTTGTGCGCACGAACTTGCCCACACATCGATCTAGTCACTGCAAACTACACGACGCCAACTGCTTATGGCTAGGCCAGCTTTGGCTATATCCACTTCAGTTCGGCGAAGAAAGCACTACCACCGTAGCTTCTAACACAGGTTGACGCAGCCATAAGACACGTCCCTCCCCGGGCGGTCTTCCTACTCTGCCCCCCCCCCCCCCTGGCGGCCGGGAAACCATTGCGACAGACTACCTGCTGAAAGCATTACTTACAGCGTTTCCAAACATCTTGGTTTTGCTAGCCAACGAGTTGTTTTCTCATAATGTACAGTATTGTTTCCTGAGTGTACCGCATGAGTGAAAAGTTACATTAAAGTAGCCTAAATATAAGTTAGAATTTAATATTTATTTTAAATATAACATTGTCAGGAAACTGTCTGGGCAAGCACTGCTTGCCTTGTTTGCTCTAACGAGACGCCACTGTATTTATTGATTATTATTACAATTGAGAGGGCTTTCAAGTGTGTTCACTTTACCGTGGACAGCATATATAAAATCAGTTCTCAGCCGCACTACTCAGGGTGTATCGGTAATACATGATACGACTGAAAGACACCCCTAGTCAAGTTAATATCATTTTAGTGGTTTTACCATAAAGCAGTTAGTAAATGTTAAAATGAATTAGAAAAAAAAGATAGGAATTTCACTGTCGAGTGCGTGATCCTAAGCCCATGCATATTTCTGTTTTCCAGAAAAATATCTCGGCCTACCCTTTACAGGAATCCACTTGACGCAGCAAGTGCAGGAGATTGGATAATTAGTAGCTGCGGTGAGGACGTTCTATGGCAGCGCTGAGTCGTTTCAGCTCGTGAGCACTGGAAATGAGCGGAGAAATGTAAAGAGCCTGATTGGCCGAAATTATCTTTCACCCACTGCGCATGACACATGACGTCCCATCACGGAGTCCGGTCCAACAAAACTGCCCTACTCGCATGATTTTGTTATAGGCTGTTTACGATAAAGTGAGCACTTGTTAAAGCCCCTGCTAACAGGCACTAACCGCTGATAAATGTATCCAATTTAATCCTCAGGCATTAAATTTTGATGGTGGTGAAATGTATACGCTGTATTTATTGGTCACATTGCAATGATTATATTAAAAAGCAGCAGGAAGATAGAAATTGGATGAAAGAAAAAATTTATAAGGGCCTTAAAAAGTGCTTACTTTACCGTGAACAGCCTATACGCATGTTTAGTCCATAACAGAATTCAAGCGAAACCTCTGAAACTTGACTCCTGTTATTAACATTTTCGGTCAATAGCAATTGTCCTACACATAGTACGAGCATCCATCCAATTTTGTCCACCTCCACATGCGTATATTTATTTATTCAATAACGGCTTGAAATTACTGCGTGCTGATGGGGTTTTTTTTTACGAGCATACAACCCCATATAGGCTATTTTCTGTAAAATGGGCACTTTTGAAAACCTGATTAAGATCTACTTGCATGCATGTTCTGCATTCTTCCGATTTATGTAAAATTAATATTGTCATTGGCCTCATATCTTTATTCATGCGTCGGTCAAGTGAAACAGTGAAATTATTAGAAAAGTAAATATTTTACAAATCTGCTAATTTTCACTCTTAGATTCGTATAAAAAAAAAGCGAAAGAAATGATTTCAGTTATCAGAAATGCTTACCTAACACTTTTTATTCAACGTTAAGATACGGAACTACTTCCCATCCATCGTTACCAACTTTACTGGGCGAATGTCACTCAGCGCGCCAGTTAAAATATATGCAGGTAGGGGCAGTGACTTTTTCTAAGGTTGATTTCAAAAGTGCTCACTTTATCGCGAATAGTCTTTACCTAATATTTATTTTAAACGTATTCGACCTATACTACATTGCAGTTATTTTATTCAGCTCGTTGTTGGCTCTCACTTAAAATTTTACGACCACCATCTATTTTCACACAATGAGTCCTTGACTTTAAATCTTGATGCTAATAGCATGGAATTTTTTTTTATCGTTTAAAGTATAAAGTACCATATTTTAATTTTAAAAATATCAAAATATTCCAACACGTCATTAAGTTACGATTTTGTACAGAAAAGTAAAGAAGAAAAAAAAAATTTCATTTTTCATTAAATATAATACTCAACAACGAATTCTACTCATCGTATATCATTCATAATTTCACACAACCTGTATCAAGTATGATAGTAGGACAATATGGGAAACTGAGGCGTTTTAACATTGTCAACATGCGAGACACGCTACAGCAGCGCTCCTAGCGGCTTGTGCTGAAGAATACCTGGGAAATTCAAATTTACATGGCTCTGCATGCGTGATTTAAGTGCAGTTGTATCGTAGTATTAAAACGTGTTGTTTTGCCGAATGTAATATAATAGTTCCTTATTCATTTTTACTATGCCGTATTTAAAAATGAACTTAAAGCATAAATATTGTCACTTGAAACAAGGACAATCAGTTATAACAGAGTCATGTTACTGGGAACAGATAAAAGCGCTCTTTGTCGTCTACGGCCCAACGAGATGCATGCAGTAGAGACCGCGATGATTAGATGTTACAAGTTACAAAGGACAAATGTTAATCATTTATAAGTAAGACAATGGAATGTAAACGGTATTTCATTTGTCGGATACATAACTGACTTCATTTATTCAATAAATTCTTGAGGATGGAGATGTCACCAAGCTTATTTTTCTGCAAAAAAAATCGGGAATGAACATAACCAAAAAACTTTTTTGGACAGAAAAAACTCTACAACTTATCTGTGTTTTATTAACGAAAGATTAATTAAAAATAGCTCTACTACAGTTAGTGATTTAACACAGTGTCTTTTGTTAGCTCTATAAGCAGCAATATATTTTTAGATATTTAAGATTAACCTAGCAACAAAATAAGTTGCCTAAATATTAACTTACTGCTTTTTGAAGTTGTTATCATTAAATTAGCAACAAAATAAATAGTTCACAAATTTCTATTCCTAACAGATATGGTTTTTAATCTGCTTTCTTCTTTCGTAGAAGGTATATTTTGGTTGGAAATATATTTTCAAGGGAGAAACATTTTGGGGAAATAAATTTTTACATGATAAAAATGTATACTCAGTTATTGTTTAAGTTTTAATTTCCTGAATTTACCACCTGAATTTACCAGCGCGTTGCATTTTACTTCAAAGTGCGTGTTCGTGTCTACAGGATCTCGCCAGAAGTTGGTGGCCCATCCGTCAGGTCCGTCGAAAGTTAAAGTTTGATGGATAAAAAAAGTTGCCTTGCGATTTGTCGAAGATCATGCGACCGCCTGACGGGTGCGACGGATGGTTTCGAGACCACCTTTACACATATAAATCAGTTTTGTCGTGCAGTTATGCCACAACTACACTGCCTCAAGTGGAACACAGGCAGCTATGGTTAACCCCACTGGCAGCCATGCTTCAACCATAAGTAATAAACATTTGAAACCTCAGTCACTTCTTCATAATCTGATTAAACCAGTTATGAAATTTTGGTGGCTGTAACCAAAAATTATTCACAAAGGACTATTCTGTAGCTTGGTAATATCTAGTGTCTGTTCATCAACAAAACAAAGTATCTTTGTAGTACAGAGTAACTCGGAATTGGGGGGGAATTTGAATCGAAATGGGTGTACTGGCGAATTTGTAACCGTACTAAAGGCAGAGTTAAGTACAGAAGGGGCAAGAGTATTGCCTCTTCCTCCTGCCATTCCCAAATGCTGGTTTCATAGACACTAAATGATCACTTGATAATTTAGCAGGTTTTCATAAATTATGGTAAAACTGCTTACCTCAATCCTTTTAATTAAAATGTTTTATTTGTACGTATTTATGTAAAAAGAAACATACACACCCAAACATGCCACACATAGTGAGACTGTGTTCAAAGTTACCATTTAGTACAATAGTATTTTAACATGTAGTAGTGTTCAGTTTGGATGTTATTAAGTCACTTGTTCAGAAGTGGTTGCGATTTGGTAATTTATGATTTTAGTAAGCATCGTTCCATAGTAAAATATCAAATACGTCATTATTTTACCTGACTAATTCAGTCACGTTACCTCTTAGAATACTAAGTCAGTGCCTAAGGAGTGTACCGCAATTAAATTTCGTAGAACTATTAAGTTTGATCATTACTTTGACCACCATACATGGTGTGTTCATATAATACATACATGCACTGGAACACAACTTCCTACTTAAGACATCCATTTTCTTGGCTAGTACGGATAATCCATGGAGGAAGCAGCAACATTGACTGCAAAATGCTTACAGCTTTCAATAACACAATGGTACGCCTATACCAAATATGAAAATATATCATCGCCTATGATATCATGCCACTTAAGTGACATTTGAGAGATTATAGATGAGACAAATAATTTAAATACTACACAAATTATAAATTAGGTCTACTGTATTAAGGAGAGTGATTCAGAACATAACTAGATGACAATCTTTAAACATTTTAATCAATCGTTTCTCACCATTTACTAATGAAATTTATGCAGTACAGCTGGCACTAGGATGAAACTGCAAGTGGTCAAAATATTTGATAGTGCATACTAACATATGTACTCAAGCCATTTAGCTAATTTACTTCATCTCTCAAGTTTTGCATGCATTAAGCACATTTTATTTTGTAATTCACTTTCAAAAACAAAGCTTTTTTCCAAGTTTTTATAACATTAGATCATCATGAACAAGTCACTTCTAATAACCAACCTGAATTTTACCACAGAATTTCATATGCTTCATGGCAAGAAGACTGGAAATCATATTGCAGAATTCAAAAGCAGCTGAACTGAAAATAACTTACCTTGGTCCTGAATTTAAGGTACTTTCTGTTCAAATTCATGGCACTTGTTATTGTAATGCAATTTGTAAGTAATTTATCCAATACTGTGATCACTGCAAACAAAACTGTGTAAATAGGTTAACAGGTCAAAAGAAATGTGAGCATATCACTATAAGTGACTTATCTGCATGGCAGAATGTGTCAACATAATTAATTGAAAAACACCTCATTTAAGTTAATACTACAGGTGTATGCACAAAGTTAAAATACTGAATACTTCAGGGAGTAAATAAGAGGAATTGAAATTTAAAAAACTCTTAATTTATTTGTACAAAATTTATAATAAATATTACTGAAATGTAACGATGACTCTCACGAGTGAAATATTATTGTTTTAAAGTTTTGTACACAGTTGTATAAACAAATGCTAGTATGCCGAGGAGGGGGGAATGTTGCTATTACTTTTGATTGGTTTTGACGGTAACCCTCACTCGAGCTGGTTCACACTCTGCAATATATACACTGACTTGCCAACTGTAGACAACCTGATGACATCTCCACTGCTGCAATTAAAGTGTCTGGTGTGTGGTGTCAGTACATAATGTTTAGCACACACAATGAACTTTGATACACTGGCTGGAGAAGAATTATTCTCGCCACCGAAAGCTGTACTCAACAACTCTCCACTCATTCAAATTAAAATTACTTGCAAACTCAGTGTGTAGAAAAATTAAAATATTTGCACAGTAAAAGAGTGATGATATGTAGACCTTAGGGTGTGTAAAGAGTAAGCGACTACCTAGAAAGGAAACTATTACAGTTTTCATTCAGTTGTTTCTTTAGAAAATCATCGAAAATATTTGGTAGTTGGTGCAAACACAACCCAAATAACATACAAATTAATATTCAAATACATACTTTCCCAAATGTAAACAATAACATTCCAAAGTATGGAAATACACTGAAAAAGTATCTAAACAATACGGATATGTACAGAAACAAAATAAATATGCTGAAAACTGGGCAATTTTAAAAAATGGGGGCTTTTAAAAAAAACCTCAGAAAATTGTATAATCCCACTCTACTAATTACGCAGAACACAAATTTACTAGGGCCATCAACAATTGACCAATAGAAACCTCAAAAACGATAGTAGGGATGGCTATGAAGCAAAGGGGAAATATGGGGTAAAATAGGAGAAAAATTTGTAAATAATATAATATATATTTATGAAAATAAATTAAATTGCAAAAAAGAAAACTTAACCATACATTAACTAAATGGACAATATTACCAATAAAAGCTACAAATACGATAGTGGGGAGGGCTATGAAGATCAGGGAAATTGTGGGGTAGAAAAATAGAAAATATGTACATTTTCATTATAAAGTTTTACTCCTCAATTTCTCTCAAGTTCATAGCCCTCCCCACTATCGTATTTATAAATTGTATTGGTAACATTGTTAATTTAGGTATGGTGCCTAGTGCCCAGTTCAATCCTTTTGCAATTAAACATGTTTTCATGAGACAATATTACAGTAATATTAAAAACTTTACAGAAATATATTAAATTGCAAAACACACATACATTATTTCTCAGTGCAAATAGGCTATACATGACAATCATTAATGGGGAAACTCCCTGTTTCGCTGATGCGCTACGCTTCGCATTACCACCTAAAATAAATTGCTGGCGCACCTTGAATAATTGTTTCGGATATTTATTACCCTGCTGACGCTGGGACTCTGGCTCGGTGCAATATGTTTGGCTAATATGTCAACATTGTACGAGCAATCACCGACACAAATATGAAAACACTATTTTGACACAAGTAATCAATTTTATCCCTAGCTCGACTTGCTGAACTATACAAACACTCAAGATGCCCCAACCAGTTTAATACACGAACACTGATTATGTAAACATTGTACGAGCAATCACCGACACACGTACCTATGTAAACAACTTTTCTGAAGCAATCAATCAATTATATCCCTAGCTCAACTTGCTGAACTAAACACACACTTTAACAAGAGACTTCAGCTAGTTTAATAGATGGATGAGGAATTTGTAAACATTGTTTAGTTTTATTTTTCGAAGGTGTCGCTCCAATAAAAACATACCTGTACCTTTCAGGTTAAGGGCTATCAAACTTCGCAAGGCCCTTTAGTGTACACGGTTAGAAATAGCAGCTACAACACTCAAATGACTTCGTTTTTAGTATTGTGGAAGTAAATTTGGGTTGCTAAAATCCTCTTTTCTGAAAAGGTTGGAACAAACTATTCTTGTGTAGGTATAAACCGCCAGTCCTTTTTTTTTTTTTTTCCTCGTTACATCCAGGTCTGCTCTTACATTTCTGCACCCATTGCTTGCACCTAGGGAACAACAAAACATAATTTAAGAAAATTATGGTTTGTGTGAATAGAATTTGCAATAAAAACACGAATGGAAACTGTTATCCACTATAGCTCGTGTACTTACCGATTTGAATCCTTTGAAAATCTTAAAAAGGAATTGCTGTAGTTCGCAACATTGTAATTATTGCAGCCAAAAACTACGCAAATCTTTCCTGTCATAATAAATAACCACTCAAGCGAAAACATTTTTATTACAACGCATCCAAAAACTCAAAACTACCCATACAATGCACAGCTTATTATCGTACGAACAGCACAACTGCTAGGAGCACTGCCATCGGTGTCTCGCGTTTTTTTCTGCTACTTCCCCATATTGTCCTTCTACCGTATTTGCCTGTATTACATTACAAGGAAATTATAGCTTAAGTTGTAGCAATGAGCTAACCGCGAAAGCTAAGTATTTGGCCGATTTACAATTGTATATTATCGTAGAAAAATTAATACGTTCCTACCAAAAGTTTAAGACCACACAGTCAGAAACATGAACTTTGTATTACGAAGATATTCTAAATTCACACCACTGCAATTACACTATGTAACTTTCTACAGAATTAGTTCCGTAAAGGTTTTCAGTAATCTACGACACCTTCTGCAGTTTTAAGACACATCTTTATGCTTGTAGGCATACTGTAGATGAGATTCTGGCAATATTCAATGGAAATGTCTGACCAAATTGTTGCGGTCATGGTTCTGAGTTCGTGTATGTTTTTTGGTCGTGACGCTGTTAATTTGGCTCCACTATAATTCCAGACATTCTCAATGAGGTTTAAGTCCCGGTTTCGTACTGGCCATTTCAAGAGTGGGATATCATTTTCAAGTGAAATGCAAACTTGCGGTATGCTTGCATGTTGTCTGGGACCGCTCGTGCTGTGCTCTTGATGTTGTCGGGGGGATAACCAGTGGGAAAATGCTCAAAGAGGAGTTGAGGTACCTGCAAATTTTGGAGGTTTCTGGTTCCAAAAATGCGAGGAATGATGATGAAAAGGAACGTCGCATGGAAGGGAGACAGTTCAATTCCAGTTAAATTGGATAGGATATCAGATAATCGGAATAAGTATTCGCCACAAAACTGGGCTCCGATTTAACGCCTGTTAAGTTGCATAGTAAATATGTTGAGCAATGAGGGTTTTCAGCTGGAAATGACCCCACTTTTGGTGCCAATTTAATGCCCGTTGGCAGGGTGGTGTTGGGTTAATGGAAATTCTGAGGAACGGTGAAAAACATTGTTAGGTGGGTTGTGGATTTGGATTCCCTACTAGGTGCTAGACACAATCGGCAGGCGGTGCCAATTATTGCTGCTGATAATACTGGTGATGATCTCAAGGTATGGCGAACCCACGTACCTTAAACTTTAAAATCTCTGAGTTGATCATACTGAATGTTGTTATTTACATGAGACTGGGCGAATATGGGTTACAGGGGACTCGTACCCCGAAATGCATGAAGGTAGTGCTTGAAATAAAAGACACAAAGTCTGAAACCTTAAAAAAAAATTACTATTGCACGAAAACACATCACTCTAGGTGAAAACTTAAGATGCATCCTGGGATGTGGCCTGCCAGGTCGGCAAAACTGCGAAAGTAAAGAGGTGTGCACTGACGTGGTGCCTCAGTGGGAAGAGGCAGGTTTTGATGAGTGGTAAATATTAACTTAGGAAAATGTTTTGGAAAGGTGGTGTTACCTGGGGCACCAGGCATTATTCAGACAAAAAAAAATGCAGTGAAGTTCTTGGAAAGCTGACTCTTCTTCTTAGGATCGTATGGCCGACGACAAAGGTGGCAATCCTTATGATGTGCAAATGATGTACTACTCATGATAAATTGATAAATTACTCGTGCTATGCAGTGGTCTATCAGGGCTGACCACGTGCTCAAAACTTACATAATTATGGTGCAAAACATATGAACACTTGAGGATACTGAAATAAAACACTTGAACATTAATGCTTTTGGCAAGAAGGTGAGGGACCACACCCTGAAATGCATTATGGCAGACCGGAATAAAGCACATGTGAGTTCAATTCACTGTTGTGTTTACTCGGTGCTAGCACTATATACCCCTCTAGGAGGTCACTTTACATTGGTTATCGTACTTAACCCGACAATAAAGTTCTACTGTAAAAAGGTGCGAACGCTGTGAAAATTACTTAAATGAAATTACACTTCCCGGGCAATGTAAAAAAAAAGGGGAAGATAAGGGGAAGTTTCCCAGGCAATGGTACAAAATGAGGTTCTGATAAATTTACAAGTCAATTGAAAGCTAAAGTGATTGATAAAAAAGGTGCCGACCCATAGGCGCACAAGTCACGAGACACAGTAACACATGTCCATCCCCTCTAAATGCGAAATTATGACTGTTCTCTCGGCATGGCGCGTTGGCCGGCATTGGCAGGCAGGCACACCACAGTAGAACTGCTTTTTGGCACACTATGCAACAAAATACATGCTAACTACTCTGCACTTGCAAGTAAAATTGTATAAAATTAAATGTCATTAACAATAAACCCTTGGACATTTGCAATCAATTGTGAGGTGAGATGAAAAAAGAAATACATGAGATGAAAACAAACATAATTGAACAAAAAACACTTCAAAACACAATGAACTCTAGGAGGTGGCTGCTGTGTGGGTGTCTTTAACGAACATGTAACTGGCAATACTGTGTCGTTCACCATAAAGCCCTTTATCGTATTCATTGCCCTATTTGCAGCTTAAATATCATGCCACACTGCGGAGCACATGGCCATTTGGCAAGTGCTGTGCTCATTGCACTGCACTGAACCTGCTTCCTGCCCAATACTAACCGCTTGGTGCAAACACTCCCCACGCTTCACTACACTGCACTCGTAAAGTGTGGGTGTGCACTGCGCTGCAGAACATGGTGTGGCTGGCAAATGGTCTTGGGAGAGGGGAATGCGGCATGCATCAGCACAGAAAAATACTGGTGTGTTAAGCTTCCCCAGGCGATGCTATTTCCAGGGAAGTAGGGGCAGGATGCCGGGTGCAGAAAATAACAGGTTCCAGTCAGTTATATCAGACTACTGAGACTAAAGAGGATTGGTGCAAAAACATGAAACCACACGGAGCACGATGCAGCATGTACTTACCCTTTGAGACACTCAACAGAGACTGGATCTGGCGAGCTCGTGCAGCGCGAACTATGGCGGCACGCGGCTCGCCTGCACTACTTTCTGCTTTTCTGTAACCTGCAACAATTAAATTAACATAAACCCTTGCATGAAAAATTGACAAAATAAATACACAAATTACCCTGAATACAAACAGTTACAATTTAGTTGAATGGCATGAAATTAGAGTGAAACAACTGAGGTGAAAACCATGTAAATTTGAGAATTACAAAATGAAAATAGTGAAAAGTGCACACTCTTATGCCCAGTTGCACCATCGTAGTTCGAAACTCGATCTTAGATCGGATGTAAGATTTTCACAGAAAACAGTTGCACCCTCTTCTAATATCTTTGGTTGAAAGCTTGAACTCGAATGGTGCAACCAAAGATTTTAGAAGAGGGTGTAACATTTTTCTGTGAAAATCTTACATCCGATCTAGGATCGAGTTTCGAACCACGGTGGTGCAACTGGGCAATAGAGTGTCTATCTTTACTTTTAAATACTTGCTTTTGAATTGCCCTACAAATTCTATGCACTGGGCCTACCATAAGGCACCCACACCCGCTGAGTTTTTGGGGGGTGTGGAGTGGGGGTGATTGTGATTGCACTGCACTGATATACATTTTCATACAATCGCACTACACTCGTGTCGGCACTCGCAGTGCACTGTCGCTACACTAGTGCATTTGATGGGGTGGATGCGCTGCAAGGCAAACGTTCTGGAGGGCAGGACACCATCCTGCATCAAATTATATGTTTACAATACAGAAAATATATTTTTAAAAATAAAATTGTTAAAATGTTGCACTTAAAAGATTACAATCTCAAAAAGTCACTACAGTAGCGCTTTGTAACTTTTGTTACCAACATATACAAAATCAGACTACAAACTGGAGCCTACACAATGGTGATACAACACTAGCTTCTATTTAACTAACATTCAAACCCAACTCCCAGCTAGTCAACCTCCAGACTTAGCCGGATGTGATAAAACCTGCCCTGACTGATGTCACTTACCTCTTCAAGAGAATAGTTCTGTAATAATTGTTAAACGAGTATGTATATCTGAACATAGGGCATGGGTTCAGATCGGTTGAGAACGATGACAAAGACGGAACTGTTATTTTATGCAAAAGAAAATACTTACAGGGGAATGAAATATTTCCGAATTATAGTCATTTTTGGCCACATAAATATGGGAGGAGACAAAACTTTTTTGAGTCTCATATTGTCTTTGGTTTTAGATAAACTCACACAGTGATGGTAAGTCAATGGAGCAGTACCATTTTCCTATTGTTTACGTCATAGTGCATTGTGGGTATTGTCAGAACTAATGATAGATGTTAATGGTCGTATGGTATTTCGAACAGTGAATGAATGCGAGTTAGGGCACCAGATCTCAGTGGAGAGCATGAGATGGTGATGCAGTTTATGGGTCGTTCACCCTAAAGTGGTACCCTGATGCTCTGCCGTCTTAAACTTTACACGCGGACATTTGGACTGCGGCCGCATGATATTAAATTATAACTGTCTGCAAGTGAACAAAGGTGCACTCAGTTCGCAAATTACTGATACAATGTGGCAAACATACACATTCGTTTGCACGTCCTTTGCCTGCTATTACATGCTGAATGTTTTCATTTGAAATGACATGACACTTATTCAGAGCACTGCACGTTCTCCGTGACAGACTGACATGTCAGCTCCATCGCTCTGTTGCTATCCACATGCGATAGAGTGATGGTGTGACATATGGTGGTTTCACATGCGGTGGATGGTGGGGTGATTTGCGTTCGTTTACAAATGAACACTTGATCCGTGGGGACTAAACACACGGAAACTTCTTGCGTCGATGTCACACTTTCACTAATCTGTGTTACTGTGTCCTTGGTGATGATGATTTGACAAACTGCTTTCGACCGGTTACAGCATCTGCCAAGCCAGTGGTATAATATGGTTGTGCAGTAGCTGCAGGGATGAGGTGGGCACGAAGTTTGCACTGGCAAACACATCCTACATTGGTAGCCAACTTTTCAATAAGTTACCACAACACCTTCAAGAAAATTGCTTCTCTTACCAAAAACTCTTTAAAAAATAGCTGAAGGATTTTTTTTCTAAACTATCATTGTATAGTGTAGATGAATATCTAAAACTACAAAAAATAAGAAATTACTACATAACATGTCTTTGTACACATTTCTTCTTCCTGTTTTTCTCGTTTCCTTTCTTTTTTTTCTGGTTCAGCAAAACGATGGCTCCCCATAATATGTTGGAGGAGGATTGGTCAAATGATCAGGAAAAGATGTTGTACGTGTACGTGTAGTCTGATTATATATATATATATATATATATATATATATATATATATATATATATATATATATATATATATATATATATATATATATATATATATATGTGTGTGTGTGTGTGTGTGTGTGTGTGTGTGTGTGTGTGTATTTATAATATCCAATGTATAAATTTTTAATACTGTAATTTGATTTGTCCAATATCTTTGTATAGCTATATATTGAAAAAGATCTTAGGGTTGCAATAAAACAAAACAAAAATATGATCATTTTTTTCTAGCGACCAGCCACGTGTATATTTGTATCCGAGTTGGAGTATTACTTCAAACTTATAAAGTATTATTTTGTGGGCAGCGTTGTTCTAAAAATATTGTAACTTTTTTTTATTGGCTGTTCACTTCAAATCGACTCGGAATTTTATGTACTTACAAGCTTCTGGCTAAACGTTACGGATGTTATGTAAGCGCGCCATTTTCTCGTTATAACTGTTTGTAAACAAGTGGGATGATCCGTGGTAGGTGACTAGTACGACTTAAAAGTTCATCGAAGAGGATATTTTTACGTTATGTTAAATAAGCACTAGATAGTACGGTTTGTAGTTGACAATACGTAACTCGGGTATGCCTGAATCACGAATTTTTCTGCTTAGTTTGCACCCTTGAAGTAAACCATTTTTTTTATTGAAATGGAAACATTAGATTTAGAGCTCTGGTGTAATATTTCCAGTGATCAAGTTTTCCAAGAAGTAAGTTTATTTGTATTTCTTCGTAGTGTAGACAAAGTATATGCACGAAAATCCTGAAAGTGACCGAAATGTAACCAATTAAAGTGTTTAAAGTCTTCAATGATTGAGAAAAATGTGTTGTAACTTAACCTTAAAGTACTATTATAATTTAAATGGGTAAAATTCCAGAATAGGGGCGTTTATGAAAAAAAAAATCTAGTAATGTGGTACAATTCCACTCGTGTAATTATACAGAACACGAATTTACTAGGGGCATCAACATTTGACCAATAGAAACCCCCAACAACGATAACGAGGAGGGGTATGAATATCGGGGAAATTGTGGTGTAAAATAAATTAAAAATATGTATGTTTTCATGAAAAAATTTTACCCCGCAGTTTCCCTTCAGTTCGTAGCCCTCCCTAATATATTTCTAAATTGTATTGGTGACTTTGTCTGTTTAGGTAATGTTCAGTTTGCAATTAAACATGTCTTCATGATACAATTTTACAATATATTACAAATAGCACGAAAATATGTTAAATTGCAAAACACATGCACATATTTTGGTGCAAATGTGCTACACATGAAAATCATTCCTGGAGAAACTCCAAGCTTAGGTGATGCGTGACACTTCGTATCACCACAAAAGAAATTGCAGGTGCGCCTTGAATCACTGTTTTGTACATTTACTCCATTACTGGCATTGGGACTTTGGCTTGGTGCATAATGTTTGGCTATGCTTGTGCAGTCTATTGCAATTAAACATTTATTCATGAAGAAATATTACGTTATGTATTACATATGTTTCACTCGTTTAAGCCCACAATTTCCCTGATCTTAATAGCCCTCCCCCACTATCATTTTTGGGGTTTCTATTGGTCAAATGTTGATGTCCCTAGTAAATTGGTGTTCTCTGTAATTAGTAGAGTGGAATTATACACCTAACTTTCCGAGATAATTTTTTTCTTTCGGGAAAGCTCTTATTCTTAAGAACTGCGGAAATAATTACGTTACCAAATACATGCTACTAAGTTGTATCCACGACAGAAAGTGTACCCTGTTTGATGACTTTCCAGACACGCTCACATTACCGAACAACACATATTATATATATATATGAAATAACTTCATGTATATATTAGCACAGAAACACACTTATTTTCACACAATTATTTGATTTATCAAATCTAACTGAATGAATTGCATTTAAAACTCGCTTTCATTCATTTTTCTAAACACCCTACAACCGTTAATATCTACCATTAGTTCTGACAATTTCCACAATGCACTGTGACGTAAACAATTGAAAAACGTTAGTGCACTCCAACCATTGGTCACCGAATGTAGTGTAATGTGAACGCATGTCGTGTATAAACATAATCTCGGAACCTGTTTGTGTATTTTGTGCTATATGAAAAATTTTGTTTTTTTGCTAGTTATAAATTACGTAGTACACTTCTCTCTTGAATATAGACGAGGTAAGCCTTGAGTAAATTGCCACAATTACGTAATTTTCCAACACTGTTTGATACCTGTGTTGTATAACTGTATAACCTCAGCATCGCAGCATAAATATGCCCCGTAAATGGGGTTTTGCTAATTAAATGTTCATTGCAAACTGTATTCTTACGTTTAATACAATTATTCGACCCCATATAAATATATTCTACATAAATTATACGTGTTTTATAGTACTAACACAGCATTTTTGATAACCCCCCCCTTTTTTTTTTTATCACATTTTATTTTATTTTTTACAGAAAATCATTTGAAGCCCCTCAAAAATTCCTTGTAATTGTGATTACTAGTAATTGTATCTAACATATCCAGGAATTATTTTTCCCCATTTTCAAAATGCCCGTATTCTGGAATTTTGCCAATGGGGAAAATAATACCGGTTTATTCATATTGGTGTGTGTGTGTGTGTGTGCGCGCGTGGTCATAATCACACTTAATAGGAATTTTTTTGGGATTCCCGTAATTTGCAGTACTATAGTATTTTAGTTCGATGTTCCAAGAATAGGT
Organism: Dryococelus australis; assembly: GCA_029891345.1. Taxonomy (NCBI): domain Eukaryota; kingdom Metazoa; phylum Arthropoda; class Insecta; order Phasmatodea; family Phasmatidae; genus Dryococelus; species Dryococelus australis. The sequence continues at coordinate 342,391,535 of CM056995.1, forward strand.
TAGTATTATTTGAAATTTTTTTGTACTGTGGCGAGAGAGTATCCTCCCACACGTTTATTTGTTTACATCTGAACTGAGTCAGTGTATTTTAATTTTATCACTTTTGTTTTGTTTAATTACCCAAATTTCATTTAGTTTGGTTAGAATTGTATCTTTAGGACAACTTCTCTTAAATTTCTTTATAATTTTATTTACTTAACTATTATAATTTTTACTGCAGGATGGTAGAAGTTAATGTAATTTTATTTTCTCTTTGCAGCAGCGTATTAAAAACAAAATATGTATGTAAGTTTAATTTTGCGCCTCAGAGAAATGTTCTTGTACTATTTTGATCTAAGTTGGTAATAGCAGGATGTGACGTTATCTCAGATTCTTTTCCACGTCATTGGCTTTTTGTGTGGATCGCAGGACTCTCAAATCAGGCAAGATGGAAAGCAGTCCACCGTAAATTTTGTACGGTGATTTTTTTTTTAGTGATTTTTGCCCAGACTTAGGAGATGTGTCGAGAGGTGCCTGAAAGTTCTATAAATGTGCGTGGACAAGCAAGAGTCCTGGAATGCCGGAATTTGACTTTTTGAAGTGGGTTTTTATTCAACCGAAGCTGCCGCCTCCACTTCGGTAGGATGAGTATTCCTGAAGACTTATACTGCCATCTAGTCATCGTACATCGGTGAATTCTTCTGTTTCTCATCAAGAGTTAAATTATTTCTCGAACTTATTACCAGTGTTTTGCTTGAGAGTTTTGCAGTTTTGACTACCTAGGACATTCTACAGACTGTCGCTGATATATTTAATTATAGCATGCATGCTAGCCAAGGTGTAATAATTTCCAGCATCTTAATTTCAGACACTGATAAATTTGTTTAGTTAAACCCAGAAACTCCAGTATCAGTTATGTTGTCGTGTAATTTGAAATTTAATAGGACTCGCAAAAGAGAGGTGATCGTAAAATTGATTGTAATATTTTAATTTGCGTGACTCAGTTACAGTGTAAATTTCTCTAATTGCAGATTAATTTTTATTTCCATAGTAATCGCAATATTTTTTGTTTGCAACTACAATAATGTAAGATTTCATTTAGTAAACATAATTTTTCCAGTGAAAAATATGTTGTGTGTAGTTAGCATGTTTAATTTGTTGCATTTATACAAACGGTATGAATTCTCAAGTGCCTTGCGTTATTCCTGTTTAATAAATTATTAAGTGTTTATTGCGTTCATGTGTCTTGTTTACTACACTTTCTGCCATTTAAAAGCTCCAAATTTGGAAATTGGTAAATGCTCATCACGTATACGTGTCCTCTAGGGCATTGATTTTCAAAGTGGAGGAGGGGGGGGGGCGACCCTCAAGGGAGGAGTGAAGACATGCTAACTTGAGAAAACATTGTTTTTGGGAAGAGTATCTCAAAGTTTATCCCGACATAGCAGAGCAATCGCTGCAATTGTATTTAACTTTTTCAAGCACCTGTTTGTGTGAAAGGGCATTTTCAGAAGCAGTAGCAATAAAAATGAAGTGTAGAAGCAAACTCGATATTGCCAGTGATTTACGTTGTTCAATTTCTTCTATTCAACATAGGATTGGGAATGTTGTTAAAAATATGCAAGCTCATCCGTCTGATTGGTTGATTTGTTCACCACCATTTGTGTTTAGTAAGCAATGAAATTTAATGATTAAATAAAACCTTTGAGGCTTTTAACAGTTTTTGTTTTACCCTTATAATAATAAAGTTCTGACGCAGGGTACGTAGTTATTATTTTTTTTTTTTTTTGCAGAAGGGAGGCGTAATAAACAAAAGTTTAGGATTCTCTGCTCTAGGGTGTTGCACGCACAAGTTGGTTGTCTTATATACATGCACTAATTCATTAAATTTTTAGATCCAATTGAAATCACACGCTAACTTACTTAAATATAATCCTACCCAATCAACCAAACATTCACACACATCTCTAACAAAGTATGTACTTTGGAAAATTTTGTTATATAATATGATTCATAGGCAATATTATTTACTGTTTTTTAGTTTGTTGGATTTATTTACAAATTGTAGATTAAAATATTTTTTTATGAATATAGTTTACAGATGGGAGGGACAAGAGAGAGAAGCAGCAGAATATAAGTATCTAGGGATTGTACTACAGGGAGACCTCAGGTGGAAAAAACAGGTAGAGAGGGTGGTAGCAAAGGGAAGAAGGGCTCTGGGTATGCTGGGAAGGGTGCTGATTGGAGTCAGCTGTGAGGTGAAGGAGAAGGCGTATGGCACAATGGTACTGCCTATGTTAGAATATGCTGCAGCAGTATGGGACCCATAGGTGGAGGTGCGAGAACTGGAAAAGGTGCAGAGAAAGGCAGCAAGATGGGTGAAGGGTAGGTGGAGAAGGCAAGGGCAGGATGATGAGGAAGAAGGGAACTATAGGCCATCAGTGATGATGAAAGAAATGGGGTGGAGTTCATTGAAGGACAGGAGGAAAGTTGAACGGTTAGTCAGGATGTACAGGGTGCTGAATGAAGAGAGAGGATGGGGAGGGCTATACTGCAAGCTAAGTAAGGGGGTGTTTAGAGGAAACAACTGTGAGAAGCTTCAGAGGGTGTGGAGGAGAACGGAGCAGGGTAGGCAGTCCATGCTTGTGAGGTCTGTGAGGGAGTGGAATGTGTTGAGGGAGGAATTGGTATCTGTGAGAGGGGTTGGTAAATTCAGGAAGGGAGTGGAAAAGGAGTTGGTTGGGTGAAGGAGAGATGAGACAGCTCGCCACCGGGCGGTAGCCTAATTGCGAGTGTATGTATGTATGTGATATGTATGTTTATTCTAGTAGCGCATAGATGGATTATGAGTAGCTATTTGTGCAATATTTATTTTAATTTTTTTTTTTATAATTAAGTTACCGTTTTGTATATGTAAATACATGACAGTGGAGTTGTCCCTGCACCTTGAATACATTTTGCTAGCTGTTGGTGGGATTTAAGGTTGAATTATTTGCAGTACTCTATTTTTCCTGCTCTGATAACTGTAAATTATTGATGTTGCCGATTCCACAAATGCAAAGTACCAGTAACACCACAGCTCTAAATGCATGAGAGTGCTGAAGACGTTAACGTTCATTCCTTACAAGCCAGTTTTTATCCATATGAAATTTCTTGCACCTTCAATAATCTGTACTCACTAAACCTTAAATTTGATCACAACACTTGTTGCACAGTCACATGTGAAATCCCACTTACCTTGGAATGTACATCTAGTTGACTTCCATGAACTTCGAGTTGAGCTCTTCCACAGTACCTTAACAGCCAGCAGTGCTCAGAGCCCATGACGGCGCTCACCACGTACGTGTCACGTGTCTTGCACGTGAGCAAAGTGGCCCATAATTCTGAACTTTCACATAAGTATTATTTTTCAGAGCAAAATGTGTTTTACATTGGTGTTTGCAGGGTTTAATATGTCTTAAAATGTTTTAAAGTATTTGTTGCTATTTTAAAATTGTTTGGTTATGAAATTCAAAGTGCCCGTGGCACCAAGATTAAGAACACTGATATTCCGGCATGAACACCTTCATAAAGAGACACTTAAATAATATGAAAAATTCCTAAGAATATAATAAAATGTTTAAAAAAAATGTCTTTAATTTAATTTGTGCTATTTTATTTTCAATGTAAAAAATATCACTCGGCGTGCATAGCACTTCCGGTTTATGTTATCCCCATAGGCGGCCATGGTAGGTCCGTCCGACGCTTGTCTCTGGACAGTCTGTCGAGGAGAGCTGGCGAGGTAAGACACTGTCACATAAACACTACAACCTTTTGTTCACTGATGTAGATTTCAATAGTCAATTTAGTTTACCAGTCAACCTTTGCTTGTGTACATTTTGCCACACATTTCCCCAGCATTATGCTTCCACTTTACTAATTTATTTCGCCGTTGTGGCGGAGAGCTCGCGACCCGCAGATTTCAAGTCAGGCGCCATCTGCCTATATTTGTGGCATTTCATTGAAGCTTCTGCATTATTGCTACACGCAATTTTAAGAACTTAATTTTTATGTGTGTGTTTGAATATTTTACGGCAACATCACGTATAACCACGTGGCAGACCGGAGCCAAGTATATGTATACGCCATTATTACGTTTTAAGAGCTTATTTATGTAACATCATATGTGCAATAATTTATTTCAGGGTTCTTTGTCAGTTTTAATCAGGGTTCAATGTATTTCTCACGTAAATTGATGCTTTTTGTATTTTATAATGTGGTCACGTTAATGTTTGAAATCACTGCCATCAGGCATGTTACAAGCCTGTAACCAATCTAATCGTAAAGAGAATCACTTTCTCAACACGAATAATATTTTATCTGAATTTAGTTTGCCGTTTCCATGCAGAAATATTGCAATGTGACCTGCACCACGTGGTCCGTTACGAACTTCGAGTGGCATCCGTGCCATCTAAGCTTGTTTTCACACGTGTGTGTTTATTGTGAATATTCATCTCTTGTCCCATCTTATTTCATGGATCATTCAAGGGTCTATGTAATTGTGTAATTAGTGTACGGTGCAATTACTCCCGTCCTAGCCGGCTTTGTGTATAGGCCGTCACCACACTAACCTTGTACTGGAGGACAAGCCCCGACGGGTTTGTGTTAGTGATGCAGAGTATTCACACATTTTAATGTTTTCATCAGGGGTTTCATTTGTAACTCACCATGTCGTGTTTTCTGGGAAAAACCGTCAGTCCACCCTAGCGGCTGTTGGCCCTGTTCCCTTGTGAATGTTTCGACTTACCATTTTTTTTTTTACAGAACACATAGGACAGCCACTGTATTCCACGAGCATTTGAAAATTGAGTTTTGAAAATGTATTTTTACCGAATGCGTTGTAATTTCTGCCAGCTGTACAGATGATGGTGATTTACCCACAGTACATCCTACACGGTTGAATGGGACACACCCATTTGTCATGTTATGGAGCATATACTAGTGGTGTGATGAGAAGTATTACTTCCTCAAGCCGAACATTGCACACAGAGGACAGCCAGCATTATCCACGTGTTTCTGCAACATGGAATACGTGTCACAGTTTGCTGCAGACTTTGTAGGCATTGGGCAAAAATACGTTTTCAAAATCCAATTTTTATAGGCTCATATCTTCTTCTGACCATGCTACGTCCTAAGCCAAGGGCGTGGCAGGGCAGGATTTGCATAAAGACAAGCAAAACCAACAGAACAGCAAAAATGGCAAAATGTCGTGCAAAAAAACCAGTTATTTGTGCAATGTAAGGGTGAATTAATCATTGGTAGTAAACGGCCTATACAGAAACAAAGAAGTGAGATAATTTTCTTTTATTATGTTTACATTCATTCTTTTCAATTGTTATCAATCTTGCACTTGGAAAATATTTCATTGGTTATCAATCTTACGTGTGGAAAAACTAAAAATTTTCTCCTCCCTTATTTTGAATTGAATTAACCTGTACATACAACCAAGTCACCATAAAAATTGAGTAAAATGTGTTTAAATGGCAGGTACATAATTGTACTGACACCCAGCCAATACTTGGATTTTCCCACTAAAATTACAGGTAATATTTACGCTAAATTCCGTGGCCATATAGCGAATGCAGAGACTATCACAATACATACTGGGTAAGTTACCGTAAACACACTTCGTCGCAAGATGACAGATCAAAGTCTGTACTCTGGACTTTAGGAAATTAATTGAAGTCCTATACAGGAAATACCAATATGACAACTCATACTACAGTGTAACCTCAATGTTTGTGCAATACTTTCTCCTCCATCTGCTCGCGATCCCAAGTGGATAGGAGCAACTGCTTAGCAATGCCAGCCTTAACTCCCGCGAGCAAAAGTTACTATTCAAAATGTCCTAAACTTCGTAAAGTTTTTAAAATGTGTACTAAAAATTAACATAACTGAATCCCAAGTATTGCCTACCATAGCCTAGACTGTTTCAAAATGCTAAGACCATTATTATTATTTTGGGTACCAGTGATTTCAACCAATAGAATTCTCGTTATTACTTTGTCACAGACTTTTCTGGGTTTACAAAATAAGTTACCAAAAATTTCCATTATTCCATTTCGGATAAGAGACCAACATTTCGCAAGGTTTTAAATTATTTAAAATTTCCAGCCATGATGGCTTTCGCCTAACATCATCATGACGTAAAGATCCTAATCACTTAATGAGCATACATGTGTTGACACCGGCTAACAGCCAGCGGCGCTAGAGCCCATAACGGCGCTCACGTGTTCTGCACATGTGCAAAGAGGCAGATAATTTTGCACTTTCATATAAATGTTATTTTCAGTGTAAAATGTGTTATATTGTCTTTGCAGTGTTTAATATGTCTTAAAATGTTTTAAAGTGTTTGTACTAATTTTAATTGTTTTGTTACGAAAATTTAAAGTGCCAGCGGCACCGAGATTAAAAACACTTAATATTCCGGCATAAACGCCATCACAAAGAGACACTAAAATAACATTGAAATTCATAAGAAAATTATAGAAATGTAAAACAATATTTAATTTTATTTGTGCCATTTTATTTTCGATATAAAATATTTCACTTGGCGTGCATAGCACTTCCGCTTATGTGAACCCTGCAGGCAACCATGGTAGGTCTGTGCGGCGCTTGTATCTGTACAGTCTGTCGAGTTACTTAGACATGCAGATTGATCGCTGTGTGCATTGTGGGAGATTGAGTGAAATTTAACTTGTTTGAGGGAAGTATTGTGTCAATGCATGTCCGACACCGTCTCTACGCCGTCAGAGCAACGCCTGTGCATGCACCGGATGTGACGGGGTGGGAACCAAGTGGGTGCAGTGCCAACAGTGTAGGAAAGACACATTTACGATGCATAGGGCCTGCGGAGTTTACCATCTACCGCGACGGTGTTATAACTGTGATGTGTACCGTAAGACGAACTGGGCTGAGATTGCGCCAACACCAGAGGTGAAACCCATGCCGCCAATAGTTGTTGCGTACATGCCACAGATCACAATGTATTACTGCCAACTTTCGTGGGACACTACTCGGAAGACCCGGGTATGTTCCTTGCAGTGTGCGAATAAAACTTGCGTAGGCATCGCGTGCATAGCGATGACTGGACTGAGGTAACTGCCAACTGGTTAAGGGGAACCGCTGCCACATTGTGGAACTTGTTTAGGGACTATCGGGTCACGTGGGAGGAGTTCTGTGAGAGAGTGCTAGGTCAATTTGACACAGACGGAGATGCTATACAGGCACAAGCGCAACTGTACCATGAACAGCAATGTGAACGTGAGGGTTTTGAAGAGTTTATACTACGTAAGCTAGGCTTGTTCAAGAGTTTGAACCCAGGTCAGCCGACATGCTGCATTTTAGAGATCATTATGACCTTGTCAAAACCGGACATTAGGCCGTTGTTGCGCGGAGCCAGCCGGGAGATCATGGAATTGTTTACAAGGGAGGCACGTGCCTATGAACAAGATAAGCAGGCGGAATGCAGAGAACAAGTGCCGGACCGACAAAGTGAAACCCCGCCGCCTGTACCCCCCGCACTGGCTACCGATGTCATGCGACTGCTGCCTCCTGTCAAGCTGATTACACAGTTGCAGCGCAGCATGAAAACCCACCTGCTATGCGCGCAAGAGTGTTCCAGGTAACTGACAGTACCGTCAAAGCGCTGCGAGTATGTGTTGAACTTGAAGGGGAAAATGTCACGGCTGTTATTGACACTGCCGCTAGTCATAACTTTGTGCGTGAGGGTTTAGTACAAGCAATAACTACTAGCGTGCCACAGAGACGTCTACAATTCGCTACCACACACCTCCAGGGAGAAGCGAAAAGTGTGATGCACATAACGGTAGGAATTAGAGAGCTGCGTACCAAGTGTGATGTCTACATTGTGCCGGACTTGTGCAAAGAAGTGATTTTGGGACTGTCATGGCTTGTTGATAACCACACCGTGATAGAACCGCACCTGAATCGTCTGCACGTAGAGACACGTGGCCGATGGACTGTTTGTGCCGTGGGAGCAACGCCAACAATAACAACATCTGCTGGACCAGTATGCCAGTGTGTTCCATACTGAGGGGAAGCTGCAGTGCACTGACATCACGTAGCACACGATCGTCACCACGCACGAGGACCCGGTGTACTCCAAGCCACGAGATCCAGGTATTTTCTTTCGCCTTGTCATCAACCAGCAGGTATGTGAGATGCTCAACGATAATGTTATTGAACATACACAAAGTCTCTATAATTCAGGTATTACTCTTGCTCCAAAGAAAGATGGCAAATGGCGATTCTGTGTCGACTTTCGACCCCTGAATAAGATTACCGTAAACATGCCGCCACCAGTCATAAACATGAAAGACACTTTGTCAACATTAGGACCAGCTTCAGTATTCACATCACTCGATTTAATGTCTGGATATTGGTAAGTGCCTATCCGCCCACAGGACAGAAAGAAAACCGCCTTTACTACCCCAGATGGATGTAGATTTAATTTTGTAGCCATGCCATTTGGTTTAAAGTGTGCCCCTGCAACATTTCAAAACTTAATGGTTAATGTATTGGATGTGGATGGATTTATTGGAGACTTTGTGATGGCGTGTTTGGACAATGTAGTTGTTTGGTCTAACAGCTGGGAAGAGCACTTGCACTATTTGAGCCTTGAGTTTGAATGGCTCGAACGTAATAAACTTACATGCAAAGTGGAAAAGTGTAAGTTGGGTATGAGTAAAATGGAGTTTCTAGGACAGGAGTACTATTTCAAGGTAGAACACGTGGCTGGGAAAAACCAACAAGCTCGCGGACGCCTTGTCCAGGAATCCTTGCCCGAATCTAATGGTAACTGACGATGCGGAGTGAGAAGAGGCGCTACCACCTTGTCGTGCAATACCAACTGCAGAAACACAAACCCTCATACAAAACATTGTTGCCACACCACCTGGCGAATATGTCTCCTTGAATGTACGGGACATGTTAAAAGAAGTACATTGCACAAGAAAATTCCCCATATGCTGCGTGCAACGTCAATAAGAGTGCCACACGCTACACAGAACACTGGGGGGTAGTGGACAGGGAAATACAAACCAAACCACCTGGTAATTGTGTGCGATAGCAGATGTATGTACTGAGAGAGAAACCGGAACTTGTGTTAAAATACGCACACGACGGTTTGGAATATGGACACCCGGGATCCGAGCAGACACGAAAGAACGTGCAGAAATGTTTTCACTGGCCAGGGATTCAGGGAAATGTCAGGAAATGTGTACAGAGCTGTGTCACTTGTAACACCTGTAAGCTGCGGAGAGCAGGCGGCGACGCTCCACAACAGCCAAGTCTGCCAACCGAGCCATTCAAAACCGTAGCTATCAACATCATGGGCCTGTACCCGCGTACAAAAACTGGGAAAAGATTTCTTGTTGTTGCCATGGATTTGTTTACCCGTTGGACCAAAGCATTTCCAGTCAGTAATGTTTGTGCACACACAGTGGCACAAGTAATGCAGAATGAATTTTTCCCGAGGTGGGGACACGCAGAGTATTTGTTGACGGACAATAGAACACAGTTTGTAGGGTGAAAATGGAGGGAGTACTGTACCAAGTGAGGAACAGAACACCATACAACCCCAGCCTACAATCCCAGGGCTAACCCAACCAAGAGACGAAACCAGGACGTAAAAATCCAATTATGTGTCCGGTTTGGCGAGGATCATATTAGGTGGGCCGAATTGATCCTGGAGGTATATTTTTGCCTACAGAATAGAGTGAATACGGAAACCAGTAAAACACCCGCTGAGATGGTACAAGGTCGCAAACTTAGTGCTCCCGGAGCATCCCGCGAAAACCTGTCCAGATCACCTGAACAAATCGCAGAAAATCAGGCGTAAATTCATGATGAAGCCAGGGTGAACCAGCTCAGATATTGTAATGTGTGGGTACCAGATAGCGAGAGGCCGCCACCCAAACTTGTACCCGGGATGTACGTGTATGTACGAGGAAACCCGTTATCGGCCGGGGCAAAGAAGTACTGTGCTGGACTGGCACCTAGATGGACAGGGCCAGTGAGAGTGCTGGAAAAGATGGGAAATTCCACGTATCTATTGAAGTTGGTACCTAGACGTGTCATGAAACGGCACCATGACGACCTGTGGATAGCCCGACGCCTGTAGGGAAGAGAGGCAAGGAGACGTCATTACGCCCAGTACCGCAGTGAGCTCAGAGAATTTCACCAGGGAGTACACAGGAAAACAACAACACGTACACTGAGCAGAACCACACTAACACGGGAACACCCAGCCAAAATAGTGAACTGCTATTTGAGGGTTTTGCACCGACTGAACACTCAACGCCTAGTAGTGAGGAGGTGGAAACAAGTAGCATCGCAACACCGTTCCTGGGTTTTTCTGTTAATACAGGTAAAAACACAATGAATCAGAGCGGATTTAAGGGGTTTCCCCAGGGCACAGCTGAATTTGGTTGTAACCAAAGTGTAAACGTAAACCTTGATACCACATGTGAAGGTGAGATGCCTTTTAGAGGCTTTCCAGTTCCCGCAGGGGAGAGCCTAGTAGGGCAAGAGAGTTTGAAAGGGTTTGGGGAAACTAGTATGGCAGTGAGTGTGACGTCAAGTGTCAACAAGTCGCAACACAGCACTCGCAAGAGGCGAGTCGAGTCACGACCACGTACCCACATTGTTGTTCCTGCCCACCCCCACCCCACCCCCTGCATACGCCGAAGAAACCGGAGACCGCAGAGGCCATGTTTTCTTTGCCCTCAACCAGCCGGGCAGAGCCCACCAGAGCAATGGTGCGTTATTTGCACCATCTTGGCCTTTGAGGGAGGGGACATGTGATGCTGGCTGACAGCCAGCGGTGCTAGAGCCCAGGACGGCGCTCACGTTTCACGTATTCCACACGTGCGCAAAGAGGCCGCCTACGGGGTTCACATTAGCAGAAGTGCTATGCACGCTGAGTGAAATATTCTACATTGAAAATATGGCACAAATTAAATATTGTTTTACATTTCTATAATTTTATTATGAATATCAATATTATTTTAGTGTCTCTTTGTGATGGTGTTCATGCCGGAATATTAGGCGTTCTTAATCTCGGTGCCGCTGGCACTATGAATTTTCATAACCAAACAATTTTGGACTTTCCTATAAATGTTATTTCAGGGTAAAATGTGTTATATTGTCTTTACAGTGTTTAATATGTCTTTAAATGTTTTAAAGTGTTTGTACTAAATTTAATTGTCCACTCTAGCAGCTGTCTGCCCTCTTTCCTTGTGAAGTCTGTGCTTTCACGCACCTCGGTGAGATCATCCATTTAGGCGTGCGCTAGATTAATTATGGGCTGGGGAGCACCCAAGCGGAATCGGCTAGTCATGACCGAGATAATTATTTCATTGGCATGTTGATGTGTACGCATAGTAACAATAAAAACAAGTCTACAGTGAACTTATCTCTTTTATCCAGTAGTGACAGTGTCCTAGCCACATATGTTTTATCAATTGTTTATTTCAGTGATTTTATTAACAGTTTAGTATTGCCAACGTGTTAGTAAGTACGCACAGGTGAGATGGTCACACAGAACCCACAAGATCCCTGAGAACCCTGAGTCTCAATAGTGCGGTGATTGGGAAGCACCGCTGGCGCCCATATTACCAGTAAGTATTTGTGTCATTGTTCGTCTCGTGTCTCACCCTACGGCGTCAGTGTGTTAAATCAAGAATCTTACTTGTCTGGCAGAAGTTTGCCCCCTCGAGACCGCTGACTGACACCGAACGATGCAAGTACCGGCAATTTATACACAGATCCGCCACCTAGCATCACCATTCACACAAAATCCATATTTGTTTTCAGAATTCCAAAAATTTGTGGGGTTTTCAATACACCTTATGGGGGTCGTGAAATTCACACCAATGGCAGTTGATGTTACCTAATAAAGGCGAACAGACACAGCGGACACCATTTTCCCTTAGAAGGGTCTCAATAATTTGAAAGTCAACCACCAACTATATGAAAATACGCAACCACACTTCTGGCCTCTTGACCAAGTTGCCGGAACTGACGCAGCTAGGCATCACGATGTGAACCTGCGCGTGCACGGGCATTGTCAGTTCTCAGCGCCTGCGACCGACGGTTCTGCTCTCGGGTGGCGAACAGGCGAAACCGCTGTCCGCCACACAGTGGGCTTCCATGAATAGCTGCTGCTACACGTGAAAATTAGCACTTATGATAAGCACAAGTTCTTCATTACCCCAGGTCTTCCAGGGTCTTTTTAAGGTAATGTGATCCTGGCGAGCACATAGTAGATTAGTTTTTTAATAGTTTCAATTTTTACTATAGGATTTTAACACCAAAACAAGCATGTTTAAAATGTTCACATGTCGGGCACTGCGTCGAACAAATTGTCGGCTGAGCAACTACAGTAACTATTCGAATGGGTGACTGGCGACATGTTCCGGCCCACTGTTTTAACATTATTGTTATGTGTACTTAGTTGTAATTAATAATGCTTCGAGGGCGTGAGGCGACGTAGTCCGGCCAGCTAATTAAAGAGTTCATTATAATCAGTTGTAATTAATAATCCTTCGAGGGCGTGAGGCGACGTAGTCCCGCTCGTCACATCCCTTGATATTCTGTTTAGGTATACGGTGTGCTATATATTTTTGAGTGTCAAGTTTAAATAAGCCTGCTAAATTATGTACTTAAATAATTTTTGGAGAAATACATTTTTCCTGTAGTTAAAAATATGGAGGTGGTCTTAATTTCAATATCATACTTACTATATTTAAGTAAATATGTTATTTGTTAAAAATATATTTTTTTTAATAAGTAAAGTGTTGCATGCAATCAAAACAGTTAAAATATGTTTTAATATGGAATTTATTGTGTATTTCTATATAATATTGGGGCACATTCAGCAGGCAAAGTGCTGCAACAGTGATTGCAGTGGAAAAAATACATCTCTGCTGCTAACAAATGACAGACATTACCTACATAAAGTACAAAGATGGTTTCAGAAAAATGTAAATAGGCGCTATTGATGGACTTATGTGCACTGGTATTGAAAATGTGATATTCGTGTTACAGGATGAAGAAGGCACTCAAAATTATGGTAAAATTTCTGTTTTTACCAACTAGTGTGATTATTTTTATTACTTTGAATGTGAAACTCACATTTGGGTTCATTAAAAAATATTCTTTTTCAATATCTGAAAACCTCACTGCATAAACTGAATAAACAAAAGTTGCGCTTTAAAACTGAAGCATTGTTGCCAGCAGTTTATTCAGCAGAACCTCCAGCACTGTGGCAGCACGTTGCCTGCCGAAACAGCTAGTCGATTTATGTGTTTTTAGTGTTTTGGTCTGACAGCTGTTTTTTTTTTGCAGTTTTTTCACTTGTGTATTGATGAGATATGCTTGCGAAGAGGCCCATCATATGATGCCTTTAAAACATCTTCAAGTTGGACTGCAGAACAGTTTTCAGCTGCGGTGACAAGTGTGCATAAGTTTGTGTGCATGGTTGTCAGGACCAAATGGAATAATGACAAGGTTAGATTATTCTTTGTAGGCAAAACAAAAATACAAATTTTGCTGAGTCGTTTGATATTGGTTATAAACAACACTTCTTTGTGCTGTGTATGTTTTGTAGTAGAGTTTAAGACTGTAATTTGTTATGTTGCTGATAAGAATTTTTAGTTGCTAATAAGCATTCATTATTATAGTAGCCAAATTTGTGCATAGACTGTTCACGGTGAAGTAAGCATTTTTGAAATCAATCATTGAATAACACTGCCAATTAACTGCATGCGTGTCACTGTGTGCATTGAAACACAACAGGACATGCTTCCTGTTATTGTAGCCGCCTGGGTAAGTCGCCAAACTCTGTGCAGAGTTCCAGCAGAAAGCGTTTCATTAAAAAAACCGTCCAAAGTGTCTGAGTGAGGTCTGCTTATGAATAACATTTAAGAAATGTTATGCGTCTGTATATGGTTTTCAGTTTCTCCATGTCAGTTTTCCATGCCCTCAATGTTTAATTTGATTTATTTACACTCGGGGTATGGTAGCTGTTTGGTCAGCACGCTGATCAGTGTGTTCAGGATTTCATGTAAGCTCCTCCCGTGGAGCTTAAGTTTACACTGGATAAAATTTGATTCTTCCTGAAAAAAAATAGTATGTTGTTAATAACTAAGTCTTAAAACACACACTAAGTATTGTAAGAGGAAACTTTAAAAAGCATTTAGATTGCCTATCCACTAACTAATGATATTTATAAGTAGCATTCAAACTTATATATTACTGGTAAACATGTTTGATCATAATATACAGAGCTCATCTCTTCAGTAACCTCCTGAACGGGTGTATAGATCCACTTGGCCTGCCAAGCGTTGTAGTTAGGCCTATTTGTAACTAGCTGGATGGGAAAACTAATTCAATAACCCTCCTTTATACCCTCGTAACAGCTCAGCTTTGACACACAAGTCAAGCAAAACTTTATATAGGCCATTCACGATAATGTGAGCACTTTTATATCCTTCCCCCCACTTGTTAATGTATACCTTGCCATGTGAGTAATATACACAATGTTTACATTCACCATACCCAAAACTAAATATCTGAGGCCACAATGAAATGTATTTATTGGTTATTAAGTCTGATGAAACAGTTTGAAAAAGGGCTCACTTTACCGTGAACGGCCTTTACGTAATTGTGTTTCTATAAACAAATTTGTAAAATGCATTATATTTTGCCACAAAAAATATTGTCTTTTAATATAATTTTTTGACACTCCATAAACTTTTGCGTGTATAATTCTCTTGTGAAGAACATTGTGATAATTTTAACGGTATACCATGTTAAGGAAAACTCAGCCTTATCTACTACGTGTTTTTTTCTGCAACAATAAATTATTTCAGGTTTTGGAGCATCTCTCGAGATTGCCATCTGGTCGCCAGCAAATTGTGCTAGATTGCCTTGGAATACGTAGAGCAGATATTGCATATGCCTTGCAGCAAGACCAGTGCAGGATCTCCGGTCCAGCATTGGAATATTTTGATTGGAAGTTGAAGGTGACTAGAACAAAATTTTGAAACTTTGTACAGTTTTTCTTTGTAAGATGTAGAAGTCCAGATAATGTAGTTTGTTAGAGACAAGTTGCATTTTTTTGACGATTACCTAATAATATTATTTACTTGAAAAGTGTATATTAATTGCAGAGTGAAAAGTTACACTATACTGTGTTTCCATGCTGACTTTGTAGAACTTACAACCTCTTGGTTATGAGTAGGGTATGCTGCTATGCAACTTAACGCACACTGTAACCTGAGAAATTTGTGGCAGTGTCCAGCTGGCAAAGTGCTGCTGCAGTAGTGTTTTAACGCTTCATGCCATTTAGCTGCCCTGCTGCGAGGCAGCGCTTGTGCAGCAGTTGGAGCAGATGGCAGATAATTGACATTATTATCTGCGTGCAAAGATGGTTCCAGAAATATAAATATTGACACAACAGGATGAAGAAATCACACGGAATAAGGAAAGATTTCTACGCTGTAACCAGTTTGTGCAATTATTTGATACTGCGGAGTGGAATGACACAGGGTCAAATAGTGAAAAAGGATGCAGTTAAGATGCTGCCACACATTTGGGCACAATTTTGATACAATGTGGCAGCATGAGATGCCATCAACAATGCTTTGGAAAATGCGGTAAGGTAGGGTCAAGGGGGTTTCGGTGAATCTGGAATGAAGTTAATTGTTAGAAAAGGGTGTTACCCAGGGTGTCAGGCATCATCCAGATGCTGATGCCATGATGAATGGTAGAGCTGATACTCAGTATGTCGGGTCGTGCGGCAGATGACCAAGGCAAAAGTCCTCCTGATAATGTATTGTTGACCCTCAGATAAACAGAATATCGCTGTGATGCGTTCTATGTGGTGAACTATCGGCTGTCCATATACCCTAAACCACTGGTTTACGTAGTTATGTAGTAGACATGAACATTATGCACACTGAAATAACACTTATGACTTTTGGCTGGAGGGGGGCCAGCACCCCTAAATGCCTTACGGCTACCAAATAAAACCATGTGGTTCTTTTGCTGATGTATTTTACTTGGTGCTTTAACCGTCCCTCTAGGAGACAATTTACAATGGTGCCAGACGTAAACCTACTGACCTCTGTGATACAGACGAAACGGCTCGAAGCCGGAAAATGACATGCATATGCATTACGCTTCCCCAGGCAATGCAAGCTCTGGGGAAGAGAGAGGCGGAGAGTCCCGAGCGGCTAAACGAAAACTGTTCCTGAATAAAGTAAACTATGGATAAACTAACGACTGGATGCAACTGATGTATGCCACCCAGGTGCAAACCGCGAGCGCAGATACACGTCCAACCTCTCAGATCTTGAGAAGCTTACTACTGGGGTGATGTGGCGTGCGTGCCGGCGTTGGCGGGCAGGCAAGCCGTGGAGGAACTACTTGCTAACACATCAACACATAAAACATACTCTGCTCTTACCTCGCTTGCTGTGCATGCTCTTAAAAATACACTGGAACATAGACTCTGCTATAAACCCAACAACACTGGGTGAAATGAGGTGTGAATGGGACACGTGAGTATTAAAACAATAAAACACACACTGAAAAATGGGTAAAGGCAGGAATAAGGTTTTCTTTATTTAACACAGCATGTCTTTTTGTGTACTTATTTGCTTTGAAAACACCCTTAAAGAATATTGTGCATAGGCACTACTTCTTTTGTATTCTCGTGCCGCTCGGGCGCACATGGTGTCCTAACCACGCAGCATCTTTCACACCGCACTGACACTTGTTGCACTGCGCTACTCAACACTTGCTGGAGTGTTATTACCTATGGCTCGTACGTAGCTTGGTGCACTCAGTAGAGCATGGATCCTGGCTGTGCTGATGAAACCGTTGCGTCAGGCAAACTGTCTGGGGAGAGACGGCAGCTGCACACGTCATATTATTTTTATTACTGTGTATGTGTAATTCACTTCTTGGGACATTAAAAATTATTCACTTTTAGAATATGTAAACTGTGTAGCAGAGTCTGAACAAACAAATGTCCCTCTTTAAAAAAAAAAGTATTGCTGATGTAGGCTGCCCATAGTAAAGTGAGCACTTCTGAGGCCCTAGTTACTTTTTCCTTTATTTTTAATCCATTAACCACCATTTTAAATACATATATTTATGTAAGTAACAAACACAGTGTGTATATTCTGCCACACTTGAAAGTTAATGTTCAAGGTTAAAATAAAATATATTTATTGACTATTATTCCAAATGAAGGGTTTTCAAAAGTGCTCACTCTAACGTGAATAGCCTATAGCAGCAGTTAATTCAGCAGAACCTACAGCATAGCTTGCTGCAAGTATTTGGCAGCGCTGCAGCAATGCTTTACCGACTTTTACAACTCTCATTTTCCTCCTACCCTCATATGCATTGTGGAAGAAATGTGTCTTTTAATCAAGTTGTTTAATTCTTGTTGCAGTGGGTGATGGGGAGCAGTTCATTGTCAACCTTGCGGGAACCTCTACTGGAGGTCGATCTTCACCTGTCGGAAAGGCAAGGGGACTTGGGCAAGACGAAACAGAGTGTAGTGAGTCTGGAACTGGATAGCTCGGAGCTGAAAGCCCTGTTGTCTGCACTGGAGAAAGCACAGGAGAGTTTGAAGACATGATAAAACATTTAATATTTTGTGACAGCAGTTTCAGGGATCTTCAAATAACAAAGTTTGATCAAACAACAGTCTCTGTTAAGCTTGCCATGACACCATGTGCTCAAAGTTTTCTTGCTAATTAGTTTGGTTGTGTTACATCACCTATGCAAATTTCAGTGTTAAATACTTGTTGTGTTCCAAATAAGCCTAAATTGTTAAAAGTTTGTAGAAATGTAATGTAGTGTTTCTGTTGTGCGACATTAAAATGTTAGCAGATGATTTTGTTATACGCTTTTGTTAAAGAATTCTATTTGGGATGCATTTACTTATTATAAAACTGTTACAAATGTTATTGTATATAAAGGTTATTAAGTGTAACCTTGTCAGATAATTGTGAATGTACATTGATTATTGTAAATACATACCTGAAAACCAGTTTTGCAACACCCATATTTTGTTTGCTCATGAAGGATTTTTGCTTTGAAAGTTGTTGCGTTAAAAAACAATATCTGAATGAATTGTAACAACACCTGTTATGTCTATGTGGACTTAATGCATGCCGTCTCAGTACAGTCTGGAAGAGTGCACCGTTACTGTAACCTTTGGCCGAAGGATGCAAAGACAGTGTGTGACCTGTTCAGCTGTACGAAACATGCTTCGGCGAGTCGTTACCGCATTTGATCATACATGCATATTGACTTTGCAACAGCAAGGCCGCTCCATGATGAGAATTGCCCGCCTCGTCGGTGTACACCGTAGTAGCGTTCGGACATACATCTGCTATTGTGTTGCAGATCGTCCTCACAGTGGTGGTCCACGGTCAACAACAGAAGCTGACGACTGTTATGTGCGAATCGTGGCTAGCAGGAGCAGAGAAGACACCACAACCAAACTGTGTAATGCTCTCCTGCAGGCAACTATTTAGGCAATCCAAAATTGTTTTCATAGTGACAACCTACATGCAAAGAGTTCCTTGGCAAGCACTGTAGCACCAGGTGCAGTTGGGCAAGGAAGCATTTGTACTGGACCCTGGCAGAAAGACGTAAGGTTCTCTTCACTGATGAGTGCCGAATGTGTCTGACACCTGGTAATCCTAGGATGAGGGTTTTGAGAGAGCGAGGTAACACCAGATGAGTCCTGTACACCATCTCGCAGGTCCAGCAGGGTGGTGGATCTATCATGTTTTGGGGCGGCACTATGCATGGACGTTGGACGCTACTCGTCGAGGGCAATATGACAGGTGTATAATACCAGGACAATCCTCGGGCCCATTGTTTAACTGTACCGGAAACATATAGACATCAGGTTCATTCTGCATTGCGCCTATCTTATTAGCAACTTCCTCAGGGAGGCCCAAATCAGTTGGGTGGAATGGATTGCTGTATTTGCAGACGCAGGACATGAGTACAATTGAACGTGACTGGGACTAGACAAAACCTTTTTTGAGGTGTGTACATACAAAGAATTGATCTGGTTTATGTTATCAGTACAGTTATACTGAGGTACCAGACCAGTTTTATCATCTGTAGAAAGCTTCTTATATCTCTAAAATAGGATGCAAATCATTTGCAGAAAAAATATACATTACCCTTAATTAAAGGCTATCCACGATAAAGTGAGCACTTTAGAAATCAACCTTAGAAAAATGTCACTTCCCCTGCGTGCATATATTATAACATGCACCCAGTAAGGTTGGTAACAAAGGATGGAAAGTAGTACTGTATGTTAACGTCAAATAAAAAGTGTTAGGTAACAATTTGTGATATTTTATTTTATTTTTTTTTATTTTATTTTTTTTTTTTTTACGCCTCAGTGTGTAAACATTAGCAGATTTATAAAATGTGTAATTTTCTAATAATCTCACAGTTTCACTTGACCGAAGCATGAATAAAGTTATGAGGCCCATGGCAATGTTAATTTTACATAAGGCGGAAGAACGTGCATACAAGTAGATCTTAAGCAGGACTTTCAAAAGTGCTCATTTTACAGTGAACAGTCTATAGTCGCAAGTCTTCACTACACTCCTGGTGTTGGACTCCAACTATTCTAACCATCCTTCTGAGTCTACATCGCCACACAGTAGTTACTACCAGCCCCTTCAGTGAAACATAGTAGAGTAGTCCAGTTTAAGTTATTCTCATAACGCTCATATACCTACACTTGTTAGCCTAGGAATAGGTCGCATTCACATGTATCACGTAGGGTTAAGCTTCCGTAAGCTCCAGCTGGTAGGAGTTAGTACAACACCACCACTGTTCATTTTCATCATTGGAATACACGCAGTTTTATCCACTTAAGGGTGTCCATGCAGTAGCTTAGCATCGTTCCCTGTAAACATCAACTTCATCAGAGGAACAGCAGTTGACCGGGGGGATTTTTTGCCATAACCGCCGCACACGTCGTGAAGAGTACACATGCATATTGGACGGCCATTCTTTCTGTGCACCATCGTGCCAGAACAGTAGAGTTGCGACATTAGGCACTCTCAGACCTGCCAACCCTTACGATTTCCCTGTAATTTTTACAGAAAAGTTTGCACATTACGATTTTTCTCTCGGCCGGATTCCAAACTTCTTGCAATAGCTGCGGCTGGGCTCTTAGCTCTGTGAACATGTCACTTATATGTTGTATTTTCACGATAATTCAAGGTGTGGCCACTTAACCGGAAATATCAAAATAGTAGTCATTCTTGTTCCATCTCTTGCAACATCCCATAAACACTGCCGCCGGAGATCTTCAAACCTTTGAGTACGTACGAGAAAAAAAAAAACTATATGGTTGCTGGATGCCGAATCAGATAGGCCAACTTATAAAAAATGAAGAATTAACAATCATCTACAAAACCATTTGAAATAAAACTTCTAAAATAAACTCTTATAGCACAACTTAGCACGGAACCAGACCAGGGCATACAAGGTGCACGCCGGACGAGGACCATCAGGTATGCAATGTGATTTTTGTGTAGTAAGAGACTGTATCGATAGATTGTGATGGCATCTCACCTACTTCGCAATCACATTGCGCGAGTCTATCAATCTTTATATCGTGGTGTGCAATTCCTCGGCCGTCAAATACGTTCAGTATTGTTAAGAAGTTTCAAAAGATATTAATGGCATTTTCATACATTTCGTTATCTTCAGCCTCCAAGCAATTGCAAAGGAGGTAAATAATGGTAGTTTTAATTGTTAGTGATATATTGTAATGATTAAAAGTCAATTAGTTAAAAAAAAAAAAACTAACAAGATAAATATTACACCATTTTTTTAACAATTAATTTCAATCGTTAATCCCAAGTATGCTATTTAGCTTGCAGACACACACACAGGATAACTGGAAAGATTTTCCTTTTTAACTCTCTGCAGCAAGCTCCAGGATAGTAGCATTTTCCTAACTTCTGAAAGTAATTTTGACATGCCATCATTTTACTTAATTTTTCTTCCAGGTTTTTATGTATGATTCCATTGTATTATCCACCAGCTCTAAGCTGGTTTTTGTCAATTGCGCGCATATGAAACGTAGGCCGGTGGGACACCCGACTTCCTATCAATCTTTGCAACGGGGTGAATACACTCGCCGCATCAGCAAAGCCCAATCACCAGTGGGGAGGGAGGGGGGTCGCCAGCCAGCCACCGCCACTCCACATGTTTTGCTTCGCAGGCCGGGCAACCAGAGCACACAGAACATGTACTGCTACAGCGGTCAAGCACCACAAACTTAAGGGTCCTGTCTACAAAAGTATTTTTTCCATGCTATCTCTCTCATCACCAGACCTTCCAGAGAGGAGACATACGCCTTTCTCTGCTACCTTTTCCACTATGAGTCATCACAACCGGGGGGGGGGAATGAATTGACGTGTGCAGCTTATACAACTAATCTAATACAATTAGGACTCATCACCAAGAGTACATCTTCCACCACTACAGATGTAACACGTCACCTACCGTACAGGCAGCAGGAACTTAAGAGCAAATTTGTTTCACCTGGAGGATACGCAACTCGGTAGGCACGATGCCCCCCTGCCTACAAACTGCCCAGATCTCAAGGAAGGCCGAGCGCCACCGATGAGGCACGAAGCAGAAATGCTGACCAGTGGATTCCCACACCAACCAGGGCAGCAGGACGTCATGCTTTCTCCACATTGGCAACCTACAAGCTTCCACTATATAAGTCAGGACGCTGCCGGGCACGAGCAGTCATCCTTGTTCCATCTCTTGCAAACAAACACAACACTGCTGCCAGAGTTCTTCAAAGCTTTGAGTACACCCCCTGCTGCTACTTCAACGTTGACGACCAGTCAACCCGACAACCAGCGAACACACTTACCAACACGTTAAATTCATTTTGTCTCAAGACATCTTTATTAGACAGTTTAGAAGTATTATATATCTTCTCATTGAGCTAATTCTTTCCCATTCTCCATTAGAACCAGGTCGCCTACACCTGGCCAGCGTAGTAACCTTCAGCACTCAATTGCCTGGTAGGAGGTAGCACGCATAGCATGTTTATTGAGACTTCAATAAACATAGTGTTGTTTCCTACTTCTCAGCTTTTATTTCTTACAGTATCTGTCTGCCTGCTAGATACAGGTTGCTACGTACACCTTTGACAAGGACCGGGGAATTTATAACTACCGAATTAACTTCAACCACGGGCACCCTTCAGGGGTTCATCATATTTTCACACACACATTAGATGGCCATCTGTTGCTTTACAAAACTACTACAGCATTGCTTCCAGTGCCAGCGGAGAGGAACCACGACCACTAGTAACACCTTTACCCAGAGAGGGGCGACCGTCTCAAGTTATTGCCTTATCCGACAGCATTGGTGACCCAAACAGCTCCCTATCTCTGATCAACACGCCTAGCGTCGGGGATCAGTGGAGACTTTACAGAGCCTGGTCAGCAAGCTAAAACCGGACCTAAACTGTAACTTGTGTTTAGTTTGTTCGCATCAAGGTGTACCCAGTAACCTGTGAGCAGAGACTTGATGCCTTTCAGCCAAAGGCACGCAGTGCTTCTTGCTGCCAGACAGTTGAGTGCACTTCCTCGGTCTACACTGGAAAGGCAGGCGGAATGGAACTGCACTGCCCAACTTGTGCATGAGTTAGTATTGACTATTTCGATTGTGGTTTATTCGTATCTCCATGTACACTCATTCACCCATTGTGCCATCCTGTTGTAAGAGGATTGTTGACCGGTACAGAGGTTAGATTCGGTTGGGACATCCACTTCTGGACCAACAAATCTCACGATTGGAATCACACTTTGTGTGTGGGCCAAGCTCGCTACCTCTGGACAAAACCCACCACAACCATGGCACCCAAGAAGCAGGAGTAAGAGAGTACTAACAAATATCCCTCACCACCTATCTAACTCAACCACCCCGCTTTTCATATAGCGGACAGAATCCTTGACCATCATGACCATAATATAACTGGTGATGCATCGACGTTCAATTAATGTTGAATTGATGCCAGAGGAGACTAAACATGGACATCCCAAGGAAAAAACACTAAATGCAATTTTTAAAGAGGCCAGCTTCATTAGGTGGTGAGTGGCAACACGCTCCTAGTAGGAAAGTGTTTGCGTGTATGTATGCCTATCCAAAAGTACCAACCTGTAAGTGTTTTTTTCTCTCTCTCTTAAAAATGTAATTGGTAGTCTAGCAGCCTCTCCCTGCCATATCTACATGCATTTTTTTTTGGAATCGATAGAGGTGAAATTGATTCTTTACAAAGTTAGCAAATGTTAAGTTATTCTTGTGAATAATGGGACAACCTAAAAATCCGCTGAAAACTGTATGAAGTGTAATTTTGCTGTAAAACCCAGCCAAAAATTGCTTAAGTACAATTCAAGCAATTTCTGTAAATAGATCGGGGGGGATGTCAAAATCAATCAGTTCCAATAACAACCTCGTTGCTCCATTCTCAGAAACTGTGAATAGACAAGAATCAAGAGTTGATTGGTTGAACATACCTTATTGTTACAAAAAATGGCAGCAGGAAAGATACGTTGGAAAACAGGTTTTATTATTAAAATGATTCCCAAAACTACACAACAGAGTTATTTTACTACATTCAATTCAATAATGATGATAAAAATGATGGTGGAGGAATGGGATGTACCCCAGACATTATGAGATGTTGAAATGCTTCGTAGATGCATGGTGACAATGCAAAATTAATTAATCAATATACAAAGTATTCTTATAAATGACACTCAACAAATATACACTGTCAATAAATTAGTATTATTTACATAAATATAATTTTAACCAAATATGTAATGAGTCTATATTTAAAATGAATAATGTTCTTTCTGTACACTGAAAATAATACACTACATCACACACACTTAAAATGCTTTTAAGTTATGCACACAACTGAAAAATGACACAGCGCTTCTTGAACCTCACAACTGGAAAACATAAGCAGGGCACAAGGCTTGTGCAAATCATATGACAAAAGTTAAGAAATGCTTTGTCAGTAATTGGCAATTAAATGGCCAAGAATGTATGTTCATATCACGTATGCGATATTACTAACCATGAAATTACAAAATAGAAGAGAAACATTGGGTACACAGCGAGAGCTTTCCTTCCGACTGGCTGGCTGTCTCCAAGGAACACCATAGATGCTATAAAAATAGAGAAATATAGATAAGCTGTGGTATACCTTATGCAATGTGCAACATTTTAGGAACACAGCCAAAGATAACACTAATTATGAATGTCAAAACCGAAACAAACAACAAGATTGTTCAACACATGAAATAATACCGACATCCAAAGTAAAAAAATGAAAATATGAAAGCACAATATAAAAATTTCCCTGAATATAACATGTTTACATTTCTGCATAAAAATGAAACATTTTTTACTCAAACTGTAGAAATTTACTTAAAAACTTAATTTACTGGCACAAGAAAACGGACATGTGCTTGAATTTTGATATTTACTCTCTTCAACAAAATAATATGCATTTCTATTTATTCTGTACATATATACACTCGACTCTCAATCTATTGTTAATCAGGGGACTGCCAAAAAATGTCCATACATGCGGGATTTCATTAGATGAGGGTTCTGACATGTACATCAATAAAATACAACTTCTAACCTTATAAAA
Source organism: Dryococelus australis (assembly GCA_029891345.1). Classification (NCBI taxonomy): domain Eukaryota; kingdom Metazoa; phylum Arthropoda; class Insecta; order Phasmatodea; family Phasmatidae; genus Dryococelus; species Dryococelus australis. Next base: position 342,416,337 of record CM056995.1, read on the forward strand.
CTTTATGTTGAGTATACTAAGAGCTGTACACTATCTGTGAATACAGTTTAGCTAATAAACACAATAAAAATAGGAATTTTAGAAAAAATATTATTGTAACTAATACAATAAAAAACATTTAATCTAAACTCGTTTAAATATTAAAAAATATTGTCTCAAATACCATATATATTAATTCATTGTAATCAGACACCACATTCGAGCTCATCTAAAATTTTCAAAACCTCTAAAAATGAAAATAATATGACACTGAATACAAGTGAGCTCTATCGCTGAGAGCGCGTAGAGAAGTATTCGATCGGGCAGTGAGTACACAAAGGCTGGGGTAGACGGAAGGGGTGGTAGCGGGAGGATTACCGCTCCACGCCGCTACTTGTTGCAGAGTGCAGATACCTTGCACGTGTGACAATGTCTGTCTTTTAAAGTAATTAATTATATTTTACTGCGAAGAAAACTTGTAATTTTGAGACAAAAATTTCATATCCAGTTACTACATGTTTGCATAAACAACTAGCTTAAAACGATGGTTGCGGGAAATATTAGGTGAAGGGACCCAAAATATACTTTGATCGATGCTCAGTTCGATAAACGATACAAGCAGTAACATTATTTACATAGGGATTTCGCAGGGACCACAAAAATTTGTTGGTGGATGTGGTTTATCGATACATCAAGAGTCGACTGTACAGTATGTCCACCAAATCCACAGTTAATGAGGTAAATGCCAACATTGATGCATTACGTGTTTCCTACAATGGTAATTAGAAGACTTCAGCTCATCAACATAGCCAGCAGCGCATCTGATTTGTACGAAGTTTGCATTACCATTAACCACATGTAATGTCAGATTGCACTGTTGACCTTGCAAGAATGGACGATCCTGCCAGTGGAGATTTAATTATTCACCAGCCCAACTACTAATCACAGCTAGATGGCACTGCAAGTATGTTTTGTCGTTCACCTATCTCCTTCCAACCGGCCAGTGATGTCATGCCAGAGAGCTATGCTTTATGCCACCCCCGCCCTGAAGATGCCAGTCAACCAGCACCGAGCAGCCGCCCGGTAGAGTATAAATACGGAGTCATGATTTGACTCCGGAACAGTCTTCATTTTCCCATTGCGCTAGCTACCGGAGACCTGACTAGCCTGAACGCTCTGTCTTCACAGCGCTAGCTGCCACAGTACTCGCCAGCTACTATCCTCGCTATTCCTACCTTCCCTTCACCGCACCTTTGTGCCCGAAGGAACACCTCTCCTAAGTAAGTTCCATTGTTGGACTTATCCTATCAACACCTTTCTTAGTATTCCTAGCAACATGTCACTCGTCTATACACTAGCCATTGCTGCCCTTTCTGGGCAACAATGCATTAGGGAGTCAGTACTAGTTACAAGTTGTTCTCACAAGCGCTATTCTGCCCCCTTCCCTTGCTAATTCAGAAACTGGTTGCCTCTACTTGGACTGCGTAGCTTAGCTTCCTGTCAAGCTCTCAACGAATGCAGGAGGGAGTACGTCACCATATATTTATATCCCATAAAAAGGAATAAACATCGGTTGAATCCGATCCTCGAGTTTCACGTTCCTGTAGACATAGCAGATTTCCCAGCTGACACAACACATAAAGGGAAACACAGGCGATCCCGGGAACTGTTTCTCAAACAAACCAGTACACATATTTGCTACTCACAAACATTCGTCCGACCAACCTTTCTGGATACTTTGGTAGGTAGAACGGCGGAGCCTACACAGGTACACGGTTTCTGTACTTGCTTGTCGGTCTGGTGCACTGCCTTTTCCATTGCACCTTTGTGCAGGAAGGGGGTGTTCCCTAAACTGGGAAGATGCAGACAAAACCAACACCCACGTGCTGAAGCAGCAGACAGCGAGATCTAAGTTTCTCTGCACACCATGCCTTAGCGCCGAGCACTGAGATTGGGATTCCGTTCGCTGGCGGTCGCTCGCGTGGCTCTACAAGGTAGAGAATCAATAATCCCCATGTTTCGTCTCTTGAGCATGAGGGGTGTGTAACTCCAGATGATTTTCTCTTACGGAGAAAATCAAGCAGGTGCTTATTTCCTCTGGATGTTTGTCAGAGCTGATCCCTGCCCTTGGCGCCGCAGTAGGTCAACTCACTCCAAGAGACAAAGCTCAAGCCATCTGACGTCTGCTCATCCCAGTCACACCAGCGGTTCCCTGAAACCTGTTCCAGCCACCGACATGCCTGAGCAATGAAGTCCCCCGTGGCTTGCAGACTATTACTGTCAACCGGAACAGCTGCTAACAGAACCTGTAGCCTATCTCACGCCTGTTGCTCTGTCCCCACCAACACAAACCACACATCACACGCAGCCTACTTCAATCTAGGATCATCTTCGCACACCATCAACCAGCCAGAACCATGCCCTAGCTCTAACAATCTCAGTCACCCAGGTATACCGCCCAAGGCTAAGAACCTGAAAAGGAAGGGTGTTTTGGCCGAACCAGACTTTGTGCCCTGCTGGAATGCTACCAGGCCAGTATTCTACACAGGGAAGGTACCGGCCCCAGTAGAGATTAACTGTAAACAAACCCCCTGAATTAAGGGTGTGCCTGTCTTAGCACCAAAACAAAAATACCCTTCCACTTACATCTGGCATACCTAGTTGACAGGGCATCACACATCAACACTGGGAGGAAAAAAAAAAAAAAAAAAACTACTGTTCGGTTTACGTTTAAAAGAGTCCTCCAATTACTGCATTGGATTGCACTCAGTGCACACTGGCTGAGTGCAGTGTGTTCCAGTTCGCCTGCACTTATACTGAGCAGTTGTACTTCCATGTTTCAATTACCCCCACAGTGCAATTAATACTGCACTGACTCCAGTCAATGGGGCAATTTTACTGCAAATGGGGCTAGTAAGTAATAAGTACTTGTTTTGTGTAATCAAGTGATAATTCCATGTTTCAAGTTATCACGGTGCACCCAGCGCACACAACTGGAAGAAGCCATCGTCTATGGTCATCATCTTTGTCCTCCCTGCTCCGTGCCCATATTGTTTACCATCTTCACTTAACATGCAAATTAGACAACAGATATTGAAATAGGCAAAGTTAATCAAAAAGTGTTTATAATTTTGATATACAACACTTTTTGCATTTTAAAATTGGCCATAAATAAAATTTAAAAGAAAGCAGCAGCATTTTATCAACTATCAAAAGAAAAAGTGTTAATCTAACCTTAAAGTTGAAAATCTTACATAGAACACGTTGGCAAAAAAAATGACAGCACTTAATGCAATTGTTAGTTGAAAAACCATTATTATACTCAGTGATTCAACGTGTCCTGTTCTTTTTTGGTGTAAGTACAAATTTGATTTCTGCCAACAAATGTGAAAACTGTCATCATCATCTGGGTAAACTGCATAAGATTCCCTCTTATAACATTTTCCTCCTGATTATAAGTTTTAATTTCACTTTTCCATTGCAAAATTTTAACTATGTTTCACTATAATTGAAATGTGCTGTTACAGGAAACGTAACTTCAAAATGATAGAGTCTCTACTCGAAGCCTGTCTCGAATACTCGAATCCCATACATCCGAGAAATTCAACGAGTCGTGGATTTGACCGTCCCCACCACTAGCTTAAAGGAAACTTGATTTGCAGTGAACTTCCCAACATAAGATACAATTTAAAAATTTCCATGATAATCAACACCTTAGGCTAGCACTTGTTAAATAATGCAATTTAGGTACAGCAAAGGTCAGTGAGAATAGCAGACTTCAAGTAAAAGTCAACTGTAATTTAATGTCTGGGGGACATATAACTCACCAAACGTCGCCCATCCGAACCCTATCACAGTTATCACAAATCTGAGGGCAAACAAAACATTATTCTGCTCGAGCAACAGGATTACTCTGCAGATGATGAGCGCCAAAGCTGTAGGAAGTAGGCAATAACCAAGAACACACACACTCTGGAAGAATGATCTGAAAACAGAACAAAAAAACACAGAGTAGAGTACAACAGTTTCAAGCACTCGTAGATTATATATATTGAAGAGAATGAAAGCAGTGACAGCCCAATACCACTGATACTCACAAAGGATAAAATATTAACCATTTAAGATAGTATACTGGATGATACCCTGTTTGTACGCACCTGCTTAAATGTTTCTTATCTAGAAACATCTCCTGTTATCATTACAGTTATTAACGAGTTTTATTTTATAAGGATTAATAAAATTAAAGGGAAGTATTGTGGATTTTCTCTCTCACGTCTTTGTTAGACTTTTGCTCATATATTAAAGGTTGGAGTCAGAGATATGTATGTAGTAACACCAGTTTCTGAATTTACAACATACTATAAACACTCAAGTAATAATAATTCGAACTTACAACATTCAGTAGTCTGTAATATCATAAACAGAAAGTATTAGTACTTAGGGATGCATTGAAAATGTTGATTCAGTCAATTGGTTACTCAAATTTTAAAATATTTGACGCAGCAAATAATTGACACAATTTCATTATCACATGTGGTATCATACGTCAAGTATCAATTTATAGTCAAACGGTGTTTCAATAACCCAAAAATAACACACATGCAAAAAATACACAGTAGAGGAATACAGCTAAATAGCAATACTTTGATTATTTGGCTCCAATGGTTCTGATATTTAACAGACACCTAATCTTGGTGATTTTCAGATATTGTTTTGCTATAAACCATTTATAACACAATGAAGATACCTCATTTACTATCCAGAATGTGCCTTCGTTCTCCTGAGTTGTATTTACTCATTGCCTTAATGTTTAAACTTCAGAAAGTTGCGGAAAGTTTACGGGAACAAAAAATATCTGTACTTTTTGCAACTTGTGTGTAAAATATGAATATGCTTAATTAGCAGAGTTTTTGAGTGTTGCATTCATAATTTGCCCTTTGTGAAAAGGTTTCGATTGCACCATGTGATTTTGAAGCTAACACATTTGCAATTCATGAAAAGCAGATGCTAATAAATCAACAGAATGTTGTAGCAATGAACAAAAAATGTACATATCACCAAATACGCTTTGCAAGTATAGTATTTACCCGAAAGGAAGATGAGGTTTTTTGACAGAAAAGGAATAGAAAAAATTAGGGGTTGTCTACAATTCAGGAATCGCCTTTAATTCAAAACCTAGGCGAATTTGACGAAGGCTTATCATGCTTAAATACAGTGTGTATAACACCCACAAAAGTTTTACAATGTAAGAAAAATGCTGCTACCATACAGCCAGGTTAGACACATCTATTTCATTGTGATTAGCTTTTCTTTAAAAGTAAATAAAATATATCATATTATTCATATAGTACCATTTCTTCTTGAAGAATTTGTCAAAAATTCATGCAAAAATACTTCAACCTAAGAACTTTTTTCAGCATTTCACAGGGGTAGTCTTGAATTCAGGTTTCAATATTTTTCCCTCACAAATTTTTTTTTAGGAAGGGGTCGTCTTACATTCAGGGTTGTCTTCCTTTCAGGTAAATACGGTATCATGTGACTAAAGAAAACCGCAGTTTATGACTTTACAACTTCACACGCAGTTATTTTAACTTCTAATGTACCACAATTTTGAAAATAAATGTTCTGAAATACAGCACTTCTATCAAACTGGGAGTTTTAGTTTGAGACTAACGCGTAACACTCTCAGGTTCAGTTTAAGTTACGTAGCTGTAAAAAGTGTTTTTATTGTGCAGGCTTATCACACAAGGGTCAAGGCGGCTGAATGACTAGTTTACTTGACTGCAGGTGCTCGACCAGTATAAAGAGTAGGCACAGCCACCTGTCATCTTGGCACAAAATCAAGATTTGGCTTGGCTATGTGACGGGTAGTGTGACCGGAGGACGTTGATTTGCCTGCGCCGATACTTGGGCGGCTGAGCGGTGCTATTGATCCGGCGGTCGAGTGACGGCTGCTGGCGGAGCCAGTAGGCTCCCCCAGATGCTGTTGATGCTGGAGGTTGTCCAATTCGAGCTGGGGTAGCGGCGCATGTTGAACCTCGGGCAGGCTAGGCCCACTGGCACCTTCTCTCCTGCAGCTACGGCTGGGTGTGGTGTCCCTGGCGTCTTCTGGGGTGTTGCAAAAAGAGTTGGGGAGGTAGCTGGGGGGTGAAGCCCCACCAACTTGCAGGCGGCTTGAGCTCGTTCCCAGAGGTTTTTCTGGCAGAATGCCTTATCAGACTGGGCGCAGCCCCAATGTAGTCTTGTACATAGTAGATGCCTTCCTCTCCTGCAAATATTTACCATCCCTTTTGGTGTAAGGCATGGGTGGTGGTGCTAAAACCTGCCTCAGCAGATGGGAGCAGGAGACTATTAGGTCCCTGGCTAAAGTCTTCTGCCGCAGTGGCTGCCGGTCTGACACAGAGCAGTACTATTACCTCAAATGGCAACACAAACATTGTGATGGTTGAGGATCTGGTTTTCTCAGTCTCTTCCCAATGTCACTGCGGGTATAGGTCCCAAGTTGGTTAGGCCAATCAGAACCAATCAAACACTCCCTCCTGCAACTCAAGTGATGCATTGGATGGAGTGCAAACTGGCTTGGTGGTCTCTTCTCCTTAAAGGTTGTATGGCTAGTGGTTGGGGCTCGTCCGTTTGGTACACCTAGGTGCACCGAACGGGTGGTCATCGAATGTATGTGTGTTTCAACATATCGGTCCTTGAAGGGGAACCCAAAGTCCTACACTCACGAAGGTCTGCTGGGGGAGAGCCTCTGGAAGATCTGAGTATAGAAAGTGAAGATACGAAGAGCATCTGGGTTGTATAGGCAACGAAGAGCGGTCAGAGAGCTCCAGCACATGAGGCGGTGGAGTGAGCTACCGGGGCTGATGTGGCTCTAACAAGAGCCGGTGATAAAACTGGCGATTCTTGACTGGTGCACAGGTACATATAATACCGGTCGGCCCTTCGCCTGGGTGGCGTGGTGGGGATGCGACAGGCACTTGTCTGTAGGCAGTGCCAAGGGTTGTCTGCACTGCCTCCATTTCTGGTTGGAGCGCGGATGGCACCGTCACTCGGTGCACCCTTCAACTACTTGCTCCCTCAGGGGTGGCAACAGTGACTCGGCCACTGGCTCACTCAAACTCAGTATCTTCTTGAGGGGGTGGTGTGGCATAGATTACTGACCATAGTGATGAAAAGCATAACTCTGGCATTTCTGTATTATTCCCAGCAACAAGGGAATAACCAGTACGTGCTCTGGTAGTAATTACACTTGTTCGGGCCCCGTCCGATGCACTAGGGAAATTATACACAGATGAAGTGAAGTTGTAAGGCTGGGGCTGGGCCAGTAAGCTTCACACGTCAATTCACCCCTCCCCCCCCTCCTGGTATGACTGACATTCATCTGGGTGTTGGAAAAAAGATTTTGCCTCCATGCAGCTCTCTGCTCTAGGTCTGACCAGGGCGGCAGCGCATGCCACATGTCATATCTATCTGGCTGGGGTGCTGACTGACTAGTGCTGTCTCTCTCTCGACAGCTGGGACGCGGCCGGGCAAACAATCACTTACGGCTTTCTTCCTCCCCCGGGGAGTCTTGTGGCAAGCAGAAAAGAAAAGGACAAAATGTAATGTGTGAGTGTGCAGGCGTCACTTTGTTTTTAACATGCCGCTTTACAAGATAGCTGAAGGCTTGGATATTTAGTTACAGGTATCATAACAAATCTCTCCTGTAAAACAAAACACAAGTAGCACAAAAGTTCTACACTTGGCATGTACACCAGACCCCACTCGTGAGAGGTGTGATAGTTAGCTGGGTTTTACTTGCTGTGGCCACAGAATGCAGAAAGTCAATGGTTCTGCTGGGCCGGCTAACTGTCGCACATCAGGTACAATTTACGCGTGACACCACCTACAGAGCACTAACCATTTCAAATTTAAGCTATTCGTGCAAGTCCTTTGGTTTAGTTATACTTGTTTACGGAACTCCATGCATGGGAAGTCTATTTCACTTGTTTATTTACACAACCAGAACTGGAAGTCACTGCTTTGTTGTTTATTTACACAGCACTTGTTGGTATAGCACTTAATAGCATCCTTGGATGCCTAACGAAATACACTATCAATCATGACAGAGCATATTTACACAGCACTTGTTGGTATAGCACTTAATAGCATCCTTGGATGCCTAACGAAATACACTATCAATCATGACAGAGCATATTTATTCACATGATACATTTGTCTCTGGTCGTTCACTGGTCTACAACACTTGATAATCTTTGGCAGCAGTTTACTTCTGCCGCCTGTCTGTCTCTTCACTGGTTTCTAACGAAGCGACAAATTTACGAGTTATGCAACAAAGTTTTTAATTTTATGTGATGTGGTTCACTGGTTCAACTATAGAAGAAATTGATGACCTATCACTAATAATGAGTTAAATTTTACGGCAATTTAAGGCCGCACTTACAGGTTTTTTTTCACGTACTGTTCCAGCATTTTGACAGCTGGTTAAAACAAAAAAAAATTTCGAAGCACTTTCACTCACTGGTCTGGCATGGCTTCTTGGGGGGTTGGCCCCTCTTCCGGAGAGCCACGTGGACCCAGTACAGCCACGTGACTCTTGAAGTAGGCCTCCATGGGGATTCGGTGTACCGGGCAGGCTGGTTAGTGCCGCAGCAAGCCCGCACGGGCTACTCTCTTCGCACCTGGCTGGAGGGTTTGGAGTTCTCATCCTTGGCAGTAGTCGACTTGGCACCACCAGGCACTGGGGACGATCATCTGTCCCTCCTGGAGGGGAGGCACCAGGGTGGCCGGCAGGGGCTGAGGCTGGAAATGCCCCGATGCCTCCGGGCACCAGGACCGGTTGGGTGGCCGCGTCGTCCAGAGTGAATGCGACCAGGGCGCAGGCTGAGGCAGGACCTCCTAGGTAGCCTCAACCTTACCTGCACTTCTTCTGGGTTCCTCCCTCTCAGAAACGGCATCTGGTAGTAGGTCCCAGCATCGTGAAACAGAGGCAGAGACTTTCCAGGAGCCTCTGCTTGGCTGATACTGCTAAGGTGGCCTCAGCCCTCTGGGCATCAAGACTGGGCAGGTGGCTGATTCATCCAAGCTGAATGCGGCCAGGGCAATGTTAACACTTCTACTGGGGTCCTCCCTTTCGGAAGGCGGTGCTTCTGTGGATTCTGGTACGTCGTTCGGCGTGGCAGTCTGCAGGCTGGTTGGGTTCTCCAGGGCCGGAGTTCTTGGGGTGGCCAATTGAGGTAGAGGCTTTTGATGCTCTTCTACCTAGTAGGCATGTCGTGCTTCTTCTTACTCCCTGACTGGACTCGGTAGCAGCTGCTGAAGGCGAGGTTTCTGATCCAGGAGGATGCACCATAATATTTCCATTATCTACACTTCCTTCACCACATTCGCGCAGAAGGAAACAGCACTCCTTGGTTTCCACAGAGCCTCGTCACCGCAGCCATCCTTCTCATTCTGCTTCATCTTAACCGCATTCGTGCCGAAGATTCATGCCAAACGTCATCTACACACCTAGACACTGCAGCCCCTTCAGGACAACAAACATGTACGGAGTAGTACCAGTTTAAGTTATTTTAATAGCGCTCATCTACCCTGCCATTGTTTGCCTAGAACCAGGTCGCCTCAACCTGGATAACATAGGGTTGAGCTTCCTTAAGCTCTTGCCAACATTAGGCGGTAGTGCGACACCATTTGTTTATTTCCGTCAAATGGAATAAACATCAGGTTTATTGACTTGAGGGTAACTTTTCCCATAGACATAGCACCTCTCCCAGTGTAACTAACATAGCTAAGGGAAGACCCGGGGAAATCACATGTGCCATACCCAACAACTAAGTATCCATACACGCACCTTGGACAGCCACCTATTCTGTGTTCCATGTAGTCCAGAATGGTAGAGCCCCGACACTAGGTACTTTGTTTTGTGAGACCGGCTTGCCTGCTCAGTAGTCCTCTCTCTCTCCACCGAATTTAGGTGCCGGAGTTAGTGTGCTCTGAGTCTGGGAAGACCATCCCCTCATAAGACCCTCACCCACGTGCAGGAACTGTCAATGACAAGGCCTGGCTCCTCAGTGCTCACCGCGTTTAGACGCAGAGTACTGAGATAGGGTGACAGTTGAGCCGGTAGACGTTTCACGTGGTTTACACCAGGTAGGGCTACACATTCACCTCACGGACATGAGAGTGTATTTCAATTCAAATGCTGTACTACCATCGGAGTGGTATTCGAGAGAAAGTAAAACAGGTACTAACTACCTCTGGGTGCTTGTAAGAGCTTACCCCCTTCCTCATCACCATGCTCAATCAGCTCTTGCCAAAATATCAAGCCCAGTCTTTGCGTCGTTTACAGATACCAGTCATACCCGAGGATCCCAAGGACTTTTTTGAGACACCCACACATCTGAACAGGGAGACATACCCCGGGATTGCAGCGTATTTAAGCCAGCCAAATCAGCCACACTCCATCTTCAAACTCAAATCAGCAGATCTGACCCCAACAGCTCACACAAGCTCCGAACCCCGGATCTATATCCCACCTGTAGCTCACGTACGCCCGACAGAAACAAAACAGGCCAAGCCATTGTCTGAGGTTACGCGTCGCCTAGGTATACCACTGAGAGTTAATACTTTGAAGCAAAAAATCACACTAGCCAAGCCTGATTTTGTGCCCTGCCGCAAAGCTACCAAGCCAGACCTCTACACCGAACATGCACCAGTACCACGTAGGGACTAAGAGAATTCAGAAACTCCTGCAAAAGAGTGTGCCTGCCCTAGCACCTGACAAAAAAGCCTCAACGTAGTGACAACCTTGTCAGCCTCCAGGCGTCAAGCGTCAACACTGTGATTGTGTTTATTTTGTTCTTAGTTGCAAATCACATTCAGGATGTGCACATTATATCTATTTGACAGTACTTGTAATTCAGAAGTATGCTATGGCTGCGTACTTGTGTTGAGTATTGGAAATTAAAAATATTTTTAAAGGAATCCATAACTGGGCACCAGAATCAAAAATTTTGGAAGTCTCCCATCTATATTTTTAATGTTTGTAACTATTATTTGTTGTAACAAACTTACTAGCAATATAGGTACTAACACTCCACATTTGTTAATGAATGTTAATACGTATACTCGTTTAGCTCTTCTTTTGGTTTTTAATACTATTACTTAAACAAGAGGAAATATAAAGAAATATTTAATGCCCTACAAATTGGTGGTGTGGTTTGTGAACCTAATTTTAAATAACTAGAAGTTTGCGACCATTCTCAAATATGTATATTCACATGTACATACTGACAGTGTCCAGCTCCCCCTGACGCACCCGGCAGACAGTGTTGCCACACCGTCGAAGGTAGCCGAGCGCCTGAGGCAATATTACGATCGCGAGAGGGTAGTTCTCCCACCCCGCGCACTCCAAACGTTACAGGGCCATGTCACACCTCCCACTCCGGGCACTCCAGAGGAACAGTATATAAGGAAGTGCACGGCCGAGGTCAGGAGTTCATCTCCAGTAGTTCGCCTCAACACTTCTTGTGCTGGGGCTCTCATCTGACCACTAGGCCCTCACTGTCCTCTCCAAGAACTTCCAGTTCTCCAGTGGCTGCAGCCACTATCTACCAGAGGCTTCTACCACTTCTCGGCAAGACCTAGCATGACAGAATATATTCCTAGTAGACACCCTACAAGGCCAACACTAGTATCTAGTAAGAAGGGGAACTAGTAGCACTAGTAGCGCCACTGATATAGCGCATAATAAAAGTCTCTTTCCAACTAAAAATAAAGCAACATGCGTCATTACAATGAATACAAATAATTGAGGTGAATTGGTCATGACGTATGTATAAGGCAGAGATCAACTACAGTAAGCAAATATAATCATTTCAGGATTACGTTCAAGAAGATGTTATTAAAATTTATTTTTTTATACTACAGTTTTAAAGTTTGAGATTTTTATTTCAACTATGTGTGTGTGAGTGTGTGTAGTATGTATATAGAATCTGTATTAGTGATTAAATAGTATTAATTGGGAAAGTGATGCAAAAACATTGGTTTTCCAAGTCATTTCAAAGTCAGTGACAAAGATAAATTATTTTTCAAGTTGTCATATATGCAATACTGAAAAATAGGCACCCAAAATTTTATAATTTCAAACAACTCCATTAACTCTTTTAACTCAAAGTACCTACTACTTATGGTTTTCATGTAACCAATCACTATACACTGATAATTGAGTACTGAACGTTTACTGAACCACCTACATGTTTCCTCCCAAAAGTTTGGAATTTATAGTGACAACCATGGAGCCAATCCATACTATGACGAACACTTCTGCGAATTCTGGACCACCATCATTTGTACTGTCAGCAGACGATGATCCCTGGATAATCCTGCGTACAGAACCCCAAATTAAATTACTACAAACTCCACAACATTAGCTTGTTTTTTTCCACTGAACAAGAAATAGAATCCAAAGTTGTTACAATCATTTAGTACAAGTGGCATAAAATGTAACATTGAATGCTATAAGTTAATGCTCAACGTTCAGGTGTGACTGTTATGACATAATTCCAATTCAGTGAAACTCTACATAATAGTAATCTAAATATACAAATAATTTGAAAATATATTTTCATATACGCATCATTGAAACATGCATGCCTCAATTTACCGTAATGAAAATTGTTTTCAGTTCAAATTGAACAGCCAAATCCCAAATACATCTCGGAGATCCAGGTACAGTCAACTCTTGATTTTAAGATCTATGGAATAACTACAGTCGTAGAATCAAGAGTTGACTATATTCAAGAAAAGATCTGCATTAATGATTGGATACAAAACTAACTAATTTAGGTAGCTTTCCTCAAGCCTATATTTTTATTGCTCTTCTTCACTGAAAACTAAAAAAGTAGTGCTTAGAACATACAAAACAATAAGCTGCAAAAATTTCAGTAAAAAATTTAAAGCCGAAACTAGTGTTTAAATTTTTTCATTCACTGTCAGTATAATTTATAATATGTGCTTCCAGTTAATTTCCTTCAAATATAAAAAAAAATAAAATTACTTCAGAAAAATCATTATAAAATATAATTTTCTTTTGACCTGGATACAGAACTGGTTAAGGTATGAAAGGTGATTTCAGAGTACAGTCAAACCTCTCTGCAGTAACCTCTTTGATCAAGACCATCTCCCTTTACAGATCCATGTTTAAGGAAATGTAAAATAATAGGAGGACATTTTTTTGGAAATTTGAAGGAAATCAGCCAAAAAATAAGTTGCTACACATTGTGTTTAAGACTACACCAAGCAGTGCATATTTAAAAATAGATACCACCCCCATTTTGATGTATATCTATTAAGACCATCGCTAACCACCTTATTCCTGGAAATTGTGAGGGGTCTTAACAGTGGGTTCTACTGTATGTAACTATGGATTTTGGTTCAGCCATTTAACCTGATCACACTTCAAATGTGAAGAATATACAATCTTTTGTTGTAACACTACACCACACATTTAGACAAAAATGCAAAACCTGCACATTGAAAATTAGCATGAATGGCTCAACTTAACACACATAAATATGTACGGTTTATTATAAAAAAAAATAAATTTTTTTTTAAATTTACTGTGAACATAACATTATGTTGGCAGCACCCACTGTTACAACAAATAACTGCAGTTAATAACACAGTATAAACTTACATAGCCATTAATGTGCACAGCACTAGTGGGCCCCAGAGATCCCCTGAAACACAAATATCACCACGTGCTGTACACTCCAGGACTTTAGAGAACACAATTAACTCCAAGTTAAAAAAATATACTCTTCCATTTGATAAACTTACATTCTTTCAGTAAACTTTTCTTTTCTTTGGGGTAGAGGACATGGAAAAATTTCGCACCTACAGCTTTGAGGTCCCTTAGCTGCAACATGAGAAAACATTCGTGAGTATATGTTTTCTGGTTAAACGCTTAATGGGGTAGCATCCCTTCCAGTCTGTATTTATTTTTGTTTCACCGTCGTTTACTTTTCAGATGAAATATTTTCTGAGGGCTGTCAGGGAAAAGGGCCTATCATAATAGATACTTTTAACTCCACAGTATTTTGCTCATGTTTTTGTTGCACCTGTAACCATAATAAAGATTAAGTCATTATTTATTCTTCTCCAGTCTCTCGAGAATATACAGACTGAAATCAGGACCATTCTGGTTTCAGGAATTCCGTTACGTAGTTCTATACGTAATTATAGGGCTTGAATTTTAATATTAAATCATAACAGTAAGTTATAAATAGGTACAAATAAATGCAAAATGTTGAAGATACCTCCTCCCTAACCTATAACATACTTATGAGGTGCCCACATAACTGAGAGCTACTTTGCATTTTTATTAAAGCATAAGCAAAAGTGAGATAGGGACAACACCGACACACGAATGATGGAATGTACTGCAGCTAAGTGCAATGCACTGAACTGTGTGCAAGCTTTTTGTCTCCGACTAAGCAAAGAATCCTGTAAATAAAATATTCGGTCATAACAATAAGTTTGCCATGTTGAAGTATTTCAAAATTTGCAATGTGTTAAAAGTTGCACTCTACACAATTAAAGTCTTACAGCTTAACGAATGTGGGTGTTGTCTAGAACAAGTAATAAGATATTATAAATTAATCACTAAATTCAGAAGGGTGCAGTGCCTAGTTTTTAATATTTTTATAATAATAATTTTTAAAATTTAGCAACATTCACGTTATGTGAAATTATTATTCAGTCTACTCCAACAGCACAGACAGTTGTGTCATTTTATTCTGCTGCACAGGCTGTGTACTCTCTGTTTCGTATAACTTGGCAAGATTTTGACGCCGGCTAACAGCCAGCGGTGCTAGAGCCCATGACGGCGCTCACATGTCACGTGTACCACACGTGTGCAAAGAGGCAGACAAATTTGAACTTTCCTATAAATGTTAATTTCAGGGTAAAATGTGTTATATTGTCTTTACAGTGTTCAATATGTCTTAAAATGTTTTAAAGTGTTTGTACTAATGTTAATTGTTTGGTTATGAATATTCAAAGTGCCTGTGGTGACGAGATTAAGAACACTTAATATTCTGGCATAAACACCATCATAAAGAGACATTAAAATAATATTGAAATTCGTAACAAAATTATAGAAATGTAAAACAATGTCTTTAATTTGTGCCATTTTATTTTCACTATAAAATATTTCACTCGGCGTGCATAGCACTTCTGCTTATGTGAACCCCGTACGCAGCTATGATAGGTCCGTGCGACGCTTGTATCTGGACAGTCTGTCGAGGAGAGCTGGCGAGGTAAGACACTGTCACGTGCGCACTACAACTTTTGTTCACTGATGTATGTTTCCATAGTCCATGTAGTTTCCCGGTTATTCTTTGCTTGCTTACGTTTTTGCCAGACATTTTCCCCAGCATTATGCTCCCGCTTTACTATTTTCTTACGCCCTTGTGGCATTTTTAACTTAATCGAGAAGGAGGAGAAAGATGTTGGAGAGGTCACGCATCCCACGCATTTGAATCAGACGCCATCTGCCTATGTTTATGGCATTTCAGTGTAACTTCCGCATAATTGCTACACACAATTTTAAGAGCTTTATTTTCTGTATGTATTTAAGTGTATTTTTCGTGTTTGAATATTTTACGGCAACATCACGTATAACCACGTGGCCGACTGAAGCCAAGTCTTTGTATACGCCATCATTGCATTTTAAGAGCTTATTTATATAACATTGTATGTGCAATAATTTATTTCAGGGTTCTATGTATATTTCATTCAGGGTTTAATGTATTTTTCACCTAAATTGATGCTTTTGTACTCGATCACGTGGTCACAGTAATGTTTGATTGTACCGCCATCAGGCATGTTACAAGCCCGCAACAATGCTAATCGTAAAGAGAATCACTTTCTCAACACGAATAATATTTTATCTGAATTTAGTTTGCAGTTTCCACTTTGAAATATTGCAATTTGACCTGCACCACGTGGTCCGCTACGAACGTCATCCAGCGGCATCTGCGCCATCTAAACTGTTTTTCACACGTGTGTGTTTATTGTGAATATTCATCTTGTGTCCCATCATATTTCATGTATCATTCAAGGGTCTATGTAATTGTGTAATTAGTGTACGGTGCAATTACTCGCGTCCTAGCCGGCTTTGTGTATAGGCCGTCACCACACTAACCATGTGCTGGAGGACAAGCCCCGATGGGTTTGTGTTAGTGATGCAGAGTAATCACTTGTGTTAATGTGTATTAAGGGTATTCATTTGTAATTCACAGTGTCCTGTCTTCAGGGAAAAACCGTCAATCCACCCTAGCGGCTGTCGGCCCTCTTCCCTTGTGAAGGCTGTGCTTTCACGCACCTCGGTGAGATCATCCATTTAGGCGTGTGCTAGATTAATTACGGGTTGGAGAGCACCCGAGCGGAATTGGCTAGTCATGACCGAGATAACCATTTCATTGGCACATTGATATGTATAAACAATATCAATAAAAACACGTCTACAGTGAACTCAATTTTTTATTCGGTAGTGACAGTGTCCTAGCCACATATGTTTTATCTATTGTTTATTTCAGTGATTTTATTAAAAGTTTAGTATTGCCAACGTATTTGTAAGTACGTACAGGTGAGACGGACACAGAGAACCCACAGCATCCCTGAGAACCCTGAGTCTCAATATTGCGGCAATTGGGAAGCACTTCTGGCGCCCATGTTACCAGTAAGTATTTGTGTGATCGTTCGTCTCGTGTCTCACCAGATGGCGTCAATATGGAAATCAGTGATTGGCAACTTGACATATAAGAAACAAACAACATGCCATTTACAAAATCCTGTATCAGCGGATGCATGAACGAATGAAAATATTACATTGTCTATTCTAACTGCACTGTCAATGCACATTAGACAAGCAGAAAATACGTTGATAAGGAAGAGTTCATAGATTAATTAATACATATATTTTACATGATCATAAAACAGCTAGTAATTTCTATCGGGTTTGAAATTGTTATACCTACGTCCATTACACGTTCTTCTATTCCCATAAACCCATCTCCTTGTTCTTTTTAGTGTTTCAGTGATGAAGAAAGTGGGGTGCACATGGGTAGTTTTTAAGCAATTCTAACATTCCACGCCACATATTGCCAACTCGAGCTGTTCAGTATCAGTAATAGCAGAATAATTGCTTTGCAAAAGCATTGGTGATTTGTTTGTTGGCAAATGAAAGTGCATTGTCAAGCAAGTTCTCGAATTACTTTTATTTCCAGTCTTAACATATTAGCTGTAACATCTAAAATTTGATAAGATCTACAATTTCCATCCTGCAATGTTAACCCAAATTCACTCTGTAATAAATTAAAAAAGAGTCAACAAATATTTCATTTTTTTGCAATGTTTCCTTTTTTAGTTTTATAATCTACCAATTTTTTTTGACAGATGTCAGTCTATATATATCTTAAAATTTGTTCAGCATTACAATGGTAAGTTGATTAGCCGACAGGGTGAATAAAATATACAGTCGCCACTTGATGTACCAGCTGACGGCAAAAGGATACACAAACGAAAAGTAAACTAGGTGCTACTTTAGTAGATACTGTCAAAAACTTGCCAAGTTACACGAGACACAAGTACGTATCGGTGCTCTATATGAGAACAGTACTGACTGAGAAGACTGTTTACATGACCTCATCTTGAAAGGTCAACTATTATGACCTAGTGACGGTAAAAAAGTTTTACAGACTATATATTTATGCAGCATTCTTAAAGCAGCTGTCTACCCAGGCCAACAAATGAAAGATGATTTACAACAGGACCACTTTTAACATCCCCTGATTTTACACCTACTTTATTTGGTTCCACTTACAGGTTTTACAGCACAAAATTTCCCTCTTTCCACAATTTCCTGCATTTTCCAATAATTTTTCCTGGTCCCTTGAAAAAAATGTAAAATGAAACAAAAATTTACCCATACACGTAAAAATGTCAGGTTCTCTGCTGGTTTCTTGTGCTATTTTTTCCTCCCCAAAAATTTATAGTGGCTAAATGGAGTCTTCATAATCACTTTCATGTATAAAAAGTCTGGTACAGAATTTACACAGCAGTATGGGAATTTGCAGGCTTACATTTCTTATTTATTACACCATGAAATGATAGGTCACTGCTGAAGGTTTCATAGAGGGTTACCGTTGACAAGAAGTCCACTGTGTCGTGTACCGAAGAGATTAAATGGATTTTTATTTCAAGTGTACAAGATGCACAAACTCCCAAGTCTGGAAAAAGTTGCACAGCAGAGGGTTTCCTCTCACTCGGATGTGATGTCGCAACGAAATACATATTTTCCACAGCGTTTCCCTTCGTTGGTACGGATTATTTTGGGAGCATTTCGTGCAGCACAAACAGCACAAAGTTAATTTTTGAAGAAGTTCAGCTGATGTAGTATGCAAATATCTGGCATGTTTTTGCAGTTAGGCCCATTCCTTTTGGTTTGATTAATTGTGTCAATGTGAAAGTTATAGTTATTTTATCATGTTACGCGGTTGCCTCACAAACGCACGCAATGATTCAAGAAAATTGAAACTTGTAATGAAAACCTAATACTACTTTTTGAGAGATAAAAGCAAGCAAATTAACTTCAGGTATTAATTAGGCTTATGCTGAGGCATTACATTATTTTTATTGCTCCCATAAAATTACAGTAACAAAACATATTCAGGAACAATTAAAGGAATTTATAAATATTATGTTATTTTATCTAACAAATTAAAACTGGGTGGATATTGCACAAACTCTGTTTGACTCAATTCTGGTGTAACCATGCAGCGCAGCTCTATACTACACCCCAACGCATTACAGTGGAAACTCAATCCATCAAGCACAGATGGATACAAAGCCAGTGTCCACAGAAAATTTTCTGTGGTCCCGACAAAAATCTTGCGTAAATAATGTTAAAAAAACCAGTTTTTGCCAAACTCAAAATTTAATTTTTTCCCCATCGATTGAAAAAAATGTCTGTAGCATTGTAGAAAAATACATGCTCCGATCATTAAACAACCAAATATTAGCAAAAGAGTATAAGTACCAACTGTAGTCCCCATAGCATAGGCTACAAAGTCGGTATACAGTACAATAAGTACAAATGCACAAGCAATACTAACAGATAACACAAATAAATTAAATTTTCAACAAACATTGTTTTCACTTACATCTCACTGCTCTGCGTTTAGTCGTATGTATGTAAATTACCACTTCCAAAATAAACTGTTGTTGATTTTGTCACAATGTCGCACTTAACTATAGTCCATTCCCGACTGGATGCTACTTATGAAAATCAACCTTTGAAAAATCACTCAATGCATAACATGTGAACCTGTTTTTTTCAATAACCTGTATTCCACAAATATATAACACTGTGGTTAACTTTAGAATACTGTATTATTGAATAAATAAAACTTTACCTTGATGCGGACCCCCCTTCGTGGATAAGTGGTTAGGATGCTAACTGCCCCTTCTGACTTCGGAGGTAGAGGGGAGTCAAACCCCAGAGTAATTCGGAGGGTTAGGCTATCCCTTCTGGGCAGCCTTACTATATATCTCAATATATATTACTCAATAGTCAGGACACCAGCTGTCCCGATAGGGGGTGAATGATCTCAATCTGTTACGAGTTATGAGTGATTATGGGGGTGAGAAATCCGGCTTGTACTGACAGCATTAATCCACCGTGGCCTCATGGGTTGGCGAGCGGGGATGAAGTTAGCTACGGATTGTTCCGGTTGGTTGCGGGGAACTGCATTAGGAGGGATTCGAACCCTGATCATCCATCCAGAAGCCAACGTGATGGTGCAGAAGTTGGGAAGTGCTTCTGTTCTCGGGTGTCGAACACAAAGTATCCTGCCAGATTTTAGTCTCACTAGGCTAGATAGATTGGAGGGGCTCTGTGTGTCGGTGTTCGTGGGTGGTGCTTGAATTAACGTGGGCTGAACAGGGGTTTCCTCGGAATCCAATTCCTCGCCTGGCTCGCACCAGCCTAATAAATGTTTTAAAAGAGTTTTGTGGTCCGGAGATAACACTATATTATAATCAATCTGGTGGCTCTCGGATTCACAAGTATTCAGAGTATTGGATTGTGAGTTGTTAATTATCTGGTTCAACAAAGCTTGCTGTAGTAAGGCACGCCTCTCGCGTCACCTCTGACGGCTTCCGATACTACTGTGTTGCTTGCGCATGGATAAATTAAATATAGCAAATAGAAATGAAGAAAGGTTGTCAGCACGGGTTGTGTACATGCAGTCCTGGGCAGGGCAAAATCTACAATCACTCCCGTGGACCTGCTGTTCACAATGGCACCCAAGTAACAGAACCTTGAGCCTATTATTGGCGCAGGTGCACTGGAATCTCACGAATTAAGCCCAATGTCAGACCCTGCCTCCTGACGGGTTCAGCACAGTGCACGCCAGATAAAGACGTGAACTACGTTAGAATTAAGAGCGCACTTAATGGAAATACAACACTGAACTAATAAGCAACAATAATAAATATGGTACAGGATCTAAAGTTAAAAATATGGTAAGCGACACACAAGAATTTAAGTTTGATACGTAATAGTTTATTACGTTTAAAATAATGAGTTAGCAGAGACCCGGCTAAATAATTACACACTATAAGCTAGGTAAGGAATAATATTAAATATTAAATCAACAGGCGAAGGTGAGCCTGGGAAAAATTAATAACCAAAATAACTAACACCTACAAAGATTCCTAATTAATTAATCAATTTAAGAATACGCTATTTACAGCGTGGTCGTTATAAGGGGCTCTATCCAGGGGGAAGTAAATTATGCAACGACCTGTTACTGTGGAGTCAAGGGAAGTTGCCTGAGGTAAGGGTGAGTAGGTACAGGTATGGGATTTGCCAGACGTGGAGAGCTGTCCCTGGGCGGTCAGCTGAAGGATGCCTTGTCCAAGCAGGGGCTGGAGAGCTGGCGGCCTTCTGCAAGCTGCCGACTGGAGGTGGTGGTTCAAGTCCTGCCTCAGGCTGCTGAAGTAAAGGAGGCTGAACCCTGGGTGGGCTACAGAGGAGAGGAGAGAGTCTTCCGCAGACTGTAGGTGAGCTGGCGAACCTTGCGGCCGGGGAGCTCCGGTGTCTCTGCTGGACCACGGGGCTGGACTTCTATTTATACAAAAATCACTCTGTGTCAGTGATTCTCCAGGGGCGGGGTGTAGCATAGCCTTCCAACACAGGGACTGGTTTATCTGCTGCTGGAGCACTGCTCAAATTCTTATCTCCCCTGATAGAGGCGATAACATTTTCTTGCACCCTGGACTGAGGCAAGCGGGCCGTGACATCAATAGGTCACGGGGGTGCTGCTATCTTGAGGGTTGAGTGGAACTTCTTGGCCAGGCAGGGTAGCATAGTATAATTCAAATAAATTATATTACATCTCTTTTTGGAGTTTCTCTTGCGCGTTCCTCCTCAATTGGATGTGGAAGAATATCAATTCATATATGAAATTCAATTACGTGGCTGACCAATTAAAGCCTGACGTAATTTCAATATATAATTTCCCAGTCTCAACGGCCAACGAATTTTTAACCCCCCCCCCCCCCTCGCTTGGCGCATGCAGATGGGGGCAAAGTCGGCCGTAGAGTGTGCATCTCAGTAGCATAAAAAGCTGACATGCGTCAACCTTAATATCTTTTATAACTTGTAATATTTATTTTGTATTAAATATGAATTAACAACAGCAAAAACAGTGACATGTTGGCAATGACCAGTAAGGAATAGTTCACTAGCAAAATATTATTTTTACCTAGTTTTTTAGTATGCTATTTGTAAATTAAATGGTGACTATTGAAATATTTAGGTAGCACTGATGACAACATATTTCATTTTTACAGTTAAAAATAACTGCACAAAATATTGTGTAGAGGCAATATGGTTTTATTTTTCAACTGAGGAAGCAACATGTCACGGTGTCGGCTGGTCAAGGCTTGTCGCTCTCTCTCTCACTCTCGGGAAATTTTACATTGCTAGTAAGCACCAAATTATACATGTTTTCAATTGTAGCATATTTCATACCTATTACAGCAAAATAATAATATGTTAATTTGTAATTTGCAAATGAAAAGAGATTTTAATGTTTGAATACTTATTTTAATGTATTTAGATATGATGGCGGTATAGATAACGTCGGAAGTTGGCAGACATGGCGAACCATGACATAACGTGTTGCTCTTTGCCAAACGAAGCGTAAATTATACTTACTCCGAAAAATACTTCAAATGACCACATCACGTTTGTAGACATTGTGTTTCTTAAACCTACCTTGGCAAGTTACGATGTTGTGATAAATCTGTTTTTTCACTGCAGTAACAAATATACTGTTACGTGTGTTTGGTTAACCGCTACGTGTGTAACTGTGAAATGGCATGGCGTGGCTGTGTGGTGATCATTATGCTGGATCTTTTTGTGCATGCATGATTTCAAATATTTGATGTGCACTATTTATACATTTTAACTGTGACCTGTTTTTATGACTAAGTTATTTATTTATATCCAAGTCTGTTTATTTATCACGACGTATCTTTCCCCTAGGTGTTTGAAACACAGTCATGTAACGTGATTTGCTACAATCCCAACAAAATACTAAGCCCAGCCCCAATAAAGTTCAATAAACCTAATAAACAGTACGTAGCAATACACAGAAATATGAGCGGAATAAAAGTTAAGGTACGCTTATTTGTGTGCATGTTCACAGCTATCTTTTGTATCACAAATGTAAGCGACACAAATTGCGTGCTTGAATTTAATGTGTCTTTGTTGTTGGACTGGTTGTTCCTTTGTTTTAATATTTATTCCAAATGAGGCCATCCATTTAAAGGAATAACTCAACACATATCAATAACAAAATGATAAATACTGCAGTTGTTTACCTCGCAGTCGTAACAGTGTTAAACACAGTTGCGACAAAATATTAATGTGCATTACATGTAATGTGCAATGTTGTGGAAAATAAATATGTCAATGTAAAATAACTGTAAGAACTATCGTCAATTCAGGCATTATTAAAGTGTCATAAAGCTGACCTATATAATGTTAGATGTCTAAACTGTGAATATTCGTATGGAATGGTTTTTGGAATATGACAGAATTCATTGAAAAAATGTAAACAGCAAACAACACACTTGACAGGTATAAAAGTACAAATCATATTTCAATGTTTATGTTTAGGTGTAGCGAAAATAACACCTGTAGGCCTACACACACAATGGAACGTAAACATTGATTTTGACAGTTGCTACAAGGCAATGTTTGTTTACATTTGGAGGATGGATACGAAACGGGCCTGTAAGTAGATATTTAGCAGGACTCATAGTAAGTATCTTCCAGTGAGGAATGGACTATAGTTTATGTAACTAAAAATAATAAATAATAACAATATACACCTCAGAGTACTCAAAGTATTTAGAGAATAGGAAATAAAAAATAAATGGAAATACAGTACATATGTGGATGAAATACGTGCTGTGGACATTTTATTGGACGTTCCGAAAGTAAAGGCAATGTTTATGGTGGCAGCCATGTTGGTAACGACCAGCAAAGCAACCACAAGAAACAGCGTTACCATATTTTCGAGATATTGATTCGTGATGTGATATTGCCAATAACACTCGCAAGTTTTCACCTTGAATATTTTTTCATGGAAATAGTAAATGCATACATGTATAAATATAACTATACTAAATATGCCCGGAAAGTTAACAAAAAAAAAGGCAATGCAAAATTAAAGAAACCCTATTCACTGCACATTTATCAATCACAGTATACGCTCAGAGTAAATCCACCTCTCCAACCACTGCGCCGGTGTGTCATCGGTTGGGGTAAATGGGTACGACTCCGTGTCGGCTCATCCTTGGCTGTGGTCTTACACCTAGCTAAGGACTATCGTCGCTTGCTACGCTCTCACGAGGCCGGTATTTGTTCCTGTACTATGCCTTACGCCGAGAGGAGTGGTACTAGACGGCAAGAAAAGAAGGCAGTAGCCGCCTCCAAAGCCAATGAGAGCAGCACCCCAGCCTCGACTGCACTCTGTAGCTCAACACCCCGGGAACAAGCTCACGCCGCATGCCAGCTGGAGAGGCCTCCCTTCTTAGCTCCCTCCCCCTCCTTATTTGCAGTCCCAATCAAGACAGCCAGACATCCACATCCAATAGTGTCAGCATTCCACAGGGATGAGCACGCCACCCCCTTGCCTTGCCAACCCCTGGTTCTGGGGCTACCAGAGCAGCAACCCATCCCGGCCCTACTACAGCTTCAGAAATTACAGCACCTTCAACGCGCCAGTTCGAGTGGCTGTGTGCCACTCAACACAACGGATTGTGACATTAGTGATTGACTTTGCACCGTCCCCCCAGGCCACGCGCCCAATTCTGAATACCTGCAGGAGCCCGATCAACAAGTAGAGAGAGGTCAGCCATAGTCAACCCTGTGTTCCTGACAAACAACAAAACCTTGCACAACCATGACATGACCGTCCGCCAACTGACATCACACGTCAACACTTCTTGGTTCCCTCGATACCTTTATAACAGGGTTCTACTGTACATATTATAAATGTTTTCTTTAATATTCTCATTTGCAGTGTTTTATTTTAGTTAAACTTGACAAATACCTAACATAGACCTATCAATCTGTTCACTATAAAGTTTAATGTGGTTGGTTTTTTTTTGGTTGAGTAATATGTTTAGTCCACATCAATATAATTTTTATGTCAGTCCCCTGAAATTCGATGAATAGAATTTCCACTGTACATAGAACATGGTTGAATGAGACAATTTGTCATTCATGGCTACATCACCCTCAACACTACAGCACTCTAGGACTCGACACAAAATATTACCACTACGAGCTTTGCTAACATCTCAATAGAGTAGGCTAAGGTCCACAATAAACTCATTGTTGGTTCAGTGGTGCTTGTGATCTAATATACGAAATTAATTTGCGAGCCATTGCTGTTGGAAGAAATTTTTTATAACAACTTGGTGGACAACTGCATGATTCAAAGGTTTTTTCAAAAGGTTACATCCTGCCGTATGTCTTTCCTGGAGCATTAACAGTTAGTTATTTTCGTATACTTATCAAGGTGAATTATTTATGTGTTATGGAGGATATTTGGCTGCACAGAAAGTACGTTGCTTAACTTTACTATCAAACATCTAAAAGTCAGCTTGCGCCATAGTTTAATACAATTTTAAAAATTTACAGACTTTACCAAGACTGAAAAGCTAAAAATTCTGCCGTTTAATAGGCCTACATGTAAAGACTTAAAAATACCAACAACTGTGTCTCTTATTGGTTCATCCAGTGTGTTGAATTCTGGTGGTCCTTGTTGCTGACTCCGCTGTTGGTTTGGAAGCGTCATTTCACCTTCCACAGAACCTCCAAAATCCTCGAACATCTATAACAAAAACATGCGTTACTGATAGTGAAACTTTGCACACTAGCAACTTACATCACGATGCTAACTGAAAACATAATAATAATTAAGCATTAAAAACAATCATTTATACTGAACACTTGAGAATGCTTTGCTGGAAGAAAAATTCAACTCTACTGTAAATACAGTTTCATTATTGCAAAATTAACAAATATTTAACAACATTTTACATTAGTAAAATATTTATAGTTTGTAGGCCTAGGAAGTGGGGTTTCTTTTTTTAATTGAACATAAGTATACTATGGTGTATACATACATACACTCGCAATTAGACTGCCGCCCGGTGGCGAGCTCTCTCAACTCTCCTTCACCCAACCAACTCCTTTTCCACTCCCTTCCTGAATTTACCAACCCTTCTCACAGATACCAATTCCTCCCTCAACACATTCCACTCCCTCACAGACCTCACAAGCATGGACTGCCTACCCCGCTCCGTTCTCCTCCACACCCTCTGGAGCTTCTCACTGTTGTTTCCTCTAAACACCCCCTTACTTAGCTTGCAGTATAGCCCTCCCCATCCTCTCTCTTCATTCACCACTCTGTACATCCTGACTAACCGTTCAACTTTCCTCCTGTCCTTCAATGAACTCCACCCCATTTCTTTCATCATCACTGATGGCCTATAGTTCCCTTCTTCCTCATCATCCTGCCCTTGCCTTCTCCACCTACCCTTCACCCATCTTGCTGCCTTTTTCTGCACCTTTTCCAGTCCTCGCACCTCCACCTACGGGTCCCATACTGCTGCAGCATATTCTAACATTGGACGTACCATTGTGCCATTTGCTACCACCCTCTCTACCTGTTTTTTCCACCTGAGGTCTCCCTGTAGTACAATCCCTAGATACTTATATTCTGCTGCTTCTTCTATCTCTTGTCCCTCCCATCTGTACATGTCCCTGCATATCATCTTCTTCCTTGTGAACCTCACTACCTTAGTTTTTCTTACATTTATCTTCATTTATTTTTTCTGGTCCACAACCATATCTGATCAATGTCCGCCTGCAAATTTCCGCCCCCCTCTCCCACCACAGCATATAGAACACAATCGTCTGCAAACAATCTGATTTTTCCCTTAATCCCCAAACCCATGTCATTTACCATTATGGTAAATAACAAAGGACCCAGCACACTTCCCTGTGGTACCCCTGACGTAACCTCATCTTCCTCCGATATTGCCTCCCCCACTTTCACCCTCTGCCTTCGCCCCCTGAGAAAGTCCCCTAGCCATTCCACTACCCTCCTGTCTGGTACCAGCGCCTCCACTTTCCTCATCAGTGTTCCATGGGGCACCTTATCGAATGCCTTCTCAAAATCTATGAAGCAGGCATCCACCTGCTTCCCCTCATCAACTACCTGCACCAGATCCTCTAATAACCCAGCCAGCTGAGTCTCACATGAGTAACCTCTCCTGAAACCATGCTGGGACTCCTCCAACCAATTCCTATTGTTCATCACCCTCACCACACACTGCACCACCAGCCTCTCCATTACTTTTCCTGTACTTGATGTGAGACTCACCAATCTGTAGCTGCCAGGCCTCCCTCTATCCTCGCCCTGCTTGTGTATAGGTAACGTTTCAATATTAAATCAAATGTTTTGGCAAGAAAACTTCAGAATGTCTAAAATCTTCTTATACTAAAGTTCTCACAGGTGAGAAACTGAGACATGCTTGAACAATGGACTCCATTTTGGGCCTTTAACCAGTGTCAATAATTATTTAGAATAGGGACTTTTCCTAAAATCTAGGAAATAACCCTTGCAAATGATATATGTGGTAATTGCTAATCACACTTAATACAAAATTTATAGAGGCTTTCCATAATTTGCAGTATATATCATGAAATGTGATGGTGAGGAAGGCTATAGAGATTTGGTTGTTTATACAGTAAAACATGTGAATATTATGTCAAATATATTTATTTCTGGCTAAAGAATTGTGTTTCATGCAAGAACACCTCTGGAAATGAAACTTATTTTACAAAACAGTAGTAACAAGATATGTTTTTACTGGCACGCTAGGGTTGTACAGGTATAAACTACAGTGCTCAAGCAATGTCGGAAAATCATTTAGACCCTAATTCTGTTGAAATTTTTCAAGGCTTACCTTGTCTATATTCATGAGAGGGTAATTCGAACAGGGGCTTTTTCGAAAATAGAAAAAATAATACCTGAATATGATATATGATTTTTAGTAATCATAATTACTAGGAATATTGGAGAGGCTTCAAGTAGTTTTCTGTAAAAAAATTAATAAATAAAATGTGATAGTGCAGAGGGTTATCAAGATTGCTCTTTTTATGCTATAAAACACGTATAATTTACGTTGAATATGTTCATATTGGGTCGCTGAATTGTTTTACATGTAAGATTCCTGTTTGAAATGAATATTTAATGTGGAAAATGTCATTTACAGGGTACATTTATGCTGCGGCACTGAGGTTATACTTACGGGTAAACAACACATCAAACACTGTCTGAAGATTATGTAATTCTGGTGAATTACTCAAGGCTTACCTGGTCTATTTTCACGAAAGGAGTGCATTACGCAATGGATAACAAGTGGAATGAAAGAAATACATATAGTTCAACATACGCGATAGTTTCCGAGATGGTGTTTATACACTATGTGCAACGCCATTGAATTAGGTGACCAATGGTTGAAGAGCAGTAGCGTTTTTGACTCTTAGACATCACAGTGCATTGTGGGAATGATCAGAACTAATGGTGGATGTTAACGGTAGTAAGGTGTTTCGAACACTGCGTGAAAGTGAGTTTTTAATGCAATTCATTCAAGCAGATGTGTTAAATCAAATAATTTTAATTATAATATTTGTTCGGTAATGTGAGCGTGTGTGGAAAATCGTTGAATAGGGTACACATTGTGTTGTGTATGCAACGTAGTACTATGTATTAGGTGAGTAACGTAATTATTTAGGTAATTCTTAAGTATAGGAGCCTTTTCCGAAAATAAAATAAAATCTTGGATAGTAGTATATTACCTACCTTCCACTCTAATAATTACACAATACACGAATTTACTACAAACATCAACACGTGACCAATAGAATCCCCAAAAACGATAGTGGGGAGGGCTGTGAAGATCTGGGAAACAAAGGGGGGAAAACGGGTAAAATGTGTATATAATATATTATTCACATATATATATATATATATATATATATATATATATATATATATATATATATATATATATATATATATATATATATATATATATATATATATATATATATATATATATATATATGTTAAATTGCAAAAATACTGTACACGCGTAGACAAACATTATGCACCGAGCCAGAGTCCCAGCACGAGCAAGGAAGTGGATCACCAAAACAGTGATCCAAGGCACGCCGGCTGGATTTTGTAGGTGGTGACGCGAAGTGTAGCTCATCAGAGAAGCTTGGAGGCTCCCCATAAATGATTGTCATGTGTAGCCTATTTTCACTGAGAAATAATGTGTGTGTGTGTTTTGCAATCTAACGTATTTTTGTACTATTTGAAATATTACTGTAATATTGTCTCATGAAAACATGTTTGATTTCAAAAAGATTGAACTGAACATAACCTAAATTGACAATGTTACCAATACAATTTAGAAATACTATAGTTGGGAGGGCTACGAAATTGAGGGGTAAAAGTGTATAATGAAAATGTACTTATTTTGTATTCTTTTATCCCACAATTTCCCTGCTATTCATAGCCCTCCCCACTATCGTATTTGTAGCACGTATTGGTAATATTGTCTATTTGGTTAATATTTGGATCAGTTTTTTTTTGCAATTGAATGTATTTTCATGAATAAATATTACATTATTTACATACTTTTCACCCATTTTACCACGCAATTTCCCTGATCTCCATAGTCCTCCCCACTATCATTTTTGGGGTTTCTATTGGTCAACTGTTGATGCCCCTAGTAGATTTTTGTTCTATGTAATTAGTAGAGTAGAATTACACCACTTACCAGATTTTTTTTTTCCAGTAAAGCCCCTATTCTTAAGAATTACCCATGAGAGGATTGTACGTACTCCGTAATATATTAGTAGGAGAAAAAATATACACACATACATACATGTATTTATCATACAAAACAGCATTCAAAGGTGGTGTTTATTAACAGTTAACGTGTATCGCCATTATACATTTGTTGACCAATGATACACAGAGACAAGAAACAAATGTGCATCGACTTTGGTTTACATCACAGTTGTATGCTGGGAATGTGCACAAATTCTGTTAACCTTGTGAATTTGTCTGTGCCGAGGTCTGTGATTTACAAGCGATGTTAAGCATTTCCGTTGCAATTACACGGTTGACGAGTTAAATCAAATTATTGTGCAAAAAAATATGAGTGTATCTGTGCCATTATGTCCACGTGAGGTGTTAAAATATAATAATTGTACGGATATGCGAGTGTCTGTGGACTTTTGACAAATTGAATGCACATTGACATGTCTTGCTTTATCTGCAATTAATCACCTAGGAGATAAAATTGCTGCTTCCATGGGTGAGTAACGTAATACATTTGGAGTTTTAGCATAGAAAGTGTATATAGTGTATTGCATTGTACTGTGTAGTATTCAGTGCGACTGAGGTAATTGCAGGGCTTACGTACTTTTGCCGCCAGTCGTGTAAAATGCAACACATCTAACCAAACTAAACCTAACTTCAGGTAAATCACGGGGGGGGGGGGGGTGTGGAAGACCCAACGCGAGCTTATTATGTTTTTCGCAACTCGCTATCTCATGTTGGCACACACTCTCCCTCTGTATTCATTATATTGTTAAGTTAGGTTGAGTTAGTTTAGGTCTTCTTGCGTTTAACATGGTTAAGGAACCTAAATGACATGTCATTTACATAGCCTAACATTTACGTGTTTTACCTCACAAATTCCCTGATCTTCATAGCCCTTCCCACTATCACATTTGGAAGTTTGTAATGCAAATATTGTAATGCTCCTAGTAAATTTGTGTTCTATGTGATAAGTAATGTTGATTTGTACCATTTTCCGATAAAATTTTTATTTTCGAAAAAGTCCCGTATTCTGTATAATTACCAGGAAAAACTACATCAATTTGGACTCTATTAGTAGGTATCCCTGCAAACAGTTTGATATTTTCTTTTGTTCTTTCCCTCAGCTTCTCACCAGTTTATTTATTATGTACACAAATGATGTTATTCCCAGTCGCCGTTGAGATGGGTCAAAATCAACGTTGTTCCCTCTGCAATGCTCTCGATACCCGACGCCAGCGTCAAAGCTGCGATTGACTGAAGCTTGTCGCGTTGCTCAATTATGAAACCTTCACTACCTTTTTTTGTACATCGATATTACTGACCTACATTATATCTAAGCAATCTCTGCTTGGTTTGAATGTACACTTTTCTCTGCATAACACTATAAATGTTGATATCACGCTTTGTTTTGAAAAAATGTCTCTTTTTTTATTGACCTAGGTGATCGTGGTAGATTTTGGAATTTCACGTTTCCAAGATTTGCAAAAGATGGGACTTTGTACAGTAGTACGAATGCATGCAAGACTGACGTGCACAGCTTCCCGGAGCATAAGCGACAACCACCTTAAAGAGCCCCACGAATTTACTTGTATCATACCAGCTACATAAAAAGTGGGTAAAGGCAGGGGTAGTTATTAATAATCACGGCAGTTCTAAAGGAAACGTCCAAGATCTATTAAAACTGTATATTTGGCATTTGTAAGGCTTATTTTCTTGAAATTTAAGTGGGTTTTGTAAAACATCAAGTGGAATCTAAAAAAAAAAAAAAATAGATATGATACGAGGGGCTCAGTCTTTTAGAGACGTTTAGAGCTAATTTAGGTTACCTTTGCACCATCCATTTTAATTTTAAATGAAAGTTCTACAGCCCTGTCCTTAGTGTTTCACTTCCTAGATAACAGACTGATGTAAACATATCACAGTTATGTAAACATAATCATTGGGGTCTTCATTTAAAATTAGACAAGTGGTTCAAAGTTGCCAGCGCTGGTGCAAAAGTTAGCCCGAATGGGCTGTTACGAGGATTTGTTTACAAGTATCGCAATTGTATATTCGGCATACAATGCCGTAGGGAAGTACAAATTAGGATAGAAGGGAAATCTTATTCATTTCTCAAAAACTATCAAATGACCACACACAATTTCACATTCTTGGCTACACTGTCGTCCATGTGCACAAAGTTCCAACACGCGACATTTAAAATTAACGTTTATTGTTGCTTCTACACTAATATCAGCATAAATTATTCCCTTACGTCGAGTTTAACTCCGCTTGCCGCATCCATTTCAACGTACACACGATGCAAACCTCATTTACACAACTGTTTACTATCGGAACCCAAATCAACTATCCAAATAGTTGGCTTTTTGACTTCCACCTTGCCTGGCTTTGTTTATCCGGTGAAGTTGGCAACCAAAGGAAGTAAGTTGTTATCAGTGGGACCAATATGAAACTTAAGGGAGTTATTCATAGTCGTTTTTAGTCTGGACTAAGGAAAAATCAACCCCCAACCAAATTGTTTCCTATTCAGAGAGCATTTTTATTGCTAGTCCGAGGATCATCTTCCTTTCGTACGGCCTAACTTTTACTCCGGACTGAGAGTAGGATTATCGGAGTATTAAAGTCAAAAGAAACATGGCGAACATAAGATGGAAGGCCGAACTGTAAATGAAACAGCAATATGCTGACCTAATGAATGAAATGATTCGCGAATAATAATAATTCAAACGAAACGTAGCTATTAAGCTTTAAATACACCCGATTATAGCTACAGCAATGCCTTCTATTTCTGTGTCAATCAAAATCCTTCTCTGAAAACAGATTCTTACGGGACGTGATATTAACACATTCAAAGAGAATTTTAATACAAATCATACTTTAAATTTACTTTAAATTTTCATGGCACACCCTTATGCACTTGTAATATTGGCTGGTTTAATTACGTTATGTAAATACTATCTTTATAATGATGTTAAATGTGTATTGTAATGCTCAATATTATACAAAAATTCATTATAAACTGGTTAAAATTATAATTGTCACATGAGAGTTGAAATTGCAGTCTTGTGCACATCAGCCCACACCGTTACTATTGAACTACCGATATATTGTCATGAAGTAAATACTTTAGCATATGTATTCCAAAAGTAAAATTAGTAAATATTTCGCTTTGAGTGTATTAATATCACGTCTCCTAAAAAACTGTTTTAAGAGGAGGCATTTATTACCACAGAAATATAAAGACATTGCTGTAGCTAAAAAAACCGATGTATTTTTAAGCTTATTAGCTACATTTCCTTTGAATTACTATTCACCGAACATTTCATCCATAGGTCGGCATATTTTAGCATACAGATTGACAGGATCGGCCTTAAACAATAATTATTATGTTTCGTGAGCTTTATCTAGCTTTAACTGGCATGTAATACTAACGAAAAAATAGTATTTTATGTTCGCCATGTCTCTTTTGACTAGCGATGGGTAGTTCGCGAACTACCAGTTCATTTTGAACTGGTCTTGAAAAAGAATCAGGTGCATGTTCACCTCCACAAAAAAGATATAATCTCTTGTGATATCAGATTCTCTCAGTACCAGTCATTCCGCCAGGTGCGCCACCGAGTGCATGCTCATATAATGCATCGTTCGTCGCTCCTGCAGCTTCCCCCCTCCCCCTCATGCTTAATAATCCTCATTTCATGACTGGCCACATCGCCACACATACTTTGACGTCGCAGAGACCATGGCGTCATTTTGAAATTCCATTTCACGTGTCTCTGGATCTTAGGCTGGATCATCAAGGAGGAAAATAGGTTATGTGGAAAGAATGCAAAAATTACCACCATGTTGTCCATGAGAAGTTAAGGGGGGGGGGGGGCAGCATTTCTGTAGAGAGCACGAGTTCATTTCAGGGGATGGTCGACGGCCTAAAAGGGGTTCTCCTTGATGTCCGACATTTCAATAATGTAGTTGTAAAGTAGTAACAGTTCTCCCAATATCGATATCCAATTCCTCATCTAGTGGGAATTATTAGGGTTATTCCCATACGGCCATGCTCACTCCCGGGCTGTTATAGTCTACCTTATGTCTTGTGAAAATATTCAAACGAGTTACGCAATCAAGAAGTGCCAGAAGAAATAAACATAGTCCGACAATTCAGGACATGAATATTAATTTCCTTATACCTTCAATAGAAGAACTTACAAACTCGCCCTGCTAAAGAGGGGTAAGCACTGGTGCGGAAAAGGTGGCAAAATTCCTATGTGAAGATTAAGTGGTGATCACATCTCGGTCATGTACAAATGGACCGGGTTGTGGAACGGTACACTCCCGGGCTAGAAATAAACAAGAGGTCCAAGTTAATTAAGTTAAACCAATTGTAAGTTACATGATTAGTACCAAAGTGATGAAGTGCCCGGGAGGGCACGCGGCACAACCGTCCCACATGGTAACCAAGAGGCGACTACTGAAACATGGCAATGGGCTGCTGCCTTCCTGTAACAAACTCCTGCGCCATATCACCTGATCACAAATTACGTGAAAAACATATAACAAATTAAATGGAATGGATGAACATGGCCCTAAATAAATATGAAACACTTAAAACCTTACATGAAAAAGCAAACTTGAATAATAAGGAGAAATGAAAATATATAAAAACATATACTAAACCATAACGCTTAAGGCTCTCTAACCTCAACTTGGTGCCTTACTTTTCCATGGTGCTCAGCCCTGCACGTGCCAGGATTCCACCGCATTAATTTGGCCTTTATTAATTCAATGTACACAACATGAAGACACAACAAATTAAATGGAAAACAAATTAAAAAGAACACTAGATATATTTGGCCGCATTTTGGCACGTGTGAGTTACTAACTGCATTGTGCCCAATGGCTTGAAGCCGACGTAACACGAAATGCTGACTGTCTAGTATTAGTAATGTTTAGTACTGTCCTCTCTTATATATATAGGGGATGGAGGGGGTTGTTCATGTTTATGTGTGTTGTGCATGTCAATAAGCCTCATTCAATAAAAACCTACAATGCAATAAGAAAAACTTTAAATTAAATAATAATAATACATAGGCACTTTATCGCATGGGCGATATACACAATACACACATGTGGAACACATGGTTGAACACACGGTGCGCAATGATTCGGACCATTTGGTCACTTAACAACAAATAATATTAACTCTGAAAAAAATGGACTGGAAATTAAGTTAACATATTTAACAATTATTAACAATGAAAGCAAAATAAAATAATTTAAAACCAAACACTATAGGGACACGGAATCAGATGTAAACAAATTACATATACCCTTTTTACAGCACACATATTTAATCAAATTATACCCCACACACGTCACACTGGCTGTACACAGTGCAGATGGTGGTGGTTTGCTGGCTTGGTGGTTCGTACCTCCAGACGTTGTGAATGGTCTAGGGCTAGGACATGTGGCACATGTCAACTTCTTATCTATCTGCCTCTGTCTATTGGTAGCTTTATTTTAGTTCGTTCAGCACTACCTCGAACTGAAGGGATCTCAGACCTACATTGTGCAATAGGGACATATGAGTCGCAAATTGGTCGGGAACTGCAGGACACACAGTGCAAGACAGTTAACCGACCTATGGTCATACAGTGATCTTTCGTTCTTTCATACTTTCTCGTGCCGAATCCAATTGCATAGTCGGTTGCACGCTGGTTTGTGGTGCGAGGGGTTCTGGGTTCGAAACCCAGTCAGAGTATGGATGGATGTTTGTGTCGTCCATTCATCTTGTTTCGTCGGCACTAAAGACCTCGCTGCTACGGTGTCGTAAAACCCTCTTCACTCATTCGTACTATAAATAAGATGTTGCAAGACATATGGAAATTCCCGTATCTGTAAGAAGATTCAGCTTATAGCCACACTAATACAAGTATAGCTACGCCAGTAAAATATAGAAAAACACTCACTGATATAATGTCAATTTTCACACACTCTCAATAATTCCCTTTTTTTAGTATATTCACTCAATACTTCGGATATACCTTTTTGATATTATTTGCATCGAATTAAAATAAGTTGTGTTTGTAATTAGAGTTCTGTTAAAATGTTTCTAATACTGGTACGAATAAATCTAGTTTGTCGAAAACATCTAGTTCTTGGGCCGAGGTACAGAGAAAGACCTATCTAGTTCTCGGACCGTGGTTACACTTGTGATCTGCTGTTCGCCAGTATGCGTGATCATTCGATCGTGACCTATATAGTTCAAAAGAATGGTTCCCAATGAACTTTACTCAAATGTGAAGTTCCGAACGATCTAGTTCAGTCTAGTGAACTATATTTCCCATCAATATTTTCGACCACAATACTTCGTTAGTCCTACCAACAGTCTACACTAAAGTTAGGCCATACTAAAGTAAAATGTTCCTCGGGCTAGCAATAAAAATTCTCTCTGAATACGAAAAATTTTGGCCGTAGAATGGTCTTTCCTTAGGATGTTTCCGAATTATCAAAAATGGCTTACTTGTGCGTACTTGTCTCCAGAAGTGACATAGTCATATGTATACTGGCACTGTTCAAATTCCCAGTATAGTACTCACAGGAAATATACTAGGTAAGTATTTGAAATCTAATACTTGTGTGGCATACGACAGCCGCCATATTGTATTTCAGGTGTGAAAAATAATGTGTGCGGTAACGCAACCAAATCCAAGAGATGCTCATAAGTGACTGCCTGGACGCTGTGGCGCGCAGGCCGAGTTCGGCGGGCCACGTGGATCTACTTTCTTAACATTCAAAATAAATAATAACCCTTTGTGTTTCTTACCTTGTGCTGGAAAATGCAAAAATGATTTTTAAAAATAACATTTCATATGGAACACTGTTTACATTTGTGTGAAGAAGGTGAGGATGGCATATGTTGAGAATTATACATAATGAAATACTGAAACAAAAACTTTACTTACACTGAAATGTACTGAGATAGTTTCCTTGCCTAAATAACATAAACATGTGTTTAAATATTACACACAAAATCCTACATAAAATATATCACTGAAAAAAAAAGATATATTTTATATTACTACACTACAGCAGGTGCTCTGATGTCATGTGCTCAAGTTTGTGTTGCTTTGCATCCACACTTGCACTGGACTTGCTGCTCCGCTCGTCGAGTGTACATCCCAAATGCGAAGCTTCGTGGCACGGCGGCAGTCAAATGGGCTTCGGAAGGGACACGTGACACACATCAAATGCATATATTGCCATGTGTGGGCTGTGTAAATAATTGTCAGTTTAATAAATGTGCATAGAAATATGGATAACATTCTGAGAGTTTTATAGATGTCTGTAGAATATTTCTGACGTGATTACATACAAATAATAATAATAATGCTTTCTGCATTTCCATTCTAGTAAAAAATTATATAATAACTGCTATAATTTGTTTACAATTTTCTAATTACGTGATCAAGTAATTTCGCAAGGCTATTGGTGTGGTATGAATATTTGTGAAATCATCAGAAGCTGAACAGATAAACATAATCTCAGCATACCGAAGTGCGAGAATTTTTATATTCCTGCTATGGTGTAAATTTATAATGAATAGCATGTGTAACGTTATGTTTGTGTAATGTGCAGAAGGCTGGCAACTAGTGCCAAGGTGTTGGTCAATAAAGATATTGGTTAGGAGAGGAACGGTGACTATAGTTTTGGAATCTCAGTGAAAATAATTACCCAGGGTGTCAGATATTGTCGGGTTGACAATATTGCGAAGTCATAGATCAGCTGTGGTCATGTTACTCAGGGTCGTTCGGCCGACGACCACTGCAAATCCTCCAAGTGTAGGTGTTGTCTCCTCATAAAATAAAAATTAATATTGACTGAATAACTCCCTTACTTGTTGTGTTGTGGGGTGTTTGGGCTCCCTACGTGCCCATACGAATCACTGTTACTTATTATGTCGACTCGTGACTATTTCAATCATACTTGCACAGTAAGATACACTTTGTGATGCCTTGTGGCCACTGGAAATAAACCACACGTGAGAACTCGTCACTGCTGCGATTTATTTAGTACATGATTACATTCACGTCGGGAAAAGCTAACATTGGGTGCTGCTTATGAACCCGCCAGCTCGGGTAATACTGTGGAAAAGACGTGTAGTCACATGAGATAATTTAAGTACAATTTAAGACTACCCAGTCGCTGCAAGTACAGGGTAGGTGTGAGGGGCAGTGGAGTCTCTGGCAGCTGAAATACGAAAAAGGTTCCAGAATGCTAATGTTACTATTGCTGTGAAATGTCCAACATGGTGATGGCTGCCCGAGCGCACAAAATACGAGCCTCGACATAACGCAGCAAACCCCTCGCAAAGACGAACGACAACTGTTTTTTCCGCGTGGCGTGCCTGCTGGCTTGGTGGCCTGGCATCCCGCACTGCACTACTTCCTTGCATATGTACCCTGCATGCCGGTTGTTACATATTGCTCCTTAAATTAACCCTGTAAATATTATTTATTATACCAAAACATTGCACTTCGTGGATGATGTGGAGTAGAAAGACAAGTAAATGAACAGTACAGAAAATTGCAAAAGACACTTCGAAAACATTGAGGGCATTAGGGCTGCAAAGTCAGGCCTCTTTATTAGTTGTTTCCCCTTGCATGAACTTACCTTGTCCTTTTATTGCACAAATTAAATAACAGAAATTCCACAGTGTCTATTTTCAGATTCCTGCGCCAAGTGCACATGGTCGATCTTTCTCTGCTCTGCACCTGCATCGTTGTTTGCCACACTGCACTGCACTTGTCCTTGTTGAGCATGCACACACTCTGCAATATGGAACCTGGTGCAGCGGGCAAATGGGCTAAGGGGAAGGGGTCACGTGGGCACACATCAAACCCCTTGCGAGACAGTTTACAGCAGCACACATCACTGATAACAGAAACACCTCCTTGTGTCTAACCATCAAGGACATAGCTCGTAGGGGCTTCTTGCCTGCCCCATATGTTCTGGATCTGCTGGCTGCTGCTAATGTTCCGCATGGTCTTGCCATCGCCATGGTGCTCCCATGTTCACACACGTGCGGCATGCTCCAGGTGGCCGACGTCGACGTGTTGATTGACGAACCTCGTACGAGTCTCACATTCCTACATCATCGCTGCCACTGTGGATGTACTCGTGCCCAACCCCACGTTGCTGCTGGTAGCTAGGTGAACTAGCGACAACTGGGGGGTTGGAGCCACCCTCGGGTCATTCCCCCCGTAACAGCTGTCAATCATCAGGCACCGCATAGCCAGTGTTCGCAACCACTGCAACCCTACATCTGTTACCTCTACCACTACCACCTATGACATCGTACCATAATTCTCTGCCTACCAACCAACACCAGTATTCCCACAACTCCTAGCTGGCCATGAGAGCAAGAACAGCACAGGAAACAGAAGAGCAGACACAACAAATTTTTGTTTTGTTTTTGTTTTGATTTTAGCATGCAAGATGGGAGTGCTCTTTGGTACCTTTTTCCCACTGCCACACCCGGTAGTCATACGCCCATAAGGTTAGCTGGGGAAGAAGAGGAGAGAGAGGAAGAGGTGACACAGTCTCAAACATATCATGACATCAAAACCGCAGGTGCTGCAAACCGAAGTGAGCCAGACCGGAGAGTCACAACACCCAGTATACATACACTGACTTTTGAAGACGTCGCACAAAGCGAGTCAGTGGGGGCAACTGCGTGCCCGATCAGCCCACTCGAAAGCTACCCACAAGAATTCGCCACGACGCCAATGGAGACTATGATACAGGCTAACATCGCATCAAATGACCACATCAGGTGTGCAGATGAAGGTTCTTCAGAAGGAGCATAAGGTCCAGCATGTGACAGCATAGTTTTCCCCATGCCAGAAGGAGAATCGTGGGGTCCGATGAGCAGCGACAACATCAGCAGCAGCGACGAGTCGATGGAAGAGCGGGTCTCGACCGTTTCCCGCCGCTCCTAATGTCAGAATCTGGATCTGCCGGTGTGCACCACTTGCAATGGGAACAACCCCCTTAGGCAAGCATGGGCAGTGGCACTTCACCATCGTCCTGGAGCATTGGCAGCCAGGGCAGCACAGCATCATCGCAATCCTTCAAACTTGTGGCCCCGCAACTAGCTTCGACCGTCAACATCCTGTTGCTCCTAGCGACGGGGCAGTCCCTTGGGGGCTCTGCAGGGTCTGCGAGGACCAAAATGGTCATCAGAGAGGAGGGCGTTTGACGTGTTCCTAACGTCCACGTATTCCTTGTGCCCGTTTGTTTCATCGCAGATGCATTAACTACACAGCAACACTCGACTGATCGACATTATGTCACGATCTCATCAGTGCAGGTCGACAAGAATGGAGTTTACACTTTTCTTACCAACCTGTAACTCGTGGCCGCAGGTCATAATATTTAACATTCATCTCAAGAGGTAACTCTCGTAATGAATGGATATGTGGCCTAAACTAGTGCCTACTGTGAAGTCACGACCGTTAGACGCAACATCTTTGGAGGGAACACTGGAGTAAGCTGCGCCGCTTATTCCCACATCTTTTGATGTGCGCAATGTCGACAGGGCCCTGTGGCCGAATCTGGAGTGCAGCGTGGCTCCAAGTAGTGTCAAAAGACCGGGACTAACATTCCCACAGGAAGTGTAAAGTGGCGAGCGGCTCCCTAGCCACGTAATTTATTACGAGAATTTTAGGCAATTTTAACAGTGATTGCACCACAATTAACTAGGGAAACCGCCCGCTCCACCATAGAGACTAGATAACACCCTAATGACGAAATTATTTGTGTTGTAACATCCATACACATTCCTGAAATTGTAACCATTATGTCACACACTGGTTTTAATATGTTAATTATAAGAGTGTACATCTAATCATCTATCGAGTATCAGCCACCTGAGGTGTAATTTCGTTTAATATCACCCTTCAAGTGTGTTGACATATTCATGTCGTCACATTCTTAGCCATATCTGGGCCTACGGCATTCACGGGTATGTCACCAATGTGTTTTAGTTTAGTATTCATAATTATGTAAAATGTCAGTTTTATTTATCATGATAATTATTAAGTTCCATTTTTGTGTATGTTTTCATTTTTGGCGCCAGAATTGCTGGACGTGCGGCGAAAACGACGACATGTCGTTAGTCAGACATCAGCACTCCAGACAACCAACAGGGCAGATGGTAAGCTCCTCGTACTCCCCTCAGCAATTCAATCTAGGCTTAATTTTCTTTCATTGTAATATTAACGTAACCCGGGAACATTTAAGTACTTTTAGATAGCAGAGGGTTGGTCTCGTTGCACCCTGACGTAGAATACCAGAACTTCATGCATGAGATGCGATGTTACGTAATTCTAACTTAAGGTCTATGCCGTATTTGCAACAGTAGTGACCACTGGCAGGTCCAGAGAACCGGGTCTGCTTAACCAAGAGCATGCCGTTTCATGTGTAGCAACATTTCATTGTACCTTTGCAGTAATAAAAAAGTTTTGCAAAGATTTTACATGTTTTATCGTATTAACTCTCCTTAGTTGATCGGGTACTGCACCCTCATAGCAGCATGAACTTTAAAGTGTCTTTCAGTGTATGTTTGTATTTGCGGTGCCTGCCTCCCTCAAGTAAAGTAAATCCAGTCATAATGTAGGCGTGCGAAGTAGCCGACAGCTTCACCCGAAAGGAAATATTTTACATTCAACATAATTAAACTGACTATTAAATTAACTCTCCTTCATATTGATCGCCTATCCAGAGTCGCAATAGGACGTCGACCATACAACCCCATTCAACATTGTTCACTCTATCAAACATGGTGCTGGGCACGTGATCAATTACTATCCGACACCTGCTTCCAGGGGGAACACAAACACATCACAGCACATCTGGTGGCACAATTCATCAAGGAATGAAGGTGGGGGGGGGGGGAATATGGTTTTCCATGTCCAATAGTGGCATTATTACCTCATATGGCGTAGCAATATTTAAGATTAAGATGTCACATTTTTCCTGGGAATTTCCCTTAGGATTTTGTCTGGTCTATCGCATAACCTTATTCTTGGAATCGTTTTTTTTGGTAAAACACAAGCTGTTTTAGATGTTGCCAAGTTTTCCTTTTGCAGTAATAGAAGTAATGTCAAAAAGATTTCACACTGTTTATCTGTCAGTAAAAACAGTACAGTCAAGGGAAAATAATCATGAGAAAAGTTTAGTTATTGAGTCAGAGATTTAGTGGTGACATAACTAGAAAATTGGGACACTATAGTAAACAACCCATAGTTTTGAGGTTAAAGAATAAGGCACTTTTGTCATCAGCACCCTATCGAGTAGCGCCCCTAAATTAAGGATTTTCAGGAAAATCATCCAAGAATTACAGCAGAATCATGTGATTGAGATGATCAGAAAGTAATTTCTCTAGTCCTGCATTTTTTATTTCTAAGAAAACACCTGGGGATTATTGCATTATATGCATTTATAGGAAGGTAAATAAAAAATTTTATGGCTCCTTATCCATTGCCCACAATAAAGCGTGTTTTTCAGCATGTGGAGAAGGCCTGGTACTTTTCAATTTTTGACCTCAATTCGGCCTTTTTACAAGTAGATCTACATCCAGACTCTCGAGTAGTTTTGGCATTTGTCCACCATGGGGGCAGTTTCAATGGATGAGAATGGGTGTGAATTGTGGCCCACAGGCGATGTCTAACGTGCTTTTCCAGGTTTTGAATAAATATCATAATAATTTTCTGTTCACTTACATCGATGATGTGTGTGTGTACAGTAATTCCTTTGAGGAACATTTAGAACATCTGAGGTTGTTTTTAATATCATTAAGGGAGGCTGGACTGACAGTGAATCCCGACAAGGTGACGTGGGCGAAAATGTATGTGAGATATCTTGGTTTTGTTATTTCAGAAGGGACATTATTGATGAACCCTGAGAAGATTGGTCCTGTTGAAAATTTTCCCGTCCCTAAGAACATGCGTGGTGTTCGCCAATTTCTTGGTTAGCTGAATTTTAATCATAGTTCATGCCAAATTTTGCCGAAATAGCTGAGCCTCTAAATGTCTTAAAGAAGAAAGGGATGGAGTTTGTTTGGGGAGATGCTCAGAAGCATGCCTTTTGCTTGCTGAAAGAAACAATTTCTACTCCTCCTATTCTCTAACTGCCAGGTTTCGAGCAGCGGTTCATCATCTGGCTCATTTGTTAGTGCGACTCATGTGTTTAAAATTTACTGTGTAGCATATAAAGGGAGTAAACAACGGGGTAGCAGAAGCGCTATCTCCGATGTTCGACTGGGATGAATTTTGTGTAGAACCACCACATTCCGCGAATATTGTTTTCCTGTGATACGCTCTGCAAACAGGTCTAGTATTTGTTGCCAAACAACCGATGGTTTATCTTTTCTTTTTTTTATGTTTCGAGGGTTTCTAGTAGTGTATCTACTAGTGTTGTTGTTAATATTTCTCCTAGTTTTCATGGAGTTTCTCCTGTTACCAAAAAGGTACTTGTGAATACCAGTGTTAAATGTGAATCAGGCCTTTTGTTGTCCACCAATAATGGTAAGGTTAATTTGAATGCTCCTGAGAGAGAACAAGTCAGAACTCTCCAAGATTTCCTCAGGTGTACCTTAGTTTGCAACACCATCAGGGAATTGACGTTGAATGTAAGCAGATCAAGGTGGATATTAATTCGGGTAAGAGCGGCCCCTTTGAAGTTCGAAAGGGGCTGATAGATTTGGTGGATGCTAAAATAGGGAAATTTAGTATATTTGTTCCCACAGTTTTGCGAGGGCATATTTTTCAATATTATCATAATTACGGTAATTATGGCAAAATTTTCGACATGCTCCCACAGCCAGTTAATTAGGCTGAAAAACCTTCTTAACTGTTTACGTGTATGTGGTGCCTCCTGACTCACGGAGAGCCCCAGCTGTTCGGGATTAGCCTGTTAACTTGTTCGTTAACCACGTGACCTAGGAATTCGAGGCCGCTCTTGCCGAGATGGCATTTCTTAATGGCAAACGTCAGCCCATTAATTTCAAGTCTCTCTAGTACAAGTGACAGGTGGTGTAAGTGTTCTTCCCATGTTTCGGACCATATTACTACGTCGTCGAGGTAGGCGATTCTAAATTCACCTATCAGGCTATCAAGTACTCTTACCATCATACTACGGAACGTGGCAGAGATGCATTTCAGCCCAAAAGGCACGGCGCATATTTGCCACTGTCGACTGTCCGGGGCTGTAAAGGCGGTCTTTTTCTGGTCCTCCTGGAATACTGATATTTGCCAGTAGCCACTTTGCAGGTCAAGCGACGACACGATTCCTGCCTGTCCGAGTGAGCTGAGTGCGTCCTTAACACTTATGTAGGGCGGTATGGCACTACACGTCACCTGGTTGATGGACCTGAAGTCCACGCAGAACCTCCAGGTCCCATCCTTCTTCGGTGCGAGAGTTATGGCAGAATTATACTGGCTCCTGTTCAGCTCGATCACCCCATCTGCAAGCATTTCTGATATCTGGTGATTTACTATACGCACCTGGTGCTGTAGTAGCTATGTGAGCAACTGAAAATTGGCTCTTCCTGAGTTAATGGTA
This sequence comes from Dryococelus australis, assembly GCA_029891345.1. Taxonomy (NCBI): domain Eukaryota; kingdom Metazoa; phylum Arthropoda; class Insecta; order Phasmatodea; family Phasmatidae; genus Dryococelus; species Dryococelus australis. The sequence continues at coordinate 342,460,493 of CM056995.1, forward strand.
TAGCATGTTCTACAACTGTTGTTCTGCATAAGGCATCGTGATTAGCGAAAACAATTTCCCGTTCCTTAAGTAAGCATTGAAATGTAGCTTAATGTTCTGGTGGATTTCGTGTACGAACTCCAACAAATTTATTTTTTGTATTTGTTCATGGTTACGGCTCTCTACATTAAACACAGTGTCTCTCTCATTAGCTCCTACAGCGTTCAGCTGTTTCTACTATAGTTTTCTGTACTGAAAGCCAAGTTACTCCTAAAATAACATCCTCCTCTATTTCACTAGTTTTTATTGCTGTGGTTACGGTTTCTATGTCTCTAATTTTTATAGTGACTGTCGCTTGGTCAAAGCATGTATAATGCGACCCCATCGGTCGGCACATCCAACTCCTCGAGACATGGTAGAATGGCAGAACTCTCCGCCGCGATGTGCCGGCTAGGTTGGTGGGTAAGCTAGCCGTGCGAACTACTTTCTTACACACAAGAACTCTGCAAAAACATATACATCCTGCTTACTTAATCACAACTCTTCCATAATCAATTACATAAGTAACAGGAACACTTTATGACATATAAAACAATGGATGAGATGAAAAGGGGATGTAGCACGTGAGAAATGCAAAGTCAATAAAAACAAGAAATGGTGCGCCGATTCCTGTGGGGGCACTTAAAGCATATTGGGGCGTTCTTATACATGTTGTATGACTTAGCATCCTTGAGCATTTCTAAATTTATGAGTAATTAACTTCTTCCTAATTTTACAGGATCTACTTTCTTAACATATGTGCATGGGTGCATGTGGTTGCAGTGCACCTTTCACTGCCTTTCTTTGCTCTTGCGCCCTCGTCATGAGCTCTTAAATTACCAGTGTTCGTCGCACTCATGAAGTAGCAAATTCCGACTGTTGATACGGAGTACTACTGAACTGCACACGAGCATCCTGTTGAGTGCTGCTCCCTGCAGAGGTCTCTGAGGATGGCAGGCAAAAGGGTTTGGAGGAAGCAGCATGCATCATGCACTTGTTATCGATTATATTCGGTGCATGCCTTTTTAACCCATTATAGTTCGGCAATGTATCCTAAACTAATTAAACTACCCAAAGTGGTTACTTTATTATCCCTAATAGTGTATTTATATAAATAATGTCCTTTTGTAGTTTTCCCTCCCAATGTGAAATTTTTTAGCATTTTGGGCTGAATAAAAATTGTGGCTACTAACTAAGCCCTTGGTACTAAATTGCACTTTTCGAGAAAGACAAAACACGATTTTTGTAGATGTAGGGAATAAAATTATCCAGAAATGTCTCCTGTTCTGCTCCCCCTTTTTTTCTTCTGAAAAATTGCTAAAATACTCTATTGTCCAGTGCAGACAATGTAGAAAAAAATTTTATTTCTGTGTTTAACTTATGTACCACATGTAAATTAACCCTATCCAATATTGCAGTTGCAATAAACCGAACTGTACCCTACAGTAAGAGATAAATAAATATAAAACTGTATCAGAACAGAGAACTAATGTAATGTATAAAACTAGGAATAACTAAAATTGGATTTGAATTGATCTACCAAAAACTATTTTCTTTATTGACAAAAATGTATAAAGGAGATGCAGTCATATTGGAAACATATCTCTGGGGCCTTGTCAGTGTTAGGAATTTAAATATAAATGCCAGCAAATAGTAATTTATTCGTATCTCAAGGACACTTTGCCTTCTGGCATCGACAGGACCTTGACATCAGGCCATTCCCCACGTCGTGCCAGCTGGAACATCCGAGTGTACTGCTACGTGACAAAGAAGCACCTGCATCACTGAACCAATGCCACATGTGTGTCTGTTATTGTGCAGTGTTAAGCAAGAAAGTGTAAAAAGTGTATTTTTCTTGGTCTGTTTAATATTTTAGGAAATGTGTGAGTGTTTTGTTTGCCCTATTTTAGTGCACATTTTCTCCTCCAATGCCATGTTGTCAGTGCTTTCAGGTTAAATGTTTTCAGTGCAACATATTTAGGTGTCATCCACTTGAACTGCTCCGTCACTCATTAGTGCACACGTTGAAATATCACATGTAATAATAATATTAATCCATGCATATGCTTATTCAAATTGCAAGTTTTCCGCAAGTTAAAACTGATAGCCACGTGGTAATGTTTATGTTTTCAATGTGAAATATTTAGGTTTATGTATGTAATTGTCTAGTGTCATCTAAACATTGTTTTTATTTGTCCCATATCACCTTGTACTTCATGTAAGTACGAGACAAATAGTCTTTTTTGTTTACGTTACTATTTAAGTTGATTTAGTGCCACGTAGTGTTGTGTCTATTTATTGTTGTGTATGACTGTTCATTTGCTCGAGGTGCCATCTTTAGTCATTCCCCAAACGGTCACACACACGGCAACTGTGGCACTTGTTGTGTTAAATAATATTTCTTGCCATTAAACACGCAGGTTTTTGGACTTATTATGCATTTTGAATATTTTATATTCTAGGTTATTTTTGTCCAGTAATAACAGTACAACCAGTACTAATACACTGCCCTTTCAGGTTGCATTCTACAACGGCGCAGTGAAGTGAACCGGTATGAACAGCCACATGGCGAATCCCCACTTGTAATTAAAAATGTATTTTAACATTGTTTATCAGCATCTAAATATTAAAGATAAAACACATAAGGACATAATAGATTTTATTGGGAAAAGGCCCTAAAAAGACATTACTACGTTTTTAAAAGTGCAGTAGGTGAGGTTATGTTGCCACTGCAATGCAGCATGGTTGAATGAGAGTAATTACATTTATAATTTAATATATGTATTTTAGCATTGTTGATAAGGGTTTGTTAGAGTGTTTATCCCATCTGCATTACAGGGATCACATCATTTCATTTCATTAATTCCTCTTGTGTTAATCATGTCACATGATATCATCGGTGGGAGTCTCGGCCAACAAGCGAGCTGCGCACAAAGCAGCCATTTAGTAATGTCCTAGACCTTGTGAGGTGGCCAATTCGTCGCGATGTTCCAGGCATTTCAACTTTGTAACTGATCATAATGTAATTCTCTATGGTTAATTTTAGTCTACCAGAACCTTTTTCATCTTGCTTGCTCGGAGTACACAGTCTCTCACATCTCGGCCCGTCTTTTATACAGCCGAGGCGTAATACATTTCTTAATTATGCAGCCCCTACTGCCATTTTCGCAGTTAAAGAGCCTGCCAGGCTATAATGGCCGAATAACGAATGTAAGTGCCGTGTTTAGGATGTAAAGTACAATACATTACGTGACTGAAAGAAACTGGTGTCTTTATTGTCATAACTGCTTCACAATTACTTAACCTCTGTTATACTATTTTATTATACTATGTGTCTGGCACAATGGCGTTGGGTAGCCAGAATAACTCACCGGGAGTAAGCAGGCATATAAGGGAGGCCAACAGCCCTTACTAGACGAGGCAGTATTGGATGTAGTAAGTGACTGGCGACATTTATATTGAAATTGGTAGTTTACATCAAGATGTCGGACATGAGGGAAGGCCAATGGTCGTAAGACATCATGGCCCAAGAGAGTCTTCAGTAACATCACCATCGTACTCACACAGCGAGCTGGCGCCCTAACCCTTGCAAGTTAACCAACAGTATCATTCCTATCATCATAATTCAATCCCCTCATGGTCCAGAATCACGGATGTCACTTCGAGTGATTCAGCTAGACTGCTTGTCCCTCTTTTGTTGCACTCATTACTGATATGCAACCTGCACTACATTACACATCAATGGTAGCACACTTATTTTACTTTATGTAATCATTTATTTAAACAATTTTTTTCTACAATCCTGTGTACCAATCCAAATAGGATTTATTAGTACATGCTAATATTTTAGTCGACAATTCTGTAGCACGAGTGGGCGCTACTTCTGTACTGAATATAAGTATTTTAATGGTTGGTATTTATAAATAACTAGAAGAATTTTCCACTAAAAAAAAAAAAAAAACATTATTAAAGTTAATTATTCATTTTTCACTTGCCTCGGCTATGAAAATCTTTAAGATGAAGAGCAAGAGTCAACATTATCTCAAATTACAAAAGATAATTAAATCTGTGTGTTATTCAAAAATATATTTAAAATATTAGATTAATGTTAAGCTCAAGCAATCCTTGGCTTTATTTGTTATGGAGAGTATGAAACAAAAGAGAATGGAATCAACACAAAATGGTTCTTCACCCTGGAATATTAGCTTTATACAAATGCCAATATAAATAAAATAATTATATATATATATATATATATATATATATATATATATATATATATATATATATATATATATATCAGCACAAGAACTTAAAAAATGGTATGATTACAAGAAAATGGTATTTGAATTTATTATAAAGAAATTAGTCAACAAAGTAAAAAGTAAACATTAGTAGTTAAGGTGTGACTACGACTAAATGTATGAGTCACAATTGTTTAAAGCATATCAGGAGACGCTGGACTTAGCTGTTGTAGCGGGATCAGATAGTTCGCCACTGAATCTGAAGCTCTCTCAATAGACCCAAACTTGGCACTTCAAATCTCCCAGCTGACTGTAATCACATATCGGCAATAAGCACTCCGACATTCTTCTGTCAGCCGTAGTCCTGTAGCTGACTCCCGAATCCAACAAATGAAGCGGCGAATAATTGTCCTGACCTTGAAGTTGAAAACTACCTCTGGTGACAAACCTCCTTCAGAATTATAAAAATGATGAATTTCTATAATTTTCTCGAGAATCCAATGATGAGGCCCTCGGTTCCATTGGAATTCGCTGCTGACATCTCGACCTCTGAATGTTGGAATATTAGTGGAGTCAACACTGTTAGATGGAATTTCCACTTGCCCTGAAGATGTCGCATAGGTTATTTACATTGTAGTCTTGGGTGCAATGTCGTCATTGTTGATCTAATATATGTCATACTATTTGCCAATAAAAATGGCATCAGTTCGGTCAATTCAGCAGGTCGTGTGTATATATTATTTACCTATGCAAGTCCCATAGAATTCCCTTTCCTACAGGTTATGGGCTGTGCAGAATACTTTCGAAGGGATATTCGCGATCACAAGTGTGTGAATACGAAACTCCATCTGCTAAGTCCAGTCAACCAGCCGCACTTCCCATTGAGCGTCTCAAAGGGAGAGAAAATTATGACACATGGAAGTTCGCTATTGAGGCATACCCGGAAGATCTAGCATTTGGGATTGTGTTACAGGTACGAATACTGATGCAAAACACAACACGAAATGTCAATTCAAGTTGATTTTATTGGTCGACCCGTTGAATCTTGTACACATTCAGAACATGACCACTGCCGAGGCAGCTTGGGAAAATTTGCAAAAGGCATTTCAGGATGAAGGTTTGATAAGAAAAATTGGTCTTCTGTGTATTCTAATAACTACAAAATTGGACGAATATAATACTGTGGAAGAATATGTGAACCGAATAGTGAATATGGCGAACAAATTATCGAGAATTGGTCTACATGTTAGTGATGAATGGACTGGTATTATACTCCTCACTGGTTTTCCTAGTAAATACGAGCCAATGATCAGGGATATTGAAATTTCGGGGATCCGGGTGACTGGAGATTATATAAAGGCGAAATTGTTACAGGATATTACATCGGTGAAATATGAATAACCATATGACGAGGACGATTCGGGGCGTTGTACACTTCCGGTTCCAAAAGAATGTCCCATAGGAATAGTAACGGTTCCAGTAACGACTGCATCTCTGGAAAAACATACCAAAAAGGTCCTCGCTGCTATGAAAATAACAGATATGGCCACATTTCGCGGAACTGTGACCAAGTAACGAGTAGAAATAACATTAACAAACCCAGCAACAGTGTTTGCAGATGCTTTTCGAAGCACTTACCTTCTCAAGTGAATGTCAACTGGTATCTTGACTCATGTGCTTCAATTCATATATGTAGTGACTCACGACATATGGAAAATTCTAGAAAGGCTCCTACATTGACAATTACTGCCACCAATAATAACAAAATGGTATCAGATACTGCTGGCAATACGGTTCTTCCTGTGAGTATTTGTGGCAACACCTCTAACATTCAGGTGAGTAATATTTACCATGCACCTGGTAGTCAATTAAACCTCTTGCCAGTAGGACGAATTGTTTTTAAAGGAAATACCTTTGTGCTTGACAGCACAGGTGGTCGAGTTTACAACTCAGCAAATCATCTGATTGCTACAACAACTTTGGTGGACAGTATATTTAAGTTAGACGTTCTGTTTAGCTATAAATATACTCTATGCAATGAACTGACGTCAATCTATGGCACCGACGCATGGCTCACTTAAATTTTGATAGTTTTAAAAGGTTGCATGGTATAGCCCATGATATTAACTTTTCATCTCATGAGAACATTTCCACCATTTGTGACACATGCATGCACGGCAAAAGCAGCTGTTTGCCTTTCCCAACAAGTTATTCGACTACCAGTCATGTGTTAGAGTTTGTGCATTCCGACCTGGTTGGTTCAATGGAAATGGGGTCTTAGGCTGGATCGAGATACATTTTGACTTTTATCATGGCTTCAGCCACAAGCTGTTTGTTTACTTCTTAAAATGGAAGGACCAAGTTGCCGAACATTTTAAAATCGTTAAACTGCATGTTGAGACCTAGGTTTGTAAGGAAAATTAATATTTTGCATACCGCCAATGGAGGGGAATATTGTAATCATGATCTTCATGAATTTTTCAAACCCTTCGGCATTCTGCATCAAACAAGTTGCCCTTACACGCCAGCTCAGAATGGTAGATCGGAAAGGCTAAATCGAGTGCTTCTCGATCGAGCGAAATGTCTACTATTACAATCAAGGCTGCCTAATGTCTTCTGGGCCAACTCCGTGTATTCTGCTTCCTGTCTTTTTAATAGATTGCCGTGCAAATCTGTAGAGACCACCCCAGAACAAGTGTGGTTAGGTAAACAGCTATCTGTAAAACATCTTCGAACATTTGGATGTAAGGCTTTTGCGTACATTCTTGCTGAAAAAAGATCGAAACTGAACCCATATCAACACCTTGCATTTTTGTTGCGTACTATTTGTAATCAAAAGGGTATAGACTTTATGGTCCAGCAAAAACTGGTTATGTTTGTGTTAAGAGATGTTACCTTTGCCGAAGACCAGTAGGGCAGTTCCTTGATGAATAAATCTAAACCACAGATGACTGAATATTTTTATGTAATCGCTGATGAGCCTGTTGCAATTGGCGAATCCATTGCCACTGATCTGGACACTGATCAATATATTGATTATTCTGATGATGTTCCTGACGATTCTGTTGGTGATCATCATTTCTTGCCACCTCTGACTGCCAATGTACCTCGTGGATAATATACTACTGATAGACCTCGCAAGGACCATAAACCTTTCTCTGCCTTACAGGGTTTTGCCACCTATACTGCTTTTATTGGTGACATGATGTTACTCGCGAAGAGGCTTTGAATCGTGCTGACAAGGATCTAAGGTTCGCAGCCATGGACAATGAAATAAAATCACAACTAGACAACAAAACATGGGAATTGGTCGACCTCCCCACTACGAGAAAAGCACTGGATTGCAAATGGGTGTTCCGAATGGTACTTATCAGGCTAGAACCAAACACAATGGTGTTAGGCACCACTTCCTCCATGAAAAAGTTCTTAGCAAGCAAACTGATTTCAAGTACGTGTCCACAAAAGATTTGGTTACCAATTCCTTGATGAAGGCGCTCAACTGCGACAAATTCATAAATTTTATTCATCATCAGGGACTCATCAAATATGGAGGGTATCGAAATATTAGTTGAGTTGACACTGTTAGATGGACTTTCCACCTACCCTGTAGATGAATCATCGATTCTTTACATTGTAGTGTTGTGCGTATCGTCGTAATTGCAGTATCTAATCTATGTCATTCTGTTTGTTAACAAAAATGACATCAGTTCGATCAATTCAGCAAGTTGTGTATATACATTAATTACCTATGCAAGTCCCATAGAATTCCCTTTCCTATACTGAAGACTTACAAATACTACATTAATTCTTGATTTATGTGTATTTCTGTAGTTCAATCTTAATTACTTTCACTAACCATCTAATTAAACTAGATCAATAAAACACATAAAATTGTAAATTTTCTTCATTCAGCTGTCCATACTATACATTTTCTTTTGAACCTTTCTTAAATGGTCCGATGCATTTTCAACCAGCACTATTTATGTTTTAAAAGAGAAAGTATTTAGTAAAACAAATGTTCGTCATAGATAAGTATCTGATCAAATATCACAAAGTTATAACTAAGGCCACAGTTACACGAGTGCTGTTAAACACATTCAGCTAAATACATTCAGTAGCCATGTCTGAACAAGGGTAAAAACATAACGTGTTTCTGCGGTTACACATTCGAAGTAGAATTAAATATGTGGCAATTCTAACCTCAACAAACATGAAACTCAAAATGTATGATATTTAATTATAATAGCCTCCAATATTTATTACTTTTGATCTTTTTAATTGTTATGAAACCTACATTTAAACTTAAGATAATTAAGCAAGTGCAAGAATTCCTGCCAAATTCAGCCTTTTTTTTTTACACTGCTTGTTTACTTCGAAGCAGCCATTAGGAGCGAAGCAGGGAAGAGACGTCGTTCGAAACGAGTTATGAAAACCATTCACTTTTAAATGAGAAACAACTTCGATCGGAACTCGTGCGAAGGTAATGAAACCTCTTCAATAGCTGGACTTGTTTAACTAAAGTAGTTCTGCATTCCGTGTAACTGCGGCCTAAGGGATATGTTTAACATTTATATGCCTAATTTACATTTCAACTATAATTGTTTTCAGCAGTATATCAAATTTTACATATATGTACAACTTGTGACATTCAATTTACGTCAACATTATTGATCAAGTTTGGAAGAAAAATCATATATAAAACACGTGCTTAATATCGCCGTAATCGAATGTTTGGCTGCAGTATCATATACACGATCGGTAGTTTATATAAGGAAATTATTTGATTGCACCACTACCACAAGCCAATAATAAACTACTGAAACTTCACACCTGAATTGTAATATATATTTAATTATTCATCCTCCTCTTTGTTCAACATGAAATGCTACGAAAGTAACCTTTTTTGCAACGTCATTCTAATCTAAACACAATGTTTCGGGTTATTGTCAAGATGGCGACTAGAGTCAATATTAATACTGCCTATCTCCAGCGGCTTTGTCCTCATCTTTTGTTTTGTTTTATTGCACTCCTGAGATCTTTTTTAATACATAGCTATTGAACGAGTCAAATTACAGTATACAAAATTTATGCACTGAACATAGTAAACACACACATATATATCAGACTACACGTACATGCATTACATCTTTTCCTTGTAATCTGACTAATCCTCCTCCAACATGCTGTGGGGCATAGTCATTTTGCTGAAACAGAAGAAAAAGGAAACGAGAAAAACTGGTACAAGAAATGCACACAAATATATGTTATGCAATAATTTCTTAATTTTTGTAGTTTACGTATTCATCTACACTATAAAATGTTAGTTTAGAAAAAAATTCTTTCAGCTGTTTTTTAAAGGGTTTTTGGTTAGAGATACAAATTTCTTGAACGTGTTCTGGTAACTTATTGAAAAGTTGTCTACCTTGGTGAGATGGCCAGGTTCTGGACAGGTTTTAAGTTAACTGAAGCTATCTGTAAGTGTTTTCTTTATTCTAGTGTCATGCTTATGAAAGAATTCTTTTTTCTGAAATAAATGGCTGTTTTTGGACATGAATATAAGTACTGAAAACATGTACTCACATGCAAATGTAAAATCTCTGAGCTCTTGAAAAGAGGTCTACATGAGTATGACTTTCTTTTACCATTGATTATTCTTACAGCTCTCTTTTGCATGTGAAACACTTTTTTGAAAATATGCAAAATATACCATTTTTGCTGTATTTTTATTCAAGACCTCTGCAACACTCCGGTGGACAAATATGCTGAACTTAGTTTAGGTATAATATACGCAATGTGAGACTCCCAGTTAAGTAAATTGTCTACTTTTAAGCCAATAAACTTAATCACTGCAGTTTCATTAATTTTGTCTCTGTTACTGCTAAGATATGAACTAATATTTATGTTTCTGTTCTTTGTAAGGAGTCATAAACTATATTTTATCTAGGTTGAGATTTAATTTGTTTACAGTAATCCATGCATTACACTTTAAATGTTGTGTCCGTTTTTTGTGTAAGATCATTTACTGAGTCTCCAGGGATTAAAATGCTACCATCATCTGCAAATAAAATTGGAGTAGTTTATGGGGTAAAGGCACATGGAAGGTAATTTATATAAACTAGGAAGAGTAGGGGGCCATAATATTGATCCTTATGGGACCCCATGCGTGATTTTTCCTGGTTCTGAGTAGAATGAATTAGTTTTTCCTTTGATGCGCACATGTTGTCTGTTTGAAAGGTATGAGCTTATTAGTTTATTTGGTGTACCTGAGTATTCATAAAACTTGAATTTTTCCATAAGTATGCTGTAATTTACACAATCAAATACTTTAGTGAAGTCGCAAAATGTTCCATTAGATGGCATATTTTTTATCAATTGCATTAAGAATGATATTTGTTAGTTTGAAAATTCATCATTTGTTGATGTGTTTTTCCTAAAATCAAACTGGAAATTTGATAAGATTTTGTGATTCTCAAAATGTTGCCGCAACCTTCTGTAAATTATTTTTTCAAGCACTTTTGAAACGGATGTAAGAAGTGAAATGGGTCTATAATTGTTTACTTCGGTCTTATCTCCTTTCTTGAACAATGGTGTTACCATAGCCCATTTGAGTCTGTCTGGAAACAATCCTGTATTGAAGAATGTCATTACAAATATGGCTTAATGGAACACTGAATTCAAAAGTGCATTGCTTTAATAACCTATAGCTAATGCCATCATAGCCGCTAGATAATTTTTGTTGCAAAGAATTGATTGTTTTCTTCACTTCTTTTGGAGTTATTTTGTAAAAGCTATAGCAGAGTATTCGATATCCTGTAGTGTATGAATATGGGTTATATCTTGTTTTTTTTTTTTAATCTTGTTTTCTACATTTAAGTAGTATGAATTAAATGTATCTGCTGCTAATTTAGGGTCTGAGGAAATGCAGTCGTTTACTATTAGGTTTATAACTGGATATTGCTTTTTTTTTTTTTTTTTTTTTTTTTTTTACATGTAATTTTTATTTGGTTTTAAGAATTCTTAATAAGGCTACAGACAAAATCCTTTTTTGCAGATTATATTAACTTACTCAAAAGTTTGCAGAATTTCCAGTAGTGATTCTTTGTCAGGATTGCTGCAGGTTATGGCGGTCTTGTACTGTTTTTTATTAAACATTTTTTTAAAACAATGGTGAACTTGGTTAAGAAAAGAGTTAAATTTTTCATTTGCTTCGGTACAAGTATACAGTATTGACCATTGCTATCTGCTAAGTTCACTTTCGAATTGTAAGACATTTTCCTGCGAAAAATTTCGCATTTTCTTATAAAAATGCTTTTGGAGGGCATTTTTATGGAAGGCATAAGTAGTATTTTTCCAGAATGATCTTATAAGCAAGCCATACTATCTCCAGTATACTCCTAAACTCCATGCGGTCTACCTTATCTTACGTCCATGGTGCAGTGCGCATAATACTCCCTTTATCTATGGTTAAGTACACGTGCGGAGTTGATAGTCTACACTTATTTTGTAAATTGATGCTTTGAAGGTTAGGGCGAACACAGGTACAGAATACAAAACGCCGTAAAAGTGAAGTTTCTTTATTGACAGGATGGAAGATTTTACTGTTATAGTCGTCACGTTTTGCTGTTTTACAATAGTCTTTTCAGAAGTTGATGAAACTCTCAGAGAACCGGAAGATATAAATGAAGAGCAACTGTGTATCCTTCGACCGCACAAAAATTGAGTACCACCACTTCGCAACCGTGGTTTGTTAATAAATTAAAATTTGTATCACATGTGTGGTACCGGTATTTCTGGTGTAAAAACTGATCACCATTAAAAATATTCATTTAGTTACTTACTAATTTATTGCTATGTTTTTGATCGTTTACAACCAAACTGACTGCGTAAAAAAAAAAAAAAGTAAATCAGTAACACACACGATAATTTACATTCACATATACACCACATTAAACAGTATTGATAATTCACGGTCATTCTTAAAAAATAAAGGCTTTTCTGAAAAAATATATAAAATGTTGGAAAGTGGTATAATTCCACTCTACTAATTACAGAGAACTCTAGGGGCATCAACATTTGACCACTAGAAACCCCCTAAAACGATAGTGGGGAGGGCTATGGAAATTGTAGGGTAAAATGGTTGAAAAATTTGTAAAGAATGCAATATTTATTCATGAAAAGACATTAAATTGCAAACAAAACTGAACTAAACATTAACTAAATAGACAATATTACCAATACAAGCCACACATACAATAGTGGAGAGGGCTATGAAGATCAGGGAAATTGCGGGGTTAAAAAAATTACAAAGTAAGTACACTTTCATTATAAACTTTAACCAGTCTAAATTTACGGATATTCATAGCCCTCCCCACTATCATATTTGTAGGTTGCAGGCCTATTGGTAATATTGTCAGTTTAGGTCATGTTCAGTTCAATTTTTTTTATAATTAAACATGTTTTCATGAAACAATATTAAAAAGATTTGTGTGAATTGCAAAAAAAAAAAAAAAAAAATCTCTGTGAATAGGCTACACATGACAACAATTTATGGGGAAACTCCAAGTTTCACTGATGCGTGACACTTCACATCACCACCCAAAAAAAATTGCAGGCACACCTTAAATCACTGTTTTGGGGCTTTACTCCCCTGCTGGCACTGGGACTCCTGGCTCGGTGCATAATGTAGGGCTACGCTTGTATAGGAGGTGCGAGAACTGGAAAAGGTGCAGAGAAAGGCAGCAAGATGGGTGAAGGGTAGGTGGAGAAGGCAAGGGCAGGATGATGAGGAAGAAGGGAACTATAGGCCATCAGTGATGATGAAAGAAATGGGGTGGAGCTCATTGAAGGACAGGAGGAAAGTTGAACGGTTAGTCAGGATGTACAGGGTGGTGAATGAAGAGAGAGGATGGGGAGGGCTACACTGCAAGCAAAGTATAACGGGGTGTTTAGAGGAAACAACTGTGAGAAGCTCCAGAGGGTGTGGAGGAGAACGGAGCGGGGTAGGCAGTCCATGCTTGTGAGGTCTGTGAGGGAGTGGAATCTGTTGAGGGAGGAATTGGTATCTGTGAGAAGGGTTGGTAAATTCAGGAAGGGAGTGGAAAAGGAGTTGGTTGAGTGAAGGAGAGTTGAGAGAGCTCGCCACCGGGTGGTAGCCTAATTGCAAGTGTATGTATGTATAAGTATTTTTGCAAAACATATTTTCATCAATAAATATTAAATTATGTACATATGTTTCACTCGTTTTACCATACAATTTCTCTGATCTTCATAACCCTCCCTATCGTTTTTCGGGTTTCTATTGGTCAAATGTTTATGCACCTAGTAAATTTGTCTATTGTGTAATTAGTAGAGTGGAATTATACCACTTTCCAAAAAAAATCTTTCCCAAAAAATTAATTTAATTTAGTCAATACTTATCACTCGCCATTCATACGGCGTATAAGAATACGCACTCCACAACTTCGATCCATTTGACCACACTACACAGACACACTAATCACCGCACATATATTATAATTTACATTTTCCCTTGCTATAATAGCACAACAACACTCGTAATTCCACACAATTATTAGATTCAACACTTCAAACAACATGAATTGCAATAAAGCACGCATTCAATCACTCGTTAATCCGAAGTCTCAAGACAGGACCTGCGCAAACCAACGAACTGCAATTTCCCACAATCCATCTGACGTGAACCAACTTGGCGGTAAACGTGCACGCGCAGTGTATTGAAAATAACATAGCGGTATACATTGTCTCCAAAGATAAACACAGTCTCTGAATGCAACTATGTATCATCTATGATATCTATAGGTACTTGTTCTCCTCGTAATACGTTTTATCCTCTCATCAATATAGACCAGAATTAAATAACGTCCAGACACTGCTCCATACCTGTGTTGTTTACCTGTATAAACCTCAGCGCCATGCTATAAATTTACCATGTAAATGACGTTTTACGCATTAAATATTCGTTGCAAATGGTATTATATGTAAAGCACTTAGTGACCCAATATAAATACATTCTACATAAATTATACTGTATGTATTTTATAGCATTAATAGAGCAATCTTGATAACCCTCCTCCATATCACATTTTATTTATTTTTTACAGAAAACTAATTAAGCCCCTCCGAAATTCCTAGTAATTATGATTACTAATAATCATATCTAACATATCCAGGTATTATTTTTCAGATTTTCGAAAAGGCTCCGCTTCTTAAGAATTACCAAAAAAATAAATAAAAATATCAAAATAGCTATGTTGATGGCAAACGTTAGGTTACCAGCCATGTGCTATTGCACATCAGTGCTGAGCATCTAGGAGAGGGATAATTAGTGTCACATATTTTTGCAGCACAGTGATGTTCACTAACGCTGGCTTACATTGTATGGATTGTGTAAGAATTATGGGGTTTGGACAGTGAAAATATTGAGCAGTAGACGTCAAAAATTTTACTGACTAAATAATAATTTAAGAGCCTCTGTTTTACCAATAGGAAAACATTTTACAGTGTTATTCAAAACCAGAATGGAAATAGGTTTTTATGTAATAGTATTTATCAACAGACATAAATCTTGCATGTTTGCCATTTTTAATTTCATTTCTTTGAATTCATTATTTTCAGCTTGCAATTGGGATATCGCCTGGTAGCAATTGCATTTTTTTCTCATCCTTTTTCACTCTCCAGTCCCTACGTAAATCGCTCAACCCCCTTAACCATCACATATTCCTCTCACAACACTGTTCTTACCAGCATGGACTGCCTTCTCCTTTTTTGTCAGCCTCCATATGCTCTGAAACTTCCTTTTCTTTGAACCTATCTCCCTCCATTCGCCATCCTGTACGTCTTGACCAGCCTCTCCATTCATTGCCTCTCCCTTAGGAAGCTCCACCCCAACTCCATCATTATATATGGCTTAATTTTCCTTTCTTTCTCACCTTCTCGCCTCTGCCTTCCCTATTTGTCCTTAAACCTTAACCCACTTTGCTACCCTTCATTTTCATTTTCATCTTTATTTTCAAAAAAACTGTAAAAAAATTTACTAGGCAAAAACACACTATTCTACAAAGTGCACTCTAATAGCAAAGGATAGGACATCATACTGACAAATTTTAAAATTAAAACAACAATGGGGGTTTCCAGCGTTTGTCACTCAAAAATGGAACTTTGATTGACTTTTGCATAACTGTAAATTACACTTTGTTAACTGAATGCACCGTAGCCTTAAAAACTTTAATGGGTCTACACATTGTCAGAATTAATTTTGCTAAAAAATGGGTAAATGTTCAGAATAGGGACTTTTTGGAGAAAATAAAATTGCAGAAAGTGGTATAATTGCACAGAACACGAATTTACTAGGGGCATTGACATGTGACCAACAGAAACTACAAAAACGATAGTGGGGAGGGCTATGAAGATCAGGGAAAATGTGGGGTAAGAGGAGTGAAAAATATGTAGATATTCGTAATATTTAATTATGAAAATACGTTAAATAGCAAAAAGTCCTAACAGAACAATACCAAAAATGATAATATTACCAATACAAGATACAAATACGATAGTGGGGAGGGCTATGAAAATCAGAGAAATTGCAGTGTAAAACGAGTAAAAAAATACGTACATTTTCATGGTAAAATTGCACTCCGCAATTTCCCTCCTCTTCGTAGTCAACCCCCCCCCCCCCCCCCCTCAATGTAGTATTTGTAACTTGTATTTATAATATTGTCATTTAGGTATTGTTCGGTTAGATCATTTTGCAATTAAACATGTTTTCGTAATACAATATTACGATTATATCACAAATAGCATGAAATATATTAAATTGCAAAACTATCTAACCAAACAATACCTAAATTCACAATATATATATACACACACACACTCACTCACTCTCTTTTTCAGTGCAAATGGGCTACACTTGAAATTCATTTCTGGGGAAACTCCAAGCTTTGCTGATGCGGGACCGCTTAGTGGTCACTATCTAAAGAAGAAAACCGGCGAGGTTGAATCAGTGTTGTGGGGATTTACTCCACTGCTGGCGCTGAGGACTCTGGCTCAGCGCATAATGTTTGGCTACATGTGTACAGTATTGTTAAGTGTGAGGGAGCTACGCTTCAATGTCATTAATACAGAACCACAACTACAACCTATCATGAATTTAGGTTTAATTAGCTAAGGTCTTCCGTATTGACATCACTAGCGGCGACATACTACAAAATGCTATGCTTAAATATCATTGGTAACATTGTGCATTTAGGTGTTGTTCGGTTACGTCTGTTTGTAATTTAATGTGTTTTCATAATAAAATATTATGATTACATACATATTTTGTATGTTTTACCCCACAATTTCCCTGATCTTCATAGCCTTCCCACAATCGTGAAATTTAATTAGATTACTTACAGAATCACCATTCATATGACGTAGATTATGAAACACTTCACTGCATGGACACTCAAATTGCCACACATTATAATTTAACGTTCTGCATGCATAGAATACTACGTAAGCATTCATAATTTTGTATAATTATTAGTTTTAAAACATCAAACAGAATGGATTGCAATAAAACGCACACCAAACAGCACTTCTGAAGAGGTTACTTGAATGGTGTACATTCTTACAATACAACAGCCGAACTGCGACGTCAACCAATTTTGACGCACATTTGTTGTGTGTCATGTGCATTTTTGGTCACTGTGCATCGTAATGTAACATGGTGTTATATAGCACCTGTTTATTAACACTGTCTGAACGTTGTTTTGTATGAGCTACCATATATTTTTATTCTACTAGTATTACGCTATGTGGTACTATCCTCGTGAATATAGACAAGGTAAGCTTTGAGTAATTCAACAGAATTACATGTTGTTCCGACATTGTTTAATTGCTCTTTTCTTCGCCTGAATAACCCCTATCGCAACGGCATACATATACCCTGTGAATTAAATTTTATACGTAAAAGATTGGTTTCAAAAGGTATTCTCACATTTAACACAATTTAGAGACCCAATACAAATATGTTGGACGTACATTTCATGTGTTTTACTACATAAATACAGCACTCATGGTAGTCCTCCACACTATCATATTTCATGTTATAGACTCCAAACTACGCGAAGCCTCGCTATAATTCCTACTAAGTGTGATTAGTAATAATCATTGACGCCGTCGGGTGAGACACGAGATGAACATGACACAAATACTTACTGGTAATTTGGGCGCCAGTGGTGCTTCCCAATCACCGCACTATTGAGACTCAGGGTTTTCAGGGATGCTGTGGGTTCTGTGTGTCCAGGCAATACTAAACTTTTACTAAACATCACTGGAAATAAACACGTAATAAAATATGTGTGGCTAGGACACTGTCAATACTGAATAAATGAGGTAAGTTCACACTGAGACTTGTTTTTATTGTTACTATGCATACACATCAGCGTGCCAATGAAATGATTATCTCGGTCATGACTAGCCAATTCCGCTTGAGTGCTCCCCAGTCAGCAATTAATCTAGCGCACGCCTAGATGGATGATCTCACCGAGGTGCGTGAAAGCACAGCCTTCACAAGGGAAGAGGGCCGACAGCTGCTAGGGTGGACTGACGGTTTTTCCCTGAAGACAGGACACAGTGAATTACAAATGAAACCCTTGATACATTAACATGTGTGAATACTCGGCATCACTGACGCAAACTCGTCGGGGCTCGACTTCCAGCACGTGGTTAGTGTGGTGACGACCTATACACAGAGCCGGCTAGGACAGGAATAATTGCACCATACACTAATTACAAAATTACATAAACCCTCAAAGATACACGAAACAAGATGGGACACAAAATGAGTATTAACAATAAACACACGTGTGAAAACAAGTTTAGATGGCGCGGATGCCGCTGGATGAAGTTCGTAGCGGACCACGTGGTGCAATATTTCTGTGTGGAAGTGGCAAATTAAATTCAGACAAAATATTATTCTAGCCGAGAAAATTATTCTCTTTATGATTGAAGTGGTTGCAGGCTTGTAACATGCCTGATGGCGGTAAAATCAAACATTAATGTGACAGCGTGGTCAAGTACAAAAAGTATCAATTTACGTGAAATTACACGGAACCATGACAAAAATTTAACATATAACCCTTAGTAAAATACTGCACATATGATGTTACATAAATAAGCTCTCAAACGCAACTATGGCGCAAAGACTGGCGTCGGTTGGCCATGTTGGTTATGCGTGATGTTGCCGTAAACTATTCAAACACGAAAAATGCCCTCAAATACATACATAAAAACAAAGCCCTTAAAATTGTGTGTAACAATAATGCAGAAGTTACAATGAAACACCATAACATAGGTGGATGGTGCCCGATTCAAGTTGTGCGGGTCGTGTGACCTCTCCGACATCTTTCTAGTCCTTCTCCTCGATTAAGTTAAAATGCCACAAGGGCGCAATAAATTAATAAAGCGGAAGCATAATACTGGGGGAAATGTCTAGCAAAAACATACACAAGCATAGGTTAGCCGGTAAACTAAATTGACTATGGAAACCTAAATCAGTGAACAAAAGTTGTAGTGCGTACGTGACAGTGTCTTACTTTGCCACTTCTCCTCGACAGACTGTCCACATACAATCGTCGCACGGACCTACTATGGCCGCCTATGGGGTTCACATAAGCGGAAGTGCAATGCACGCCGAGTAAAATATTTTATTATTGAAAATACGATGGCACAAATTAAATATTGTTTTACATTTCTATAATTTTGTTATGGATTTTCATATTATTTTAGTGTCTCTTTATGACAGCGTTCATGCCGGAATATCAGTGTCCTTAATCTCAGTGAATTTTATAACCAAATAAGTTTAAAATAGCAACAAATACTTTAAGACATTTTACTACATATTAAACCCTGCAAATACAATATAACATATTTTACACTGAAAAATAATATTTTTGTGAAAGTTCAAAATTATTGGCCTCTTTTCGCACGTGCAGGACACTTGACACGTGCGTGGTGAGCTCTGTCATGGGCTCTAGCGCCGCTGGCTGTTAGCCGGCATCATTGTATGCAACATTTCCAGGTATTATTTTCTCAAATTTCAGAACTGCCACTATTCTGAACAATTACTCAAAGATGATTATTTCATAATAGACATAAATTGAATTTTTTATGGAAAAATTTCGATTTTTTTTTATGTTTCCTAATATTGTTATGGAGCTCATTCGAACTACGCCAAGCTTAAGTACAATGCAATAGCTACAAAATAAAATTTCTATTTTTTATATTTTTTTATTTTTAAAATTTTAGCCTAATTTCAAACCACTATACCAAGATTCAAAGGATAAAAAAAAAAAGAGATTAAGAGAAAATAAATAATTTTTATATTTTAATTCAATTGTGATTATGGTGGGGAAGATTATACAGTAAAGGGTAACACATCAACACCGATGGCTGTAGTAACAGAAGGAAGCAGTTGTATAGCAAGTATTCCTTAGCAATATTTGAAAGAACAACTGCACAACATAAAACATGACCCTAAAGCTGGATTTACAATAACCAGATAGTCCGATAAACAACCCTGACACAGACAAAAAATTTTTCATCAGTCAATCAGGAGCAAGGTTACTCCAACAAACGCAGCCCTGACAAGAGTAGATTCTATTTCTACTTTCGTCGGGTGTTGGACCGGTCGGCCTCACTTGGCATGATGTGCGGATTTCACTACTGTGGTAGATTTCACATTAAACAAGTGTTTTTTACGTGCACATCCTGGTTTTCTTGTAACAGAAAGCTAATGAATTGACGAAAATAAATATTTGTGGAAAAATAACTGCTACAAAATCCAAAAATACTTTGTTTACAATGTTATCAAAACAAAATAGTGTACAACGGTCTGTGAATTATTCACACTCCATAGCAAGTTACTGGCCATTCTAGGATTTTGCTGGAAGCCACACAACACTTATCTGAAGTAAACTGTCGGGTTATTGTAAACATTGAACTAATTTTGGTGGCGGAAATGGTCTGGCTGTCTGGAAGACCTCGTCGTGGCATTGTAAATCCAGCATAATACAACAGAAAACCATAGAACACTTACACAGAAAATAGACCCTTAAGACACTTAAAATAATTAGTTGAAATATACAGGACATAACAAGACACTATCACATGACACCCTGACAATTCTTTCTCTCAAAAGGTCACCATATGGGACATTGCAGTACTTACTATAAGCCATTCCAACGTCGAATCTCCCTTAACCCTAGTCTTCTTCTCTTAGAACAATCAAAATTGACACAACTCAAGACACACACTTGTAAGTGGTGAACCAAGTGTTAGCAAAAATATATGTACTGAGGAATAAAGATTGTTATGTGACGTAGCTTTTCTAATTAACTGGTAATTTTCTAAGAGACGTAAGATTATATTACCACAAATTTAAGAAACAGAACCCTCGACTTTGTCATTAAGTAATTAAAAAACATAGAGTTTCAATTAGAACACATGGGTTTTACTTAAACAAAATAGGTCTTGGTAAATGCTAACCATTATGAAAATTTATCATAATTCCTGGTAATTAATAAACACATATGTTACAAGAAAATAATTTAAACAGATACATGTTAATTAAACTGAAGACAATTTTGCCTGGCCAAACAACCTACACTTAATCCTTTGACAGTAAAATAGCATTACAATTTGTGACGATGTGGTCAAAACTAATAATTTTCACCATTCCCCTACATTAGGATGGACCAAATTATATGAACCTAAGCCAAAAGACAAAGACTTAACAGGAAACAAAAATTACATACATTAAAAATTTCTATCATAATAACGAAATTCATGATTTTAATACATTACATGTAATTTTGAATTATCCGCCAAAGAACTCGCAATAAGATTAACCTATACATAGACAAAGCAAAAAGTCAAAGATTAACATGCATTAGATGTTTCCAAAACAAAATTTAAAATAGCTAACTCAAATAATTAGTGATGTAAAATTCATAATTTAAAGTAATACAATAAGTAAACATAAACTAATAACTAAATAAACCTGCAGCAAATAAATATAAACGAAACAAAATTTTTACAACACAACTGTTACAGTAGAATGTAAAGAAACCAAATTGTAAACAAGCAACGGAAAATTCTTTTACAAAGAGGGAAAAAAAAATTGGGGGTGAAATCCTTGTAGGGAGCTTTTTGTCTCTACTAGTTATAACTACAGTAATTTTTTTTTGGGTAAAAATTGTGATGGTGACGTGACACATTTTGTCCCTGTCTGCCTGAATTGAAATGGAATGGAACGACTCAAATTTGATGATGCAAGTTGGAAGAGAAAACTTGTTTTAGTACTGTAGAAGAATAATTGTAAACATATATCTACACCTTCAAAAAATTATAACGTAGTATGTTAGTTATCCTTTTTATGCATTAGTCTTAACTGTACCGTAGTTACCAAGTTATTCAAACAGAGACGAGTTGAGCATCTACAAGCAGTGAAGAGACTGGTGGCTATGGAACGCAGCGATAACCAGCACAGGATGGTAACACTGGTTGCAGACAAAGTGTTCAGTGTAAGCACATCTTGTTAATTATTTCCTGTAATTGTGTATGCAAAACATATTGTTGGCTGTGAGGGCTATGCATATTTTTTAACGTACATTTCCTCACAAACAGTACGCTTTATAAGTCTAAAAAGTTTGGTGAATGGTCCGGTTTGTGCTGCACAAGCCGACAGACGATGAGAAAGCACACTGCACACCGGATGGAAACCTTCGGAGATTTCAATACCATGTGTGGTCAGGATCCATCCTTCCTGCGAAACACCATCACAGGGGATGACCTAGTTTGATCCAGAACCAAAGCGGCAATCAATGGAATGGCGTTCACCGACATCCCCACCACCCAAAACGGAGCTGCCTGCATAAGTCTAAGGTCAAAACAATGTTGATCACCTTCTCCGCCAACGATGGCATCATACATATGGAATTTGTTCCTACGGGTCAAACAATGAACGCAGCATTCTACGGGCAAGTTTTGAAATGGTTGCTCCCAACACATACTTCATGTTCGATCAGCATTGCACAGGACTGGAAAGTGAATGTTGCTGCACAATAACATGCCTATGCATTGCGTAATCTGTGTGCGTCACTTCTTGGCTCAGCATGGTGTACGTGTTCTCAGTAACCCACCGTTCTCCCCTGATCTGGCGCCTGTGGACTTCTTTCTGTTTCCCCATCTGAAGAGCATCTTGAAAGGCGCACATTTTGCTACCGTAGAGGCCATCCAGTGTCATGTGACAGCGATTCTGCAATCAATTCTTAAAGAGGCCTTTGCGGACAGTTTCCAGAAGCATTTGATCATTGCCAAACGTGTGTTGTAGCAGATAGCAATTACTTTGAGGGCCAACAAAGGTCAGTTGTTTGTATCTTCTGTATTTTTTATTTTCTAATACCATTCACCAAACTTTTTCAACACACCATGTGTTGTTTAAAAGGCACGTGTTATTCTATTTGTTTTCAATGTTTTGTAAAGTGGAAAATTACTGCTCTGCAGTTTAAATTTAGTTTTTACAATATTCTGTGAATGCAGTTGATTTTTTTGAGCAATTTTACACTAGAAAATAATTACCGTAAAATACTTTGTAATGGCATGTATGTTTTGAAAATGTTTTAAGGAACCTGTATTTTTTTACATCAGTGCACATCCAGTAGGTACCTAGTGAATTTTAATTAGTGATATTTTCTGAATGTTAAGTTTCCTGTAAAATGTGGGTATCATAACATTCTGTTTTATACTCTATTGAGTGTTGGTTTAGCATTTTGTGTGAGTATACCTTCACTGCTTTTGTTTCTATATATTTTTTCAAACTATGGTATTAACTATTGTATGAATGACCAAATGCTATCACAAGTCGTAGAGCGTAAACTATTATTTTGTTCAAACAAACAGTAACTTATTTTGTATGCCACAAATTTTACTTGCCATTTACAGGAAATAGCTCAGTAGTTTAGATTATGTATGCATGAAATATACAAGTATAGTTAGGATCATTTTATTTTATATTATATAAGCTGAGAGTTCCTAATAATTAAGATCCATACGATTGTAAGACGTAAAGTCTACACTTATTTCATTATGTCAAGTAAAATTCAGAACACAGCTTATGCTAAGTAGGTCAGAATTAGCTAGTTGTGTTCTTTTAATGTTTCACAGAAATTTGCTTAGTATTTCCAGGACTGTAGTTCTTTGGTTGTTGAGGCCTCCCACTAAGTTGATGCAGATTCAAAACCCGGCAGGCTCATTCCCAATTTTTTGCATTCAGGAAACATGGCAGGTGTTGCTGTTGACAGACAGATGTTCTTAGTGTACTCCTGTTACTCTTGCCCTAGCATCTTTGCTCCCTTTCAGCTCACTCCCATGACTGCCAGAGACCTTTAAACACCCTACAAGTCTCTCAGGTTGCTAGAAATAGAATTCTTAAATATTACTTAATAATATACTACCATAAAAATGAAAGAATTTTGAAGATTAGCGTTGGCAAAATTCAGTCATGAAACATCATTGTATAAATGTTCTTGTTGCCGCTGTTTTATAGGAAGACTTAGTACACCACAGCTAGACAATTAGTTTTTCCACTTTCCACTGTGTCACTTACAGATGATCATAATGCTTGACAGGCCACACTCACTCATTACAAAGTTGTGGCTCACTCATATATATTCAATTTATTTACGTGAATACATAATAAATGTTTAATGTATAATTTTGCTACAAATGTTACACTAGTGATAGTTTCAGTTGATGTTCAATTAGATAATTGTACCTATCTGCAAGTATATACAGTATTTTAAAAAAATTGCTAGTAAATACTTTGTCTGTGGGCCAGTCTGGCAGGCCATGTGTGCAGTGTAGGCTGCTAATTAAATAGCTCTGCAGGCTGTAGTACACACAAGCCCTAATTTAATACTTCATTCATTACAAGTATAGTTTTTCTCATATTTTGTGACGCTATTAAGTCCATTGTATAAGTTGTCTTGAGTTCAAGCTTGGAATTAATTTGAGAACTATAGCTCATGTGTACTGGGAGTAAGATAAGAAATGTTAAGTGTGAATGATTGTTGATGATGGTATGGTTAATATTGTGCCATGTGACCTTCATATGCACTGCAGACTCTAAAGGGCAGTCGAGCGATTCTGGAAGGATCTGGCTACATTCCAGGCAGTAGTGCCTTCCCGCAGGAAGAAAATGTCGCAGATGGTATGTTCTTTGAAGATGCCATAGTTAAAATAATGCATGAGGCAAGGCTTGCATTACAAGCAATAAGTGTTTCTGCTCGCTAATATTTCCTAATCATTCTGAATGGTTCTTTTTGTACAGGATTTTTTTGTGTTTGTGACTGCATGCATGTTACTATCTTTATTCCTATATTAAGATGTTTTGTTAGTGCAGTACTAGGGTACATTCAATTCTTGACTTGCGAAACTTATTGCAAATCTAACATTTGGTATTTTTAAGCTATTCTATTTCCTTGTGGGACCTTTCAACAAATTTGAGTTGATGAATGGTAAGTGATGAGGTGATACTGTAAGCATCACAAGCGCTGGCAGCAGTCTGATATTAGTGATGGTGCTGCTGTTGACAAATTGTTATAAAAATATTCAGCACGCACATCTGCAAATGTGCTACTGATGATCCGGAGACTAATGTTTCTAGTACAGCATCAGGCTGCGCTTGCAAGTAGGCTAACTCTCCCCTTGCCGGCTGCACCCCACTCCCTGTAAATTTGCATGCCAGCAGTGTGGTACTAACAGTAGCTTGCCTACATGATGCTTTAACTGCATTGCAGATGTTTGCAATACATGTTTTCCCATAAATCTACTAAATGTGCATACATTTTGTTGATCCACAAAAAGAACACACTTCAGACAAGTGTTTTCAAAATGACACACACATTAAAACACCAATTCAAAGCATTCCAACATAGCTCAAATTGACTTTATCAAAGTGCTGTATCCCAAAATATAGATGTCAGATACATACAAAAATACCAAAGGGCAGTGCACTGAACCTTGCTACAGACTTTCCACCAATAAAATGATAGGATCATCACTTAAAGTCGCATGCAACATGACAAGAACACTACATGCCAGTTCGAGCACTGTGCATAGCAGCGATGGCATAGTTTAGATGAGTGGCAAGATACCCTTATCGCTTCCATCCATCTGAGTCTCATTCACGAAAACAGCTCCAGGTCCGGGGAGGAGCCATAAAGTTAGAGTGTAAACTGCTGTAATTTAACTGTGTGATGAGAGAGAATTCTGTTGCTTTGACAGCCCTGGCGAACATTCTGGAGAACACTGCGCTGTTCGGAGACATTGTGCTGCACCTGCCGGATATTGCTGCGCCCATCCTACACGCGAAAAATGAGTGGGAAGTGCTATACCACTGGAGCTTGAGTTTCTCCAGCCAGACTTCTCTGCTGGACAAGGCCACACACAAACTCATTCATTTGGTGAGCGCATACAAGAGAGTCTAGAATCTGGGTTTCATATTGCAGGGTTTGGCACACAGGCAAATTATGGTAGAACCTGATGTTATTGTGGTCTCCAAACAACATGGTTACAGAAGTTTTTGAGTCATGTAGGGAGTGTGGTTATGTAATTCGGAGAGATTTTTACCTTTGTTAGCGAGTCATTTCATAACTGTGAAATATTTTATTGCAGAACTTTAATATCCATTGCTTAGCTTTATGTTTTATGTGAAATCCTCTTTACCTTTGAATCTTTTTATGTTATTTCAGGTGGAGCAAGAACTTAACATCATAGAGCGCGATCCAGACTACGTAAACCCATACAGAAAACAAAGGAAGAAACGTGAACAGCACAGTATCCGTGAAGATAAGTTACACAAAAGTGGCAAAAAATCTAAAAAAGATGAGAAGAAGAAAAAGAAAGGACCAAGGATCACAATGGGAGAGTTATGATATTCACTTATCACACTGCAGTGGTGCTCAATGTTGTTCCTTCAAAACAAGTCAAACTGTGATACATATTTTTATTTGTTATGGAATCCTAAACGGGCACATGACGAACACTTTCTGCCCTCGAGTGTGTTGGATAGCAAAAAATTTGTTTTATATTTGTACCAAACATTTCTTAACTTGTAGATATTACATGTGATGTAAACTTCAATAAATACTGTACGAAGAAATACATATCCATAGTTTAAGCATAATCACATGTCAGGAAACAATGTACTGTTTTCAGAAAATAAAATTAAAAAATAAAAACTTTGCCACATGCAGAAATTAGATGACTAACATTGGGAAGAAAGCTGAGAGGTGCTTGTTACATTACACAGAGAGAAGCAAAAATACTGTTAATACTAAAACATTTTTACATATGCATAATTGATTTCACTCTTATTTTTGTAAAATATCTTCTGTTTGCAGCTTACCTTAATTCATTTTGTGAACTACGAGGTTTCTTTTACTTGTTATGTTTCAAATCTTTAGAATTGTGAATTTGGCATGTGAGTTTACAGAAATTGTGGAATATTTTTTTCGCCTTGGTAGCAGTTAGACTGCACATGTAATGCCTGTAAGTGAAACATTTTGGCACAAATTCAAAAATTTGAAATTTTTTGCCATCAAGTGCCTTTAACTATATTGGGAAATACTGTACAAAGATAATTTTCTTACAGCATAGACTGTTTTGTAATCTTGACTCTCCAATTGATTTTTCAACCCTACCTGTTACAAGACTCTTTATCTTCTCCTCAATTATGGGTTCTAAAATAAATTTATACTGTTGTTGATAATTATATTCTGTAGTTACTATGATTCATATAATATTGTTTGTATTCCTGTCCTCTAATTTTAAGATATACATGGTGTCCATAAATTATCACAACTACTTCAAATGTTAATAAAGAATTACCTAGTGATAGGGGTATGTGAAAGAACATTTTCCAAAGTTTTTAAACAAAATTTAATAGATCTCTACATGTGCACCCTTTGTTGCATGACACACATCAAAACAATACTCTAGCTCCTGCCATGTCCGTACCAGCATTCCCTTGTCGACAGTCTCAATGGCTGCTACAATCCTTTGCTTCAGTTCATCCAAATTGTTGATTTATACGTGATGTCCTTAACATAACCCCGTAAGAAGAAGCCTAGAGGCACGATATGCAGCGAGCGAAGTGGCCAAGGAATTGGACCGTCTCTGTCAATGCATCGTTCAGGAAACCACTGATTCAAGGATTCACGCACAGTCAAACCCCGATGTGGCGGTGCTCCATCATGTTGAAAGATGACTTTAGGTTGCATGCCTTCCAGTTGGATCACGAATTCGGTTAACATGTCCAGGTACACATTGGCTGTGATAATCCTTTCAATGAAGAAGAATGGTCCAATGATGCGATCACACATGACAACCACACTACACGTTCACGTTCGGGCTGTCATGCACAGTCTCATGTGATTCAGGAGGGTGTTCTGATCCCCAGATCCTTACATTATACCGTTTCAGTACACCTGAAACGTTGCTATGTCACTGAAGACAACTCGCTTGAGGAAGTTGTAATCTTCGTCAATTCTACGTGCCATGGTTCATCATCGGGTTGCAGAGCTTGAACCAGCTGCGCTTTGTATGCATAGAGTCGTAACTGCTTGTGTAGAACTTTGTGTACCACTGATCGAGGTATCTGTAGTTGCCTTGCAGCAGTGTGAACTGACTTACTAGAGTTACGCACGTATGCAGCATGCACGCGGTCAACGTCTTCAGCACATCTGATGCAGAACGCTGTCAGTTTCCATAAACTTATGGTGCCACACTGTATTGTGCATCGTGCAGGTGGATCCTTATGATACCTGGTCCTGTAATTATGTTGGACTTGTCTGTCTGATTCAGTATCAATAAACCAAGACACACATTGAGCCTTCTCTTGAGGTGTGGTCATTTGGGTGAATTAGTAGTCGCATTTAAAATTAAAATTTGTTCCAGGAACCTTGGGACATACTCTTTCACATGCATAAAACTGCATATCTCTATTAACTTTAGGTAATTTTTTATTAATGTTTGAAAGGATACAACCAGTTTTCACAGATCGCATATCGAGGTCTGAAATAAAAGGGTGAAAGTTAATTGTCTGCCTTTGTGTCAGTTGTTGGGGATGGTAACTTATGGTGTGAAGAGTTCTACGTTTGTTCTCTCTGTAATGTTTTAGGTCCATATAAGCCTATAGGTATGAGTTAGTATTTAAATGGTCAGAATGCTTGTCCCTGTATAGATAACTATTTTTTTTTTTTTCATCTTGGTTTACCTGTACAAAATTTGTGACTACTTTATACTGTACCGATATTCCTTTGCCTGGTTAAGTGTTTACACAGTGCTTTCCCTCCCAGTTATGAACACATGGCTATGGCCACATGACCTCAATGTAAACAAAGCAAATAACATTGTAATGGGGTAATGCAGTAAGGTGACTGTCAGGCTAACCAGGCAGCATGGTGCTGGAGGATGTGACTAGTTAACATTTTAAATTTTTGTTATAGTTGTATGTTTTCATAGACAAGTAGATTTATAAAAATAATTACATTAGAAAAATTATGATACAGTAGTGTGTCAATTTTACGTGTCACAGTTCCTAGAATGACATAGTAAAAATCACTGACTTCATAAAATTGAGACAATCGACTAAATTTGACTCGAAAATTATGGTAAAAGAATTTTTATTTTACATGAAATTAACTACATATAACATGCATGTTCTCAAATGAAATACATGTTTATTGTAATCAATGGGCACATGTTTTACAAATTAACGATGCCCACAAAGGTACACATGACTCCCTTTGTCTCAAAAAAAATTATCCATTGAGTACTTCCTAACTTTCAGTGACTACAAAATCCATTTTCAGTTGCTTCATGTAGGAAAATAAAAAACAAAAATAATACTGTAGAAAGTTATGTATAACCATTAGTTGAAGCCAAAAATTAAGTTTAAACAGGCAATATGTAATTTTCAGCAAATGTGAATTCCATTATATTTGATTTTTGTGGAAAAATCGTAGATTTTACTAAAAATACGTTCATTTATTTCAATATTCACATGTCTTTTGAATGAAATGATAACTTAAAAGTATAAATATGATCTCCAGTTGGCACGGCCAGTCCTTGATATTTTTCACCTGTAAGTGGACAATATTTTGGAGTCTTATTTTGGAGTCTTTCCCTCCCCCTAAAAAGTAAAAATATTATCAACCCGTTGTGGTCCCTACTTTCTGGAGTATTGGTATGGGTCAGTAATCAAATACAGTGACAAGTTTTTATACTTACATTTTTAATTATTTTATTATAATTACAAAAATTTGAAAAAACAATGAATATTGACACCTCACTATTACTTGTATGTCACACAACAGCACAGCATACTGAAAGTTTGATGAATATGTGCAGTTAGGTGTGTGCTCGTCATAGTGTCGCTTTGTGTGAAATGGAAGTCAACTTATCTTTGAAAGAGGTGTCACCTTAAGACAGATAAATTAATCACGTGCATACAGGCTCACTCCCAGTCTAGTGAGGGATTACAGACACGTGATATGAAAGGAAAACTTTTACTGTCTACCAAAGCCACCATATATTTTATTATTCGACGGAGCCATCAACACTGGTCAACCGGAGATGCAAGATCACAGCACCCCAGCTACAAGGAAACCACAACTTACACAGCCTTGTGCTGAGATGATAAAAATGTCAGTAGCCTCCAACAGGGAAGATAAGGAAAGGATGTTGCTGCCTGAAGTCTGAATAAACCAACCCCCGCACCCGTTTGACAGCCCACAAGCTACATATTTTGGTATGTAGGGAAGCACAAGTTACAGGCATGGCAGAGTTCGCTGGCCCCAGCCTGAATAAGGCTAAGTAGGGACTCTCAAACCTGCGAAAGGCTAAGTAATTGGCATAATAAGCCTGAGTAAGGTTAAGTGTAGTCAGGGGTAAGTGGCAAAAAATTCTGCCTTCATAGTCTGCACAAGACTCGAACAGATATACATCAGTTTTCTGACCACTAGGCCAAGTGCGTCTGTAGTAACGAGTTAGTCTCCAGGAGTACGCTGTGCTATTCAAGCCCTTGCAGTCCGCAAAGACTTCAGATTATTTGAAAGAGCAACATTGCTAGATTCCACATGCTGGAAGTATAGTCTCCAACGTCTCTGCCAGTGAACTACGTCAGCAGCATCAAGCAGACGTCTCAACACAGTCATCCAGAGGTATTACAACGTCCTCACCAGAATCTCTACCCTGAAAGCATTTTCCCTTTTTATCTGCGGCACAGCAGGTTGCGGTGACGTCCCCTCTGGACTGTAAGGCATAATTAACTTCCCCCTATAGAATTATCATATAGTTTATTTGCTTCATACAAGTTTTTATGCAGGTAGCCTTCACCTGCCGTATACTTCATTGTTATTATATTGTGCATAGCTAAACATCCCATTGTTTTCACAACGTATTGAATAAATACATGTGTGTTTACCTTCCTTTTACCTATTTCTGAGTATGTCGTAATTTATTTAACTTCTCATAATGGTCCTAGGTAATAATTGCTTCACTCTCTGTCTAGTGCATGTGGAACCAATAATCTTTGATTGCCTCCAGCCTGAGCAAGGCCAAAGAGTCCAAGGTTTGTTGCTTATCACTCAAGCTTCCAGAGAGTAAAACACTCAAAAACCGTCAGGTCAATACACCGGTCACCACCTCGATCCCAGCTTGTATAAGGGCGGATTTAGGAGGTAACAGTTACCATCTGGA
The DNA here is from genome assembly GCA_029891345.1 of Dryococelus australis. Lineage (NCBI taxonomy): Eukaryota > Metazoa > Arthropoda > Insecta > Phasmatodea > Phasmatidae > Dryococelus > Dryococelus australis. The sequence goes on from CM056995.1 coordinate 342,491,584, forward strand.
GTTTTGAGATTCTTTTGTTTTAAGGACCATTACTTGTTGTACTTGTTTATTTAATCTGAAACTAAAGTAGAGAGCGGAGTTTTCTGAATTGTCCCAGCCTGAACAAGGCTGAACTATTCCAGGAACACCCAGAGACGCCTAGCCCTTCAGCGGGATATAACCCCGGGATCACAGGATTGTTTACTATCCTCTGCTTCAGTCTTAGCCTGAACAAGGCTGGGCCACGGAAGCATAGAATCCTGTTCAGTGAGTCTGGAGTATATCCTAGTATATTTTATTATTGTTATGCCTTATGACACTAAAGGATGCCAAAAGCCGGAATCAGCAGATTATAAATCATCATCGTTTACATGACAGCTGGCATCACATATATTTTTGACAACCTTTACTGTAGGCATAACCAAACTCAAGGGACGGGAGACGAATTTGGTCAAACTCATTCCAGGGTGGTTTTAATTCCCTCCTCCTGTCAAGGCAACCCAGCCTAAAGGGCACAAATTATAACCTTCCAACGTGGGAGGATCCATGACCCAGTCAGGCAAGCCCATTTCCAACACTACCAATTCCCAAGGGGGAACCTTGAAACCGTATATCCAAAAGGGAATTCAGCTTCCCCACGTCTTGGAATCAATTTCATTAATTCCCGAGAGAAGGAGTTGCATCAACTGGCGCCCAACATGGGGCTTAACTGGAAGTAGCTTGGCCATGGCAATTAAACCGAGCCATCCTCCCCCCCCCCCTCCCGCTCAAATACAATTGTGTGTTAGTCACCATTGGACTAGCGTCAATTGCCACTCAACGTGGGGCTTAAGCCTCAAATAGCTAAGACTTGGTGATTTAGACCGAGTCAGTCACCCCCCCCCCCTCCCCAAATAAGATTACGTTGGTCGCTATTTGACTAGCGTCAACTGGCTCCAACATAGGGCTATAACGACATTACTCAGACTAGGTCATTAAGACAGTCAATCGCCCCCTTTTATTTTGAGTGTTAGTAGTGGACTTCGGGGAGTCCTTTGTAAGCACCCCGTGGCGCTCAACATCATTCTCTCATCCAAGATGTCTGGATCAGAGTGAAGCCCTCATGATGTCCTAGAGGCAGAGCAGCACGTGAAGGATCTACTCGACATCGGCACTAGGTGCTCAGCAGAAAACTGCACAAGCACCGGGATCCAGTCTATACACTGTGCAAGTTGCCAAAAGCCGGATTCATTACGTATGCCTAGGATGGGATTATATTCCCAGATTCACAGAAAGACTAGAGTTCCACTGTCAAACTTGCCGGCAAAGGCAGGTAAGAATATGCAATTGGCCAGAATGCAATGGCCAAGGCAGATACACAATACGGTGCATCATATGTACGGCAGAATATCACCACAGGTGTACAGGCTGGCCGGAAGAGAGGAACACTCGTCTCGGCCAAGTATAACACTGTGACATGTGCCAACAAAATTTGGCACACCACCCTTCAAACCTAAGACTGAGGCCAAGCCTCGCAATCTCTATACACTCTACAGAAACATAACTTCCAGAGTTTAGTGGCTGACCCCATTCTTAAATGAATGTGAGAAAGAATTGCGGGAACTACAGATCCCCCCCAGAAACAATGGGTAAGTCGAACCCGTCCCCAACTACTGGGTAAAGCCAAACAGTGGGGGGACAAGTACGGGGAATTCATATTGGAATGGGGTCAGTTACGAGCCCGACTTGCAGCACACTTTACAATGAGGTGGTCTCAAATCTGATCACAGATTTCCACAGTCGAACCCAGAACACTGAGGAAGAAGTCAAGATATTTATCCGACGTAAGGAACAAATCCATATATGGATTTATCCCACTGAAAGAGGCAGTAAAAGGTACGGAACATCACCTCACCCTCCTCCCCTCTCTTCACAACCTCTTACTGATCTCTCGGCCACAGACGGTAGACGAATTAATCGAAAGAGCTAGGAGCTGGAGTTAAACAACAGAGTGAAATCCCGGCTAGACATCCCAGCACACGCCCGACCCCTCTCCTTAGACCACCAGCTGTGCGCCTTCTGTCACCCCCTTTACCATGCTGCTGTATTGCCTGGGTCGGCATTTCAACAGTGTGTGTCCACCCCAGCAAGGGCACTGTAGGGCCACCTCAGGGAAACATATCCAAGAATATAACTCCCTTCAGAAGAGTTTCCACTGTGATTATCAAAGAGTGGTGACCTCTACTTCGGGCATATTGCTCAGGGTTACGCAATTAGGTCATAGTTCGGAGGGCGATTTCCCATCGGAGGCCCCCCCATAGCTCGGTAGGGATACATGGAGGTCAGTTCGGGCCCTAGTAGACTCAGTTGCGGCAGGCAACTTCATCCGGAGAAACGTCTTACTGCCAGTCAGCATGCCCTAATACAACCACAACCCTTAGTAGTAAGGATGGCTCAGGGAAGCCAGGACCTGAAGGTAATGGATAAAATTCGACGCTGTATACAAATTTATCATTTATCATATGCAGTAGAATTCTTGGTGTCTCCTGATATCGAATAACTTATCCTGGAACAACCTTGGCTCCTAGATCAACAGTGTGTTGTGGACCACAGACAACAGAGACTATGAAGGACAAAGAAAGACTGAATAACGATTAGCTGGTGGCATACCTCAGAGCTACCAGGGAAAGTCCTTGAGATACATGATGTGGCCCCTGAAAAATTCCAGGACTTAGAAAGGATATTAAACAAGAAAGCTAACGTATTTCCCACCCCAGGTCTACTGCGACAAATGCGCAGTATGCAATATGAGATATGGCTCACCACAGACACCCCAATTTTCAACCCTCCATATAAGATGTCCACCCACAAACGACAAGAAATAATGGAACAAGTAGCCGAGATGAAAAGGCAAGGTATAGTTGAATCCTCCCCCCTATAATTCACAAATAGTACTTGTCCCGAAGAAATATACGGGGTAGAGGTTCTGCATATACTACAAGAGTCTCAACAAAAAGACACATCCCATTGCTCCACCTGGCATCAATCTCCATAATACCCTTTGAGTAGAAACCTGAAAAAGTAGGTGTTAATTTTTCAACACTGTGTTATTTTTCTGAAAAAGGTGTTATTTTTGTTAAAAGTAGGTGTTATTTTCTTGCTACAAAAATGCAGGTTTCTGCATGGGAATTGCTCCAATTTTTTAATGTGCTCTTTATAAAGACATACATAATTTGAGATGTCACTTTATTCATAAAACCTGAAACTGGCAATATTATTCCTATTGATAAGCAATGGTTTTTTATCAATTGATATTTCTGTGCACAAATTCTTAACTCCCAGAGAATATAGCTACAGTTACGGTTTTAATTAAGGACAATGGTTTATCAACACAAAACATTGAAAACAAATTCAGATTTTACTTGAGATTTTGTATTCTGCCTGTCATCTGGAGTTACAAACTGTCGCAATGCACTGGCAAGGGCATACTGTTTCATGAAAGGAGTAATGTAAATAATTTATACAAAACTATAAAAGCACTGTTAAAAAAAAATAATAAGCCTTGTACGAGCAGACAAATTTTTTTTAGAGAAATCTGCCTATACTTTTTTTAACTATCGAAACTTTCAACAACAGATCTTTCCTTAGGCCCGCTGACAAAACTTTCGTTTCTTCAACACGTGTCTTATTTACTGCATATATTTACAGAGAATGTGTATGGTAAAAATACAGTTTACTGGACGAATACAAGTTTAAAATACGTGATTAATTGATTTACAAATATATTCTATGTAAGTGAATGCATTTAAAAACATTTTTCAGCGCCGCACCGCTCACTTTGTAAAAAGTAAAGAATTGGTTAAAACGTGACGATGTTACGATACAAATGTAAACAAGCGAACTAGTTGGTGTGAATTCCATAGCTAACATGGTGCTTGGTGGACGTGAACACTACAATGGCGTGTTTTCCCAATGAAACTTTAGCATGGCTGTGAATAGAATGTTCACTCAAAGTGATGCATAATCACTTATGCTCGTGTTATGTATGGTCATAAATACACGTGATGGAAAGTAAACAGGTTTTCGTTTAAGGTAATAAATCGAAAAAACTTAAGACGCAATAATAACTCACAAAAATTCTACAGGATTTTGTACAATTCGTGAATTACAGCTTAAATTCTCAAAAATCGCAATTTTTTCGTTTTTTATGTCAAAATCCAAGTTATTTTTTGCTTTAGTTAATCTTTCAGGTCTCTACCTTTGAGATATAGGAGAGGTGGCAATCTTCAGTATATTGAACCTCCAGTCCAGGTACTGCCAAATCGCTGTACACCCTGATAGCCGAAAATTCACTGCATTTACAACCCCTGAAAGGGAAACACTCCAGTTCTGGGTTATGGCCTTTGGGCTTAAGAACGTCCTGGCCATTTTCCAATGAGCAATGTCTGCGGAACTCACGCGATATTATGGGGATTTTTGCTTCACTTATCTTGAGAACATTATCATTTACTCCAAAACCTGGGAGGAACACTGCGCACACTTATCAAGAGAGTCCTAGAGAGGCTCACCATTTACGGACTCCCCTGCAAACTACGCAAGAGCTATTTTGGGAAAACTTCTCTCAATTATTTAGGGCACATCATCTCCCCAGAGAGAAATTTACCTGAAACGAAAGCCATATGGGCGATTCTGGAGGCCCCTCACCTAAATCCCAACAAAAGTTACGCCGTTTCCTAGGCATGTACAACTGGTTATGCGGGTTCGTACCAAACATTGTCAATCTTATGGCATCCCTACATCAACTTCTCCTTAAAGATGCCCGATGGTGGTGGACATCAGAGCATCAATCAGCCTTCATGGCTCTTAAGGAAAGTTTTACGGAGATCAAAGAACTCCACAGGCCTAAGGAGGGGAAACCCCTCATCCTACAAACTGATGCTTGCCAAACTGGGCTTGGCGTGGTACTACACCAGGAAGACAAAAATTGGCGTCAGAATGAGACAGAAAGACATTACAACAGTAATGAGCAAGAATACCTGGCCGTCGTATGGGCGATCCAGAAATACAGGTACTTCCTGGATGGTCAGCATTTGCTGCTATGGACGGATAACAAGGTCCTGAAGTAGCTACATGAATTGCGATATCAAAAGGTGAAGCTGGGTCAATGAGAAATATTTCTCACAGAATTTGACTTCTCTGTCGAACACTGCCCCAGGAAAACAAATGACCTTCCTGACGCCCTCTCATGCTTTCCAAGTTTAGATGAAGGCGCTAAACCAGAGGAAGAATGGGGGCAACTAGTGCCACCACTATCCACCACACCATCACGGGACCAAAGCCTTAGACTCCAACAACTACAGTTTATGAAGGAGCAAGTACAGTTACATCAACAGGACTCCAAGGTTAAACATGTACACCATTTCCCCCAGCGCATGCCTCCTTAGAGCACCCTTCCAAAGATAGTTGAAACAGCAGCACAATATCTTGCCATAGCTCCTGCAGGGGATCCCCTTGTGCATGGTGGGCATGTCGCAGTAACGGTCGTCGAAACGTAACTCCAAGACCGACACCAGTGTTGAGTACTCCAGTCGATGCTGCTCTGGCAGAGATTGTAGTAAGCGACGTTGTCTCTTACAGATATCCCCTAAGGCTTAGCCCGGCCAAGTGTTCTTGAAGGCAGACCTTTCCAGTAGAGTCCACTTTCGTCGGCATTTTAAATTTTATCTGGAACTAAATGTTCCTTTTCAATCAGCTCTTGAAATGTACCGAAAAATGAATCTGCAGCTGTTTTAACACCACTTACCTTTTCACCTTGGATGCTAACTTTACGAATTCCGTGGCAATTTTTGAATCTAGTTAGGCATCCAGAATATGCATCGAAGTTCCCTACCAGACCTTGAGTTCAAACAAAAAAAGAACTTTGCTTGCTTGCTTGCTACAAATAACTCCAGACGTTCCTCGAGCCCGTTGTTGACTGAACCATTCTACCATTACCTTGGCAAGATCATAAAACGTAGATTTTTCATGGTCTTCTATTATTTCAAACCACCTGTGGAATCAGATGTGGATGCAAAATCTTTAAGTTCAAACCCCCCCCCCCCCCTTTTTTTTTTTTAAATCACAAACAGGTTGCTCCCCAATGCTGTATATTTGTGAGAGCTGTTTGGCAGTCCTTCCTCTATCCAACTCTTCAATTATGTTTAATTTTTGTTGAATGTTGAGTTCCATTAGTTTGCGTTTATTATCAGACATATTCAGTGTTAAAAACATGTGTAAACATATAGTACCTGAACACTCATGAACAAAAACAGAACCGCATCACTAGACTGCTGTCTGGAACTGAGGTTAACTTTGAGCAAGGGTAAACAGAGCATGCACACGAGTTATTAGCAGCGGCGCACAACTGGCAGCAGTTGAATATTTGACTTTGAACTAGTGCCATCATGGTTACGCCACAACCTGATTAAGGCCCACCTCCTCCCCAGTGAAATGGGAGTTGACTGTACTGCCCAGTAGGGGACATTAATATAGTAATACAGTCTGAAGCACAAGCTGCATTCCAGTTTATCGCAGAGGTGTTTGATGAGCTTGAGATCTGGGCTACATGCTGGTCAGTCCATATCTGGATCACTGCTGTCCACAAACCACTAACGAACAGACAGTGTTTTATGGCAGGAAGCATTGGTATGCTCAGAGTTGGTGTCCTGCCATAGATAACATGTAGTTGGTCAAAATGTCCTTATAGCCTTCCACCTTTAACGTGCTCCATAGTTTTACGAGATGACCAAGTCCCTTCCATGAAAAACACCCCCACACCCCACTTCCACTGAATTTCACAGTGGGCACTACATAAGACAGCGTGTAACATTCACCACACCTAAACTGACTCACTGGACTGCCACATGGTATAGCATGATTCATCACTCCAAATCATGAGTCTCTGATCGTTGATACTCCAGCTACTGTGCTCTTTACAGAACCGACTGCAGCACTTTGTATTCACAGGCACACTGTGCAGCTTATGAGCAGGTGCCAAACTTTGAACCTCAGTCCTCATAACGCACAGTCTCATGGTGCTAGCTGCAAAAGTAGTGGCACTGCAAAATTCACTGGTAATTACATAGTGACATGCAATGTTCCCGTGTCATCCTCTTCAATGCTCAACAGTCCTTATCAGTCAGCACATGTGGCCTACAGGATGTGATATTGTGGTCACACCTTCTCGTTTCCACTTCACAATCACGTTCACATTGAAAGTATCATTTGAAGAACATATCAATGCCTGGTACGGAGTCAGCATGCATCTAGCTATTCGAAAATTGTAAAAGGCTCTGCAATGGTGTATGTCCGAAATTATTTTTCATTTAATCACATCCCAACAGTCGACTTGGGCAACTTGAAAAGGGTGGCTATGGCCCTGACAGATAACTTACTGATTTATTGACATCACTGAGCCCCCTTGCTCCACCTATTCTGCCAGTATAGGATAGTACTGACCAACATCAAACCCTCAGCCCCATTTTATAGTGACAGTGGCAGTCGTATTGACATATAGATGTGAGTTTACTTTTAAAGAGGGATGTCCAGATACTTTTAATCAGATAGTGTTCATAAACATATTTATACAATTTATGTTGGAAGGAGAGGTCCATACACTGACTTCTGTAACTTGGTAAGTGTACAAATTATACCAACATAGTAAGGTAGATGGTAAGTTTTACATGGTTACAGCAAGACTCATCTTTACAGAGGTACCACCACGTAGAAACCAAAATGGGTAGGCAGCCTAAAAGATAATAATTTATTAATGTGACAGTGCTCCATTTCTTGATAAACCTAATGGTACCATGTTGTACAAACACAGCCTTACAACCATATACCTACACAATAATCATGTGATACTATAACATGTTACTAGTCATTGAATTAAACTTTGAGTGTGACCATAATGTGATAAAATAATTTCATTTGGCTGTTTAGGCCAGTGTATTAAAGGGGGCATGCATGTGACATAAAAGAAGTATGTAATATGACAAAAAATGCTTTAGTCATTCTGCCATGTATTATGTACAAGCTCTTAGAAAAGCAATTTATAATTATAAATAATATGGTTTTTTCCTAACATTGGTTGGTATAACATAGCCACTCTCAACTGTGCCTGGATGGAACTACAAAATATTATTACTTGTACAAAAAATATGAACTTTCTTCGGAAGTAATGTAACATGGATAGGCTTCAATTCGTAGTCCTCATTGTCAATAGAAATCCAACGCTCTTGATCCTGCAATTCAAAGAACATCTGCAACAAGTCTTATTTTATAAATTAACTTTCTCAACTTTACACAACTGTATGTCTTACAAATTACACAAACACACAGGTCAGTGACTGTCCTATAAAGGAAGGGAAAAAAATGTTCCAAAGAATCAGAACGTTTTAATTTCTTAAAAGAGAAACATTTTACACCTTCCTTTCTTAAATTTTCCAAACTAAAAATTACAGACTAAAGTCAAAATTTATAATTAATTGGGTTAGCTGATGTCATTCTGGTTGGTTATTCACATTACAATTTGGTACAAGAATGCAAATAACTATTATAATAAATATACAGTAGAACCACTCTATATAACTCCAATAATAGCATCTGTAACAGTATAAAATTTGGGTAAGTTGAAAATTTGAAGGAAATTAGATGTACCTTTGATGTACCTTTTTTAGTTGCTACATGATGCCTTTCTCTTGGTAAGTGTTGTATTGGACATAGTGCATAACTAAAAATAGATACCAATCTGCAAGATTGCCACCTATTGACTCCGCCCAACCTCTACCTGCTGCCAAATGTTTCAGCACATGACACGACTCATTTTGTGTTTGTCCTGCCATTGGGCTAATGCTCACTTGCCTTCTCACGCTGCTTGTAATATTACCACTTGGATTTCTCTTGTTTTTTTATAACTGTTTGTTGACAATTTTTTATGTTTAGTTTTCCTTGGACCTTGTTTTGATAATGTTTTCAGCTTTCTTTTTTGAATGATTGTTGACAATCTGTGCATTTTGTACGGACTTAAGATTTCATTAAAGAGCATGGATAGAAAGACAGCTTGTCACACTATATGTAAATGGTTTATTTTAAAGTGAGCACTTTTTGAAAGCCCTTCGTTGTTTCTTTCTTCTGCCTACATATCCTTCCACCTTATGGGTTTTACTGGCTAAGAGGTGATTACGCTAATTGCCTTCTTTAGTCTGGTGGATGAAAGGGGAATCAAACCCTAGAGTGAGGCGGAATGATATGAGTTCCCTCCCAGAGAGCTGTACAATCCTCACAACTAATACTGTCAAAATGGCGGATGCCAGCATTCCCAGGAATATGAATGAGGTGTCAGTCTGTGATTATTCGAGGGTGATGATGGCAGTAGATGATCTGACCAAAGTGACGGGGTTTATCAGCAGACCTCGTCTGCCGTTGTGCGAGGATTAAATTGGTCGTGCTCTGGTTTCCCCCGGGTTTGGGGATGACCTTCGGTGGGAGTTGAACCCTAACTATTTTCCCGGATGCCAACTTTATTGTACAGACGTTCGGCAGATCTACCGCTGGCAGGTGTCGAACCCGGACTAATTTGCCAGAGGCTAGCTTAATGATGCTAGAGTGGGCTGGGTCTACCTGAACAGGGGGGTACCTGACGGTCCGGATTAGGTATAGGCGACGCAGCCTGTGATTGTTCCGGGGAAGTATCCTCCTGTTCGTCGTCACCTGGTGGACACTTGCCTAGCCTAGCCAACGTTTTAATAGGTTATCATGTGCAGGTTCACTAGGTAACAACTGTTGGATTTGAATTTACTATAAGACTGTCAGTAGTGGGCTGTCTACCTAGGGCGCGTTTCTCACAGTGCCTAATTCCGCCAGGTTTGTGGTGCATTGAATTTAGGGCTGTCTACCTTTCTGCAGACATAGCAGTCCTAGGTGGGATCAACTTTAAATCGTTCCCAAGGACCTGCCGTATGATGGGAAGTCAAAGTATTGAGTCGTACGTCAAGAAAGCGGCTGAGGATGCACTGAAAACCCAGAAGCAGCTGTGGTTGAGCAGTTAGTCTGCTCGCCTCCCACCAAGGCGATCCAGGTTCAATTCTCGGCCGGGTCACTCTGGATTTTCGCATGTGGGAATTGTGCCAGACGATTCCGTTGGTCGGCAAGTTTTCTCGGGGATCTCCCATTTCCCCCGCCTTTTCATTCCGGTGCTGCTCCATACTCCCCTCAATCACCCTCATTGGCTCTCAAGACCTCAACATTAGAGCCACCCAAATCTCTTCTTCACTCATTTTTCTTTTCCAATAAATTAGACAGAAATTACTCTATTTACATTATCAAGGATGAAATTTTAAAAAAGTCTTGCAGCAATTATATTTTTATGCAAACATATTATTGATTATTTTAATTAAAATTCCCTTCTTAATCACCCACATGCATACATTCTCTACAGTGGTGACTACATTTGTTACAGAAAAAAGATTGATTGAAACTTCAGTAACATACTGTTTGTTATTTGCTCTTTGGCAGTCGTCCATAACCAAATAATCTTTAACCAAAGACAGAAATAATACCTGCAAAACCCCAACCCTACATACTGCGTACATTTAAGAATGTGCGAGGTGTTATGTTGGCATGAATGTGCCTTCAATTACATCATCGCCTGGGCCCGCCCTATCACTTAAGTACAAACCAGGAAGGAGGTTGCAATAGTACATTCAAATTCAGTACTTTTTTATATGCAATTGCACAGCACAATCATGACCCCTCATGGTTTCCAGAAATATGGTTGCTAGCATAACATAGGTATGTTTTTGCTTGCGCTCTGTGATAGTTAAGTAAAATGGTGGATGAAAACACACTGTGAATGAGACACAATAAGAAAATCTTTCACAGCTGTTCCTAAACTGTTGAATACATGTACAAATTTTTTTGGCTACCATTTACAATATGCTACTTTGTCACACAACAGCATCTTATTAAAACTATAAAAACTTTATCCAACTACAGTAAAACAAAAAAAAAATTGGTATTTTAATACTGTGTGAGTAAAAGTTAATGTCTTGTGAAGCATCTTAAGCCACCTGATACACGGGGAGCTATTCCCATGTACCATAAAAGGGGGATTGGTATTAATCTGCTCCACTTTGAGTGAAGACCAAGGGATTAAACCGAAAATACCAACATGTGTATAAGTTACTCACAGAAACACCAAACAAACTACACATCAGGGGTAGTCACCTGGGGGTCACACACTAATCCCTGGCTAACTCGACTGTGGGTTACTTACCTCCACGCTGGAAGGTTAAGTTGGTAAGCAGGAACTTTGAGGTGGTCTTACAGGGTGGTGCTGCGCTGGGGAACTGCAACTGAAACTGGTTGCAGCGGAGAAGTGCTCCTGCTGCTCGACGAGGTGTCAAGAGAGCGTGAAGGAGTGTGGGAATAGGTTCCAGTTATTGGTGAAGGCTCGATTCCCAATATAGCTGTGTCAAAATATAGTATAAGCAGATATTCTAATGAGATTCTACCAGGACCTCTAGTAGGCAGTGTAAATAAAGTATTGCTTTCTAACATGTCAAGAGTGGGATTGTTGTTGACCTCTGCCTCCAGAAGTTGGAGTGCTTTCTTTAGTCTTTGCTTCTGCCCATTTCGAAGTTTACTTTAGAATTCTGTTTACAAAGAGTACTAAAATGAAGCCGGGTAAGGTTGCGGTCCTATCACATATGGCTATGCCTATGCATCATAAATACAGCTATGCCATACGTGACTCACCACATACAGTACAAAACACAAAGAATTATTACATGGAATAAAGCAAGCATAAATATGCAACACAATTATATTTAACTGCGGAAGTTAAAAGTGTAATAAAACTCACGCGAAGGCTACCTGTTAAACATATAAAAATATCTGTGATATTTGTAATAGAAACAATTTAATAAAATTAATTATTTAATTTTAGCCCTTGGGTTTCTCCTAGCTTTAATTCGGGGTTTGTCCATAAAGGACCATTGTATGGAATAAAAGGGGTTCTTCACCTCAACTTGGTGAAGACTTGGCCTGGCTAAGCCTTGGGGATGTCTGTAAGAGACGTCGTCTAAACCCTGCATTACCTGATACTGTAAAAGGAGAGTGAAAGGGGAAGGGGGGGGGGGGGGGGTGTTTGAGGACAACGTCTCGGTAAACTCTGGTGGCGTTGATGACCCTGGGTTGCTGGAGGCAGCCGAAGAAGTGGCTGGCTCACAGAATGGTGACAGTCCTTCAGAGTGATGGCGTCATCGCCGACCACTAGTACTGGTTACTGGCGCGGCTGAGAATCTCTGCACTAGTCAGGATACGCCAGCCTTCACAGCCTGAAGGTGTAGCAAGGCTGAGTTGCCACCGTGGGTACTGTCTTTGGCCTGCTCAGCCTAGAGGATGAAGAGCAACTCCTGAGGGCTGGTCGGAGTGCCTTTTATACTAATTTTTTCTGACCATGGGCGCTCAAAGGAGTGTGGGGAAATTAACCCCACCTTCAAGAGGTGTTGATACACCACGTCCAGAGGCACTCATGGAGGCCGTAACTCTCTGCTGATTGGCCCGCTTCCTACAGTGGCACAAAGTTTGAACTGTGCGCTGTCTCTTGCGGGCGCAGCGATGAAGAGCAGTGTTTCTTCGGGAAGGGGCAGTGACGTGACGGCTTCTTGTAGAGTTGGGTTGACTGTATAAGCAAGGAGCATAGGGCTGGAGGTGTGTTGAGGCTCTGTTAACGTTTGGTAGTCCGCATGTGTTCTGTTTCAATACCATTAGTGAGAGTAGTTGATTTGTCCATAGTAGTTAGCCAAGTTTCAGATGGGGCGAAGTCGGTCATTTGGAATGCGCTTTCTCTAGGTGCAAAATGTGTCTGCATCACTTGTAACTAGACAGGTGTTACAAATCAAGCAGGAGTAATGTGAAAGCCAACTGTGCACGTTTTTGGAACCAACCTTTGAAACATCTGGAGGAAGTATGGGTTGAAGCTGAAGCTCCCTCACTTGCAGCTTTTCAGCCACATGAGGATCTTGGCCGTTCACACGTTTCCAACCTTCCGAAACGAAATCTGCATAGCTCACATTTTGTGGTCCTAGGAACATGACAACAGCAGTACAGAGAAATTTCTGGGGAAAATATTATTTTCAATGTCAGCTGAAAAGCTCTAGTGGAAGATAGAATCTAACACAACAAAAAATAAATTAGAATGATAAAAAAATAAAATAATAACAAATATGTTTTGCTAAACACAGCTGCCTAGTGTGGGACAAGCTGACCAGGCCACATTTTTACAAAGTTTTTTGTAAAAGTTTTAATACCCCGAGAATTGCAGGTGGATGAGATGTATAGACTCAACAAAAAACAACACCAAATCTTATTAATTTATTCCTAGTACTTGCTCTCTTGTAGCATGGTTCTTCCTTTCCTATGGCACAATGTGCATTTTTTCTATGAAAGCAACATTGTGAGGGGATGCAGAGACATTTCCAAAATCATTCAACGTGTAAAACCCTATCCTTCGCTTAACAGCTCCCACACTAGGCAGCACCCTTAATTTGTGGAATAATGCAATATAATGAAATCCTTCAAAGACATTTACATTCTGCATTTCCTTATGATTTCTACTTTCCTTGTCACGACACTAATGTTTTTTAAATATATGTATTGCAAGAAAAACACTTTACTTTAAACCTGGATGGGTAAAATACTGATATATTGCTCTGCAATCTCAGAAGATGGGAAGATATATGCTGACTGTGAGCAGTTTTAGTCATTACAACACACATAGATTCAACACCTATATAGAAAATGCATACTGTTATAAAGTACAGAGTTGTAAACACTCATAGCTCTGAAATGGTCACCTATTACATTTTGGTAACAAAGTGAGGAAGTTGAAAACGATACAAAGCTGTACTGTATGATAATTTAAAACTTTGGGGATGCTGATACCATGAAATGCTTAAAAAAAAAGTTTTGATTGGCTGACAGAATTTTCTGGGGAAAGGAGTAAACAACATTTTAGAGATGCCTTAGCTAGGGAGTGCGCAGTTTTGTAATATTCATAATTTTTATGTACGTGATGTGGAGTAATAGCCATAGCTGTGATGCGTACTGACATAATGACTAAAAACGAGTTCACCCCATCTTCACGTGACGTCATGTCACCCCAAGCTGAGTTTGAACCCAGGACGACTTGCTTCCAGAGATAACCTGCCAACCCCTAGGCAAGAGGCACTGAAGGACTCGCAGTCAAGGCTGTCTACGCCATTGTGTCGGGCGTCACGTGTCCGGTAATCACCCCCGCATGCGACAGAAGCCAGCCATGCAGCACGGCACTATCCCTAAGCTCGTGGGAGCGATGCAACCCGCATACAAGGAAAACCGCACTTAGAGCCTCCCCCAAGAGAATATGGCATTTGCTGCTAAGGGAGGAGCTCTAGCCCAAAGACACCCGGCCTGCTGAAGGGAGCCGAAGGACCCGCAGATGGCAGTCTATATAAGCAAGCACACAAATCCAAAACGTCAGTTGATACTCTGTAGCTCTCTCCACAACCTAGTGTGTTGTGAGCTCTCTGCTTACCACCTTCCTCACAAAGGATCACCACTAGCTTCTAGAAGTCTTCTAGACCTTCGCCAGCGACCCCCAAAGAAGTCTGCAACCCCCCTTACACTCATTACCACATTGGTAGTGAACCCTGAGTCCCTTCCGGATAAAAGTATAGTATTAGTTAGGGTCAGTTGTTATCATAGCTATCCAGCCGTATCTGCTCTTGTTTAGTTTAGCCCCAGGTCCTCTTCACCTGGTTTACCGTAGTTTACTTCCAAAGGTTAAGATTCATTGATAGCTAGGAGTTAGTAAGGGCCACCATGTCTATTCTTCTGGGGAATAAACATGTGATCTTACCTAACCCTGAGTACTTATATTTCTAGGATGATTGTGACTTCCATCACCGTAGACGTCAAACCAACTAAGAATCAGGAGACTGAATTGAAACCTACTTACAGAAACTAGTGTGATACTGCGGGCTAATCTTAATTGGGTGCACGTACGTCACAAAACATACCCATTAGATGGCCACCCATACTGTGGATCAGGTGCACAAAGGTACCTGGTGTACACGTACGGCAGAGCCCCAACCACTAGTAACACAATCCACAAAGTGGCTAGACATCCAGATCAGTTAACTCACTCCAGCCACAGTGTTATTATCTTTGCCGGCCGGAGTGACAGGACTGATTCTGGTGGCCTGTACCTTTCTGGACCACACACCATGATGCAGCTAGACAACCCGATTAGCCTACCGCTCCATCCACCGCGTTATCTTCGTCAGTTCGAGCAATATGACAATCTGGGTGGCCTAGCCCTGATTGGCTGCACTCTTAGCTAGGGAACTCGTCGCCTGCCCTTCCTCAGATGGTAGACCATAGTACATTCCCATATGCCCTTCACCCATAGAAGTGGTGCAAGGTGGAGCGCTAAGAGGACAGCTATTGCCTCTGAACCTAGCCCAGTGCCATCTACCCTCAGTAGCCTCTCCCCGCAGGACCAAACTCAAGCTGCCTGACAACTGGAGAGGCCTCACCTCTCAGTTGCCCCTAGCTCCATCTTCCAGCCACCCTATAAGACTGCCGGTGAGTCGCACCCACTCGTGGTATGCGTACAACTGGGGCTTCCAGTACAATTGGGCATTGCCAGCCCATACTTCATGCCTACAAGAACCAGCAGCCCGCCGCAGGGGCCAAGTCAGGATCTACCACAAGCCACGCTCACTGCAGGTAAAAGAGTGTGTGTGTGTGTCTACACCAACAGTGCAGAGAGTCGCTAATCCCACACCTGACTTTGTACCATGACATAGGGCCTCGCGCCCCAGCCTGTACCACAGCCGGGCACCAATTAGCAATCAATAAACCAAACATCACCACAGTAAGTTAGCCTGTAGTCCGTGCCTCTGTCCGGCACTATAGAACCCTTGTCTGACAGTGATGTCGCCGCCAGTTCAACAACTTCATGCGTCAAGTGTTTTTGTGGCACCAAACATGGGGCCACAGCGCATTATGAGTTGAGTAGTAAAGTAGAACCAGTCCAGTATGACCCCGAGAACCAAGGTAATCTAGCCGGGAGTCAAACCATAACTAACCAGACTTCTGGGAGTCTTTAAACACACTGTGGTGCTCAATTTTACTAGTAGAGATAAGTCCGAGTTAAATCTGAGCATTGCCGACCGAGGCAAAGCCGCAGCCGCAATGGACGATGCCATTAATAACTGAACCAAAAGGGGAAACATACCTACATGCCCCACAGTGATGGCAAATTTCATTAGTTACTCACACTGTCAGAACAGATTTCACTACCTGTGCTTGGGTGGAATTACAAGCCCTGTTATTCTGACAGGCTGGAATACTGTTGTGACGAATGTCCGACCTGCCAGACTACCTACTGTAGCTGGCTTATTTGCACAGGACAGGGTGTTAACACAGTGAGTTGTATTATTTGTACACAAACGTTTCGCCACCTGTGAATTGGCTGGCTGGATAAGATGATTACCAGACCAGGCTTAGTGTACAGGTGTAAGGTGTGCAAGCACATAGCAGAATACAGAAATAATAATAATAATAATAAGCATGACATTCACCCAGGTTAGCGACTGGCCCCCAACTATCAGAATTCGGGAGGAAGACCCTAAGAGGACCCAATAGCGTTTACACAGGAATGCGAGAGAGAGTTTAGTGGAAACTAGGTCCTAATTTAACAATGGGTTGTCAAAACCCAAAAGCAGTTCAAAGGAAAAGCATTAGACTGATGGAACAAGTATGGGGATTTATTAAAGATTGTGGGCAACTTTATTCACGCCTTGCCACCCAGTTTTCAGTGAGAAAGTGTTGGCGCACATCACCACGGAGTTCCACAGTCAAACCCATGCCACCGAAGAAGAAGCTGAAATTTTTATGAGGAAAGTACAGATGTACCACCTGATTTTTCCTGAAGGAAACAAGGAAAGCTGCGCATGTAATATTAAACGAATGCTGCTCCCAAATTTGGGCAATATGCTCCAACTTCTCCGACCGCACTCAGTCGACGATTTGTTATACAGAGCATAAGAAACAGAGAGAAATATTAAAGCGCAGGCCGCCCTAGACCAGTAAAAAGTGGGAAAGGGAAGAGAGGAGACAAGGCCCCCTACAGCTTCTCCTCGCCCCCCCCCCTCAAGCCCCATACTCCCTAAATGTCAGTTCTGCCCGGGGAGGCATTTCCACAGTGTGTGCCTGACAAGGAGAGAAACAGAATGATCCACACAGGGAGCGCCCAACATCTCCCTCCAGATGCTGACCCATAAGCAGTACTTACTGGATGCACAGCGAATAGCAATTGGGATAAACCAGCGAACGGCCATCGCAATATTACAGGCGGCAGCCACTGACAATTTTATAAGGAGCTACCTCTTCAGCCCAAACCAAAGAGCCCACCTAACAACCACTGACCAAAGGGTCCGGCTGGCCCAGTCAGACCACTCCTCCAAGTAGACGGAAAATAAGGCTTGTTGTCTGAACGAAAAATAAAACCACTGCGATGGAGTTCCTAGTGGCCCCGCATGTAGATGAAGATGTGAATTTCGGGCAGACCTGGCTGCAAGAGCAGCAGTGCATGATAGATTGCAGGTGGTACCAAATTTGTGTCCGAGATCGTGAATGCCTGACAATCGGCTTGGGACGCAACCAAGATGTCTAAACCCCTTCTCCGACCCCACCACAGAGTCCAGCCGAACGCATTCGCCTCCTACAGCTGACAGTAGGGGGACACCCACCGAGCCAGAAGCCACAGCAGAACCTGGGGACCAATCGCCAGAGGTGAAGACCCAGACGTCGTCACAACCAGCCAAAACACAAACTCAAAGAAACTCAGCCCAGAAGCCGCACTTTATATTCTACCAGAGCAAGCAGCCCGCAGTGAACTCAAACCATGCCGAGACATCTGCCAGAGGAGTATCCAGCTCACGCCGTTGAGGGCTGAACGACCAGCACCTCGAGGGGCAATATTTGTCAAGATGCTGCCCTCGACCCCAATGGACTTTGTCAGAAAAGTGGCCCCAAGCACGGCTGCATGACCCCGACTGGGTCCGAACTCTCGTGGCAGAGTCCCTTGAATAAGGAGCCCTACCGACGACCCAAGCCACCCAGCACCATCCAAAAGGAGGATGAACATCACCGCGCCAATCAGGTAGGGGAGCCCGAAGAACCCCTGCCTCACACGGTGACCCTGATCACGTCCACCCAGGAGGATGTGGTGACACGTAGCATCTCAATGCCGGATGGCCTCGGAATCACAGTTGCCAACCAGCTCACAATAAGGAGGAGCCCAGCTGCGTCAACGAGGTAGGGGTAAGAGTCCATGCCTCAGACAGCGACAACCACCACATCCATTCAGCAGGAGGTGGTGACCCATCAGACCTCGATGCCGGACAGCAGTGCGGCCGCCACTGCACTGCCTTCTGCCCAGGAGAATTGGCCCAGCAGAGCTGAGAGGGGGCAGGGAAAGCAGACCCTAACATCGCCCATCCAAGAGAAGGGGACCGCCAGTCGTGCTTCGCTGCCTGGTGGCCCCGAGTTGGCCACTACCAAGGACAACCCTGATGAGCCCAGCAGCCAACTAATGATCAGCCAAACAAGAGAGGTGCCTCCCGGCACCTGCCACACAACCTCCCAAGGTCAGCTGGGGTGGTACCGGGAATTACCATGGTGCCCCACTGCAAAATTTACGTGGCCATGTCCACAGCACGAGGCCTTACGAAGGAAGCGAGGTTGCCCGTGTAAATCGAAGACTTTCCACAGCAAGTGAAAACCACACTGAAAGACAGCCACAAGGAATGAAAATGGACTGCTGTAATGCAAAGTGTACAGTGCTACTTGATTTTTTTTGTAGGTGGTCCATACGACAGTTGGTAGTGTATATTAATTTCAAAGTAAGTTAGCCTGTGCCTCTGTCTGGCACTACAGAACCCTTGTCTGACAGTGACATCACTGTCAGTTCAACTGACGTCATGTGTCAGTTGATTAAAAAATTTGGCAGTGGGACATAGTCTGTCTACTGTCAGACTCAACTGCCACCAAACGAATGAAAAAACATAACACACCTAACTCATAACATTTACATAAACTTAATGGAAGACAGAGGCATTCATTAAACATTCAATTGGTCGCCACATAATAACTGCATTCGGGCGACCAACCAGCTGATGCTTGTGGCCAACATCTGTTAAAAGTTTACAAGAAGTGAACCTGCGATAAACATAATGGCAACCCAAGTGTGACTCCTGTTAGCACAATTGCTTAATTGTTACAAATTAGTTGCTCCGATTCAATCTAAACATTACCTGGACCATATGTAGGAATTTAGTCGGGTAAAGGAGAGCTGAGAGAGCTCCCCACCATGTGGTAGCCTAATTGTGGGTGTATTATTATTATTATTATTATTATTATTATTGACTTCAGAATATTAAAGAATTTCCATTACAAAAACGTTACACTGGAATTATTTCTGGCCATAGGTTGGCGCCCTTGTAAAGAAAATTGTGTATACAGCACAGCATCAACTGCATTTGCTTGTCTCGTTACCCTTTACAAGCAAGGTTCTCAACAGGTGCGCAGACTTCTATTGATGACATTCCTGAACACGACTTTAAGCAATGACCTATGTTTTTATGGCATGCTAATATAAACTGAAGTATGATGCTTGTCCGAGGACAATTAAAAATTTTCTGTATTGAAAATTCATCAGCTAAAGCCAATTCTAAAAACAACCATTTTAACAATTTTCACACCTTAAAAATAATCCTTGGAGTTGAAAATGAGAACTTGAAACTCGTATTTGGCAAAAAAATTTCTGAAATACTTTTTGTGTTCACACAGCACTACATAATATCTAACCATTTTTTAACCACACATTTCCTACCAAACTTCTACAAAGCACTTCATGCGTTAACCAGGCGGAACCCTTAAATGTCAAGCTTTATTTCTACTTTATACATTTGAACTCTTCTGATCACATTAATGTTCATAATTCAATAATATAAAGCAAAAACTAAATACTGTATAAGCAGTCTCTACACATCCCCAACTTAAATTCTTTACAGTTTTACTCTATACATTTAAATAAATACATAAAAATTGAGATCTGAATAAAAATGGAATGAAATCACTTCGTGCTTACCAAGAGCCATTTCCATGTGAGGAACTCCCTCTTGATGGCCGTTCTGACGTATGTTTTCAGTTGTGAGAGAAACCTCGACTGCTGAAATTTCCTTGTTGTGATGCATACCACACGCACTGTTCTGGACCTTGCTGTAGTCTACCTGTTCTTCACTTCTGGTGCTACCTGTGCAAACACATTTAAGGTGGTTCCTTCCTTCCCAAAATGGGACTGTTTATGTCCCATGGACACACAGTCATCCGATTACCACCATACCATTGTGATTTAAACCCAATAGAGTACATCTGGAGCATGGTAACATAGCTAACAAAAATGTTAACGTTGCGAACTCTGACATTCCGCAATTAACTCATTCGGCGATTGACAGTATTTCACCAGCATATTGTAAAGCACAAAGTGATCATGTGAAGAAACTAGAAAACGATTATTGGGTAAACGACGGACTAATGGAGGAGAAGATTCTTCGAGTTTTGGTGAACTTGCCGCAGTACTGACAGTGACAGCACAAGTGAAGTGGAAGAAACTGATTTAAGGTACGTTTCTAGCATTGTCGCACCTTAACAGTTATTAATCAAGAAATAAAATAGTTCCTGTAAGTAATATTCAACAATTACTGTGCTTTCGTCTTCAAAGTAAACCGTGCATCTTTCCTGGCTGGCACTCACGGTCTCTCGCATTTTGAATGAAGTGTACGGGGAGGGTCTGCCTGCCTCACTACTGACACTCATCCCATGCTTTCACGAGGTGACGTTGCTACACCAGCACTCTTACCACCTCCACTTGATTTTGTCGCACAGTATTTATAAAAGGCATCACCCGTCAATTGCAATATATTATATTATTTGGGTGTTAGAATTCAGAAATTGCAAACCGATTACAGAAACCATTTCCTTAAGAAATATGAAAATACTGCCTAGATACATAATGACACCTGAAATCCTTACTCCAAGAAAAATCACACATTACTGCAATTTTTGCATGTCTGCTTCAGTAGTTCAAAATATGACTTCTGTGGGGTGCTGTCTATACTACTACAGCACTCACAATGGATTTTTACACTGAGTGTTCAAACCTTGTTTTTGCACTTTAACTGCAACGTGTTTATTAATAGAGATGTGTTTAAAATTAACATTAATAAAGAACAAACCTGACCGGGATCTCCATGGCAGGAACACCTGCCAGAGGCGAGACCGCCCTTCCCGCTCGCCACTCTGTTTTGTTTCGATGACACTGTGACATCTGGAGCAACCAGCACATGGCAAGGCGTACGTCACCCTCGCCTCACAATGCCAAGAGAGGCCGCGTTTTAAACCACTGAACACATAAGTAGCATATGATCGCAAGCCATCCCAGTACCAGTACTTATCCCTTCTAGCAGCCGCGTCCCGGTATGCACCCCATCTGATCCCACTCAGGCTGTACACTGGCTTACCCGGCAGCTCTTCTTCAGTCTGAAACACACAGAGCACTACCTCATTTCTCTGCCCAACCTCCCCCCCCCCCCCCCTCCCCAAGCAGTACAGTCCCCAAAATCAAACTAAAATATGCTTTGCAGCCAAGAAGAGGTGAGAATGGACACAATGCAAAATGAACATACGTCAGTTAGGAATAAAGAGAGCCCTGAAAGAAACCACGTCAATACAGTGTCCATGACACAACACATGTATCGGCTATTCACGGTAACGTAAGCACTTTCGAAAGCCATGTCATTTGGAAAAATAGTCAATAAATATATTTTATTTTAGCCTTATACATTAACTTCCGAGTGCGGGGGAATATACACATTGTGTTTATTACGCTCATGGCAACATTCATTTTAAATGGTGGTTAAAGGATAAAAAAATGGCTGAAAGGAAAAAGTAACTAGGACCTCAAAAGTGCTCACTTGACCGTGAACAGCCTATAAGGAAATAGTACCAGTTTAAAAAATTTTCTATTTCTCTACAATTTGGAGTCAAACAAGTATCCTACCTGTGGTGCAAATCAAGGGCACTGGATGCATTGCAAGGTTCCAGACAGTAAAAACAGTCATCTGACTTTCCGTGACCCAAAGCACAACTACACTGTAAGTCGAAGGACAGTGCAGGAGACTTCCCCATCCAAAAATAGGAGCAACCCTTCTCTTGGACCAGGGTCAATTCCCAAGAGTGTATGCCAGGAGGCGAACTGTAACTGGACCTCAATCCCCCATAAAATTGCAAATTTACGAGATAAATCATCCATTACTATCTGTGGCTGCGAGCATCTCACGAAGCACAAGGCCATCCTATCCCACCCCCAGGTGCCGTAACCAATCACAGGTCAAGTCCATGTACTAAAAATTAAGGGGACTGCTTTTGTTTTCTTCCCCAACAATGGCTCTCAAACCACCAGCTATTCATGGCAAAATTAGCACTTTTGAAAGCCTGACTTACGATCAACTTGTATGGACGTGTATTCTTCCGCCTTATGTAAAATTAACATTATCACGGGCCTCATCACTTTATTCAAGCGTCAGTCAAGCGAAACTGTGAAATTATTAGAAAAGAAAATATTTAAGAAATGTGCTCGTGTTTACGCCTCTGCATTAAAAAACACAGAAAGCAAAAGAAATAATTTAAATTTTCATAAACGCTTGCCTAACACTTTTTATTCAATGTTAAGATACGGAACAACTTCCCATCCATTGTTACCAACTTTGCTAGGCGCATGTCACTCAGTTGACATATGTGCAGGTAGAGGCAGTAACTTTTTTTGTGGAAGTTGATTTCAAAAGTGCTCACTTTATCGTGAACAGCCTTTAAATCACGTAATAAATCACGTAGAAATTTATTTACATTTTATTATCTAACTAATAAGGGAGTAATTTCCAAAATAACAGCCATGTAAATATTTCCTCTTAATATAACATTCTATGGTAGCGCAAATGCAACTTTTCTCTCACTAACGAAAACGTAAGATGTTATAAAGTGTGTGCTCCATGTACGACCAAAAGATAATAAACAAATAAAATATCAACTTTCACAAACATTTGAGTCCTTTGCACAAAAAAAAAATTACCAAAGGACCCAGCACAGCACAAACAGAGACGAAGCGATATAACCCTGTTATGCTGGGTGACCGTACATAGCACAATGGACAGATTCAAGATAAAATATATACAAGACTTTCTGATATAAACAATAAAACAGAGGCCCAGCGGAATACTAAAGTACCAATAAATAAAAAGACGTAATTTACAGTTGTAAGTTACTAAATATTTCCTTTGAAATTTATACATACTCACGACAAAAAAAAGACAGTTTTAAATAAATATATTTTGAGTACATGTAACAAAGTAGCAGAATGCAATAGAGACGACGCAATACAACATTTATGATTAGCCCTTGAAAAGTGTTCAAATATACTACTCAAAATAAAAAAGTTGGCATGGCTTTGCATGGATATACTGTATCTATTCAGCATCACTCTGCTGGAACTAAAGATATACAAACTTCTCAAGGTTTCAGAAAAATGAAAACAATACAGCATTTGTAAAGGAACACTTTTTATGTCTCTCACCAATAAATTAACATAATTATGTGTAAAACAGAAATGGTTCGTGAACAAACTGAAAAACAGAATGTGGTAATTGCGCACGCCTGTGGACTGTCAATATGCTGTGTTGCCACCTTCTGACTGCATCACTGCAGCACAGCATCTTGGCATACTCCTAACCAGCCTTCCGATATGCGTTTGTGGAATGTGTTGCCACCCCTCTGGTAGGGTTAAGTCTTTGGGGAGGGTTTGAATGTCCTCTAACTTGCTTATTCAGATGATCCCATACGTGCTCTATCGAGTTCAGTTCAGGGTTACATGGGTGCCAGTCCAGGGTAGCGTTATGGCATTTTTTCATCATGACGAGTTAAATGTTTTTTAAAGTTTTCACTTAAATAATGTACTGATAAAAATTTATGAACAAGTTTCATTTAGGTTTGATTGAATTTGTTAGAGAAACAACAGATTTATTGTCTAATAACTGTACATGCATTTATTGCTATGAAATTTTTCTATGAAATAAAAAATATTTATTTGACAAAATGGCGAAATTTTAATGACGAAATCAGTTCATTTTATTAACCATAAAAGTGGGGCCCTACCTGTGAGTCACTTAAAAATGATTTTAAATAGTCTTTCAGTTAATTTTATGCTGTAATTCGATTTTCGGAAATTAAATGTTAATTTTCTTCAACTTACATGATCTTTATTTTTGTCACCAACAACAAAATTCCCTGATTAAAAAATATAAATACCCTCCTAGCAGTTTTCCCTATTTGGGTAATATTTAAATACTTTTTCATTTGATGGTGGCAAGTTTCCAGTATCACCTATTGTGATATCTTGGCTTATCCTAAACACACCATTAAGGTGGCTGAATTCAGTTGAAAATTATTACTAAAATCTATAAGTTTACGCACCTTTTTGTGGAATACTATATTACTACACCATATCAATCTGTACTTGAAAATTGTAAATTATTAGTCTTGTAGTTTTATGGAACAGGACCTTGGACAAGCCCAGTTACCTCTAAAGCCTCAACCTTCATGACATCAATGGGTTTAGTCACTTCTCGTATAACTGCCATTGTGGCATTGGCCATGGTCCTCACGAGATTAGAATCAACAGCAAACAATGTGCTGGCCACAGTGTTGGTCTGGCCGAGGGGCAATATGCCGACAGGGAACTTACGCAGAGCTGCGAGGTTTCCATCTGGTCTCCTTAACAAGCCAGTCACAGCCTGCAGAAAAACAAAATATGGCAGCAGATTAGATCAGTTTGTTTTAGTTTCGCTACTAAAATGAGAAAATTACTGTCCCTGCATAATTTAAGGTGCAATACTTGGGTTATGCAAGGGTAACTTGTTCTAAATACAAAGAAAATAAATAAGTACACATTTTCAAAAACTGAAATTTAAATAATTATTTTATTTTATCCTAGCCTTCACTAAAATTAAAACGGACTCTCAACAGCAAGTTTTTCATCTGGTATTGTCAAACACAGAACTAAACACATTTTAAAAACTTTGATTTAATTAATATAGTGTATATCCCCAGTGGTATAATGATATAAACTTATATACTGTGCTCATCTGAAAAAAAAAAACAATTTTATTCCAATTTTTTTATTCCAAAAAGTAGAGGATCACGTCATTTTCACATACTAGAAATGTTGAGTTCAATGTTTTTGCTTGAGAGCAACTGAACAGACATGTGTTTCAATATAGTACAAACCACTTAATCATATCTTAATATAGTTTTACTCAAAACTTAGTAATAATGTTTCAGGGGGTAATATCCATTCCTGCTTTCACATTTCTTACAAAGCTTCGTAATGAAAATTTATGACCAGACATAAAAAATCAAAGCTAAACATGACATAGAGGACTACTTAAATATTTTTTTTTAATTGGTACAATTTTAATCATACCGGTATTATTTTCCAGTGTGGGACTGACATCATTAAATAATTAGTTAATATTTTATTGCAGTTACAGACGTGAAACCAATCATGTAAAAGAAAAATAAGTTGGATTTCAAAGTAACTTTGAAGATGTTCCCTATGCCTTGAATAGCTTGGTTTTTAAATGACTCCAAAAATTAAGTTATGGAGGAAAATATGTGAATCCAAGGCAGTACGAATACTTCCCCCTTAAATCACTGGCTCTTTTGAAGATTTCAAATTTTGTTTTACATGGCTGTTGTATACATAATACTGACAACAAAATGTGGACATGTATGCAAAAAATTCCACTGTTTTCAACGGATCAAATGCTGCACACGCAAATATTTCCTGAACACAAGAAAAAAAAATTCATTTACTATGCCGTTCAGAAATTTCTTAATGAAATGCAATTTAAGGTTTTTCAGTGTCATGTTTGAATATTTTCAAAAGCCTACTTATATATTTGAGAAAAAATAAATTCAAAACAGAACATTTACTGATAATACAGTAAGTAACACGCTTCACAGAAGACTACATCATGAGTGTATTCAGACTTCAAATATAAAGTAACTCCATTTCTATACATAAAAAAAAAAAAAATTAACATTATAAGAAAACAGCTTGAATCACTAGTGAGTGTTGGTTTTGTGCTGAGGTTAATTCAGAAAAATACATCGAACAACTGCTGGTCCTGGATCATGAATGCAGAGTGTAATGTCTCACTCAAACTACGAGGTGGGGTTTACTGCAGACAAATCAGGATCTTACCACTCCCGTACTGTTTAAAAAGTATTCTTTTTTAGACAATTATTTTAGTAAATGGTAAGGTTGCAAATTTAAGTCTCTTGTACGACGAGAGAAAACGGAGGAGACTGCAAACAACCACGTCATTTTCGTGTGGCTAAGTGCTGACTACCAAGTTAAAGGGGTGACACATTTCCATTATCTACTTCCGGACATTTATTTCTGCCATAAATTGGTATGATATTTGTAGTAGGGTGACCAAACACAACCACAACTTTATTTAGAAGGCAGATGTTATAAACACGAC
The DNA here is from genome assembly GCA_029891345.1 of Dryococelus australis. Taxonomy (NCBI): domain Eukaryota; kingdom Metazoa; phylum Arthropoda; class Insecta; order Phasmatodea; family Phasmatidae; genus Dryococelus; species Dryococelus australis. The sequence goes on from CM056995.1 coordinate 342,518,295, forward strand.
AAATTTTTGGAACATTTTAGTGTGTTATCAAATGTCAAGGTGAGAGAGAGTTAGGCAGTAGTGGCCGCTGCGGTCAGTAGCAGTAACGGGAATGAAGTGAGGTGGAGATTGCTTTTTTTCTCAGGTAACACAAAAATATAGACATACAAAATGGGAATCACATCCCGTCAACTCTAAAATGGCAAGAAAGTTAATTCGTCCCTGCACCCCCACACACAATTGCAGCCAACTGTTAGTGGTGTAATTTCACAAACATTATGCATTTGGTAAAACGGCCAGGTGAGTGCGCACATCCAGGGAAATACACACGCAAGAGAATACAAACATACCTCAGACACTGTGCCGTCACCCCCAGCAACGACAATGGCATCTATGGCTTGGTCCAGGCCTTCAACCAGCCCTCTTGCTTGACCTTCAAACTCGGTCTGGACCACAGTAACATTGATCCCAGCTAAGTACAACAATGGACCACAGAACTTCTCAAAATTTGCCTTCGCCTTTCTACAACAGTAACATTTATATTAAAATGGGAACAACTTGTAATCACAAATACAGTTACATCTGCTATAAACTTGATAGGTGAAAATGTCTTATCAAAAAGTTATTTTTCCACTGGATATTTAAAGAGGTTACACTAGTGTAACCATATGGAACTTCCAAAAAAAAATCTCATTAAGAGATTCTTCACTTATCATGTATTATAAATGGTAAAATAATAAGTAATAACAACCTTTAGTTACTTCTTCACATGCACCACCTTATATCTCGAATTTTTCCAAACAGATATGTTACATTTACTATGACATGATGCTAAATTTATGAAATATGAACATCCTTGATGTTTTTGGGGATCTGCAAAGCTATTCATCTGACATAACAGTGGTCTCATGGGTAAATTTAACATCAACAAGTATGTATAGGCCATTCACAGTAATGTGAGCACTTTTGAGGCTCTAGTTACTTTTTCCTTTCAGCCATTTTTTATCCTCTAACCACCTTTTTAAAAAAAATATTGCGATGTAAGTAATCAACTTAGTGTGTATATTCCACCGCATTCGGACGTTAACGTCTAAGACCAAAATAAAACATATTTGTTGATTATTAATCCAAATGAGAGGGCTTTCAAAAGTCCTCACTTTACCATGAACAGCCTATAGTTTTCAGTCCATACTACATTTTAAAAATACACTGCTGGATAATGAAAATAGTGCACCATGAAGAAACCATGCAGCAACAACAAAACAATGTAAATAGCAGAGGAGGAGCTGGTAAGAACATTATCTCACATTGATGCATTAGCATTTGACCGCTCACCTGGCAGTGGCGCTCGAAGCACAGACGAGCAGTCATAGAAAATACCATGAAAATGAAGCTGCATTAACGCCAAAAAAAACCAGACAATACAAAGCAAGTGTACAGAGTGAAAAGAATGTCAGGAATATGCCAACTACATCACTTTATGTAAGTGATAAGACTTTGAGAGAGGACTCGTAATCAGGCTTAAAACCACATGGTGGTGGTGTTGTATCGCTGTACGGCCCACCATGTGGATCATTCCGACGATACTGTCCAGTGCTGTTGGGAGCAGTGGATACGTGAAGGCACCCACACACAAAGGACCAGCTCAGGAAGGGCAAGATCAAACACCAGATGAAATGATTGACGGATTGTCCATCACGCATGGAGGGGTTCCCTTAGCAACCCGGTCAACAATACTGATCATAGTGCCCACGAACCATTTCCTGATGCCTTGCGGAGGCAAATCTATAATCCTAGCTCTATTACATGTGCTGCCATTAACTCTGCAACAGCGGCTACCCCATTTGCAGGAGTGCCAGGCCAGAGCAATGTGGAACACCATAGACTGGTGATTAGCGATGAGTGCCACTTCATTATGGGGACTATAACACCCAGATGTGGCAGCCCCCCTTGTGAATGCAACAATCCCAACCTCTCTGTCGAGCTGCACATTTCCCCCGCTACAAGCAGTATGGTCTGGGGAGGCAAAACCTACAATAGCCGACCCATTACTGTGTTACATGGAACATTGATCACCCAGCGTTATGTGGATGAGATCCTGCATCCCCATCTGCTCTCATTTCTGGCCCGGATTCTAGGTGCAATATTCCAGCATGATAATGCCAGACTGCACATGGCACACGTCACCCAGGACTGCCTCCGTCATGTCCAAACTTTACAACGGCCTACCAGCTCCCCTAACATGTCGCCAACTGAGCACGTGTGGGACTAGTTGAAATGCCAGCTACACCTGAGCCACAGTATCCAGGACTTAGAACACAGTACAACAACTGTGCCTCAAGAGATCCAGCATCTGCTGGACTCCATGCCAGACTGAGTTGCAGCACGTATTGTAATGCGAGGGGGTGCAATGCACTACTGAAGATGACAGGGCGGTGTACCACAGATTGATACGTAATTGTCCTGCTGCTCTGTTTTTGTGAATAATGTGTATTACATTCTCATTTGTCAAAGTAGTAATCACACGATACAGGGTTTGTTTCAACTGCACTGCAGAAATTTTAAGTCTGTGTCCCATGATTTTTTTTAAGCCAGTCTATCCATAGACTTCCCTGGATTACAAGTGTTGCATACAGATGCATTCATATACTTTGGTTCGGGAGGGCAATAAAGTAAAACATTTCACATTCTTTTGCAAGTATTTAATTATTTAATTCCAAGTTTTCAGATAACCACCCACCTAAACTGCCAATTTATGTACAATGCTTCAGTATTATATAAAAAAAATTTTTTTTTAATTATTACTCAGCACTCTTTATGTTTATTGTTTAGAGCAGCAGTTAATAAATGGTATTCACACAAACGCAAGTAATTTACTTTTCTCATTTAGGTGTATTTTTTTTTAAGAGTTAAAAAAGCAAAACTGGGTAACATGGTTCAACTGGGTGTTTTGACAGTCACTTTTGTAGAAGGCTATGGGTACACTGGTGAAGACGGCATTAAAGATAGTACACTGGTGAAGACGACATTAAAGATAGCAAGTAAGTGGGTGCTATAAAATGACATCAAATCAATTTAGTGTCTTGCACATCAACTATGTGTCATTTTATGTGACATGCTGCTATCACCCTTAGCAGTTCCACTCTTCCGGACTTCACACGTGGAAAATACCTCCAACCAAGAGGCACTCTTGCCCTACAAACATAATGAGAAATGGCTTATGTTCCTTTTCTTTTTCACCAATAGAACATAACTATGCAACAGACACAAATGAAGTCGGCAACCCCACACAAATTAAATCTCATGTTTCACACAGCCACCTTGAAAAGCACACAGGATGAACCATTTTTATTAACAATGCTGTTCGAATTTTATACTACACAGATACACATTTAACATCTTAAGGCAACAAAACTTCCTAATTGCAGTGTGCTTAAAATGATGCTCATAAAATTCTGACAGCTGGACTGAAATAATTAAAAGATGTCATCTGTGCATGAAGTGGTGTATCTGGGGAATAGGAGAATGGGACAGACTGCCACAATATGAAGATGCAAGCCCCATTCAAGAGTTCCTCATGCTGGACCATAATTTCAACCAGGGGCCTCAAGCTGTAACCACTCATAATTGTTGTAATTTTACAGGTATTTAAATCAACCATTTTGATTATTTTCTGTTAAGTTAGTCAAAAAGTTACAAAAGAAAATATTTTAGTCTCACAATAATTGTAATCAAATTTAAAAACATTAATATGTATGAGTATTTGGATCAATGCCCATGTTTCAAAAAAATATTTTCTAACCATAAACATGTGTTTAGGCTACTCACGGTAAAGTGAGCACTTTTTAAGGCCCTCCCAACAGGCATTAACCACTTTAGCCTTAGACGTTAACTTTTGAGAGTGGTGAAATGTATACACTGTGTTTATTGGCCACATTGCAATATTTATATTAAAAAGCAGCAGGAAGATAGAAATAGGGCGAAAGTGAAAATTTTGAAGGGCCTTAAAAGTGCTCACTTTACCGTGAACAGCCTATACACTGCAGTTATTGCTTTGTACCTTTTGTTTGCTGCAGGGTTCAAAATCACAATAATCTGACGAAGTTTTGATCCTATTGGGGAAGACTTTTCTCCAAACTTGGCTGCCTCTTTGCAGTACTCTCGCATAAGTTCTGATATTCTGAAAATAAACACGTTCTTACAATAATACACACATCAGTTAAAGATGTGTTCCTTTCTGTTCAGCACACAAATTATTCAGTAAACACATTTCAAATGTAATTTATTTGACCAAACCAACAGACCTGTAGCCTAAATATTTTCAAATTAGTAACATAATTTTACAATATAAAAGAAATACCTACCCAAATACAGTACAAATATTGCATTTTGATACAAGTTCCAGCATGCATAACGGACCAATGGACATCCTGCTGTGGTCATTAAAATTGCTGAGGCCCTATATACCTCAAAATGTATATTTCAAATTTATTTAAATATTGACGCATAAAATACCCAGGAGCTGAAAGTTTTAACTACCTATATGTACCCATTAAGTGAGTAGGCCAAACAGTTATGTTGATGATTGTAGACAATATTTTTGAAGGCACCAAATTATATTGCCATACATTTTATTTTATATTGTATGATGCCAGTACTTTCTGCCCCCTCCCTTTTCAAAGAGACCAACATACACACAGGAGAGAATCTCACAGCTAAGAACATTATCTGTTTATGTAGTTGCTGAGAACCAATAACCTGCTGACTCAAACCCTGTGCCAAGTCCTCACCCTCGAAATAAATCTGGTGAAATGTAACATAAGCACAGATTCTCTTACCTAGTATAGGCTAACCCACCCGGTGACACATCATACTTCTATCTACCCTTAATCCTTTGTAGATAATTCCTAGAAGAACACTCTCTAACACTCTTGAGAGTTGACCTGGGAAGTGAGGGTCTATTGAGAGCACAAATGATCACCAACACTGTGAACAATGTAGTATTCTGCACAAAGCACACAGTAAAGGATATTACTACGTTCTTGGCTTCTAAAGTTACATAATTCTTTCCAGCTGACTTGTATGATTAACCATGGATCCTAGGTTTATACAGTAACTACCTACTACCAGCTTTGGTTATGTTTAGCTTTTACACTGTACAGTTATTAACAGAGGCTAACAACAACATCTCATGTCAAATCAACCAATGAAAAAATTTTGTGTGTTACAGATTTTGATTTTTCATTTGTTGTACCATACCTACTCATTAAAAGGACAAACTATACATTTTTTTTAAATATTTTGCTACAGTACTTTTTTTGTAAAATAAATTTCCAAAGATTGCAAAAACAGCACAAATTGTCCTTGTTTGTAAAGAGAAAAACCCATATATATCCACAACCAACAACGCTAAGAAACTCTTCGGTAGCTCATTTTAAAGCTCTTCCAAAAGAATTATATTTAATACGCACTACAACAATTTTCAAAATTTTGATTTTAGAAAATCTTATAAACACTTCCTATAATTAGTATATAGTAAATGTTATTCTCGCATGCATTGGTTATTGGTATACCAAATTCAAATGATAAATTTGTTGAACAACAATGCACAGAGATAGGAAACAAATGTGCACCAATTTTTTTCTTCTGGTTTAATTTGTACCTATTTCACATGTGATGGTTGTACGTTGGGAATGTGCAAAAGTTCAGCGTACCATGTCAATTTGACAGAGCAAGGGCTTGTGATTTACATGTTCTAGCTATTAAGCGTGTTTCAGTGTAATTATTTCCATTTGACATGTTAAATCTAATTGTGTGAAAATACGAGTGTTTCTTTGCAATTATGACCATATCAAGTGTTAAAATTTAATTATTATGTGGAAATATGAGTGTCTTTGATTTTCGACAAATTGAAGATAACGTGTCCTATACGCCTATGTGATAATTCTTAAGAACAGAGGCTTTTCTGAATGAAATTTTTTTTTGGAAAGTGGTATAGTTCAGCTCTACTAATTATACAGAACATGAATTTACTAGGGGCATCAACATTTGACCAATAGAAACCCCAAAAACGATAGTGGGGAGGGCTATGAAGACCAGGGAAATTGTGGGGTGAAATGGGAGAAAAAATGTAAATAATGTAATATTTATTAATGAAAATACATTGAATTGCAAAAAACCTCACATTAACTAAATAGACAATATTATCAATACAAGTTACACATATGATAGTGGGGAGGGCTATGAATATCAGGGAAATTATGGGATAAAAAAAATACAAAATATGTACATTTTCATTGTAAACTTTTACCGTTCAATTTACCTCCAGTTCATACCCTTCCCTACTATCGTATTTCTAAATTGTATTGGTAAAATGATCAATTTAGGTAATGTTCTGTTCAATCTTTTTGCAATTAAACATGTTTTCATGAGACAATATTACAGTAATATTACAAATAGTACAAAAATATCTTAAATTGCAAAAAAATACGCACGCATGCATGCGCACGTGCGCGCACACACACACACACACACACTCTCTCTCTCTCTCTCTCTCTATTTCTCAGCGCAAATAGGTTACACACAACAATAACCTATAGGGAAATCCCAAGCTTCGCTGATGCGCGCCACCTAAAAAAAATTGCAGGTGCGCCCTGAATCACTGTTTTGGAGATTTACTCCCCTGCTGGCGCTGGGACTATGGCTCGGTGCATAATGTTTCATCATGTTGTGATGATACATGTGATGATACATACATACATACATACATACATACACTCACAATTAGGCTACCGCCCGGTGGCGAGCTCTCTCATCTCTCCTTCACTCAACCAACTCCTTTTCCACTCTCTTCCTGAACTTATCAACCCCTCTCACAGATACCAATTCCTCCCTCAGCACATTCCACTCCCTCACAGACCTCACACGCATGGTCTGCCTACCCCGCTCCGTTCTCCTCCACACCCTCTGAAGCTTCTCACTGTTGTTTCCTCTTCCCCTAAACACCCCCTTACTTAGCTGCAGTGTAGCCCTCCCCATCCTCTCTCTTCATTCACCACCCTGTACATCCTGACTAGCCGTTTAACTTTCCTCCTGTCCTTCAATGAACTCCACCCCATTTCTTTCATCATCACTGATGGCCTATAGTTCCCTTCTTCCTCATCATCCTGCCCTTGCCTTCTCCACCTACCCTTCACCCATCTTGCTGCCTTTCTCTGCACCTTTTCCAGTTCTCGCACCTCCACCTATGGGTCCCATACTGCTGCAGCATATTCTAACATTGGCCGTACCATTGTGCCATACGCCTTCTCCTTCACCTCACAGCTGACTCCATTCAGCACCCTTCCCAGCATACCCAGAGCCCTTCTTCCCTTTGCTACCACCCTCTCTACCTGTTTTTTCCACCTGAGGTCTCCCTGTAGTACAATCCCTAGATACTTATATTCTGCTGCTTCTTCTATCTCTTGTCCCTCCCATCTGTACATGTCCCTGCTTATCATCTTCTTCCTTGTGAACCTCACTACCTTAGTTTTTCTTACATTTATCTTCATTTTATTTTTCTGGTCCACAACCATATCTTATCAATGTCCGCCTGCAAATTTCCACCCCCCTCTCCCAATTCAGCATATACAACACAATTGTCTGCAAACAATCTGATTTTTCCCCTAATCCCCAAACCCATGTCATTTACAGTTATGGTAAATAACAAAGGACCTAGCACACTTCGCTGTGGTACCTCTGACGTAACCTCCTCTTCCTCCGATATTGCCTCCCCCACTTTCACCCTCTGCTTCGCCCCCTGAGGAAGTCCCCTATCCATTCCACTACCCTCCTGTCTGGTATCAGCGCTACGCTTGTCCAGTAATTTTCCTTGCACGGGGTACACTTGAAAATCATTTGTGGAGAAAAACTCCACCCTTTTCTGATGCCTCACGCTTTGCGTCACCACCTAAAAAAAATTACCGCAGTGTCTTGAATCACTGTTTTGGGGATTTACTCCCCTCACTGTTTTGGGGATTTACTCCCCTACTAGCGTTGGAGTTCTGGCTGCGTGCATAATGTTTGGCTACGCTTGTACAATAATTTTCCTTGTAAGGGGGCTACATTTGAAAATCATTTGTGGGGAAACTCCAAGGTTCGCTGAAGCGTGATGCTTCACGTCACCACTAAAAAAAATTTGCATGTGAGGTTGAATCACTGTTGTGGGGATTTACTCCCCTGCTAGCACTGGGACTCTGGCTAGATGCACAATGTTTGACTATACTTGTACAGTTTTTTTTTTTTTTTTGCAATTTAACATATTTTCGTCAATAAATATTTCATTATGTACATATGTTTCACTTGTTTTACCCCACAATTTCCCTGATCTTCATAATCCTCCCCACTATTGTTTTTGGGGTTTGTATTGTGTAATTAGTAGACTGGAAATATACCACTATCCGAGGAGTTTATTTTCGAAAATGCCCTTATTCTTATGAATTACCAATATTACTAAAACAAGTGACAAATTCTAATGGAGAGGGGTATGAAATGGAAGGACATAGTGGGGTAACATTTTATAATAAAAACGTACATATTTTACAATTGTTGTACCCCGCAATTTCCCTGACCTTCATCGCTCTCCCCACCATCGTAAAGTTACATTTTATTTAGTTAATACTCCCAGAATCACTCGCCATTCATACAGCGTACATTATTATGCACTGCATACATTATTATGCACACCAACACATAGAGCCATTTGACCACACTAATCCCGGCACATTTAACTTTTCCCTTGCTATAATAGCATTGAAACACTTTTAATTTCATACAATTATTAGATTTAACACGTCAAACAACATGAATTGCAATAAAATACGTGTTTAAGCACTTGTAAATACGGAACCTCAGACACACCACATTTCAAAAATGCAACTAATGTCCAGCGTACATCCGGCAATTTCCCACAATCCACCTGAAGTCAACCAACATGGACGCACAGTGTATGGAAAATATTACATCGCGTTACAAATTGCCGCATATAAACACCGTCTCTGAACGGGGCTCTGTATCATCTACAATATATATATTTATTGTACTAGTAATACGTTTTAACCTCTCGTCAATATAAACCAGGCAAGCCTTGAGTAATTCACCAGAATTACATAATGTCCAGACACTGCTCTATACTTGTGTTGTTTACCTGTATAACCTCAGTGCTGCACTATAAATACACCCCGTACATGACATTTTACGCACTAAATATTAGTTGCAAACTGTATTCATACATGTAAAACAACTGAACGACCTGATATAAATATATTCTACATAAATTATACATATTTTATAACATAAATACAACAATCTTGATAACCCTCCTCATCACATTTTATTTATTTTTACAGAAAACTACTTGAAGCCCCTCCAAAATTACTAGTAATTTGATTACTAATTGTCATATCTAACATATCTATGTATTATTTTTCCCATTTTCGAAACAGCCCCTATTCTTGAGAATTATCGTAATTTTTACTGTGATCCCAAGTAAGCGATATTCAAGCGTAGCCCACTCGCACTGAAAAGTACTTGATACCGTCGGGTGAGTCATGAGACGAATGAAGACACAATAAACTTACTGTAGGTGGGCGCCAACTGTGTTTCCCAGTCACCGCACTGTTGAGACTCAGGGTTCTCAGGGATGTTATGGATTCTGTGTGTCTGTCTCACCCGAGCGTACTTACGATACACTTTGCGTTAATAAACATCATTACTAAACTTTTAGAAAAACAATGGCAAGAGGTAGCTATCGTTACAAGAGAAAACACTTGATGCACTGTACTACTTCCTTTTATTATACCACTCGTACAAAGAAACGTGCCAGAAATTTACTTGTGGATTACACTCGGACGTGTCTAGCCAACTCCGATTGGGTGCCCCGAGCACAAAATTAATCTCGCACACTTTCTAGATGGATAACTTCTCTGTGGTGTTTGAAAACATAATCTTCACAAGGGAAGGGGATCGACAGCCGCTAGGGTGGACTGATGATTATCCCTGAAGATAGGGTGCGGAGAATAAAGAAATGAGACAAAATGAACAAGTTACATAAACACATGTGATTATTTGGCATCACTAACAGTCTCGTCGGGAATCGTCTTGCCACACATGGTTAGTGGAGTGACGGCCTATACACATAGCCGGTTAGGGCGGAAATAATGTCACCGTACTAATTACACACGATCATATATATACACTTGGAAAATGATGGCGCACAACATGAGTGGTCACAATAAACACGCAAGCACGTGAAAGTAGTATTAGATGGCGCGGGTGCCGCTGGATAAGTGTTGCAGCGGAGCACGTGGTGCAGGTGAAAATGATGTATTTCTCTGGAAAAACTGCAAACTCTGGTCAAACAAAATATTATTCCGGTAGAGAAAATTATTCTGCTGTAGGTTGAATCAGTTTTAAGCTTGTAATATGCCGGATGGCAGGAAAATCAGACATTGAAATGACAGTGTGGTCAGATATACAAATAATCAATTACACGAAACATACATTGAACCCTGAACAAAATTGACATAGAACCCTGCAATAAATTATGGCACATATGATATTATACAAATAAGCCCTCAAACTGCATGGATGGTGCAGATATCGACTTGGCTGCTATAAACCATGTGGTTGCAAAAGATGTGGCCGTACAATAATTAAACATGAAAAATACCCTTGAATACATAACTGAAAATAAAGCCCTAAAAATTGCATGCAGCAATAATACAGAAATTACAATGAAGCACCTTTAGCATAGGCGGATGGAGCCTGATTCAAATTACGCAGGCCGCATGACTTCTCTGACATCTTTTCTCCCTTTCTCCTCGTTTAAGTTTCAAAAAGCCGCAAGGGGACAAATGATTAGTTAAGCGGAAACATAATGCTGGTGAAATTATCTGGCAAAAACGTATGAAAGCATAGGTAAACTGGTATACAAAGAAAGAGCTATGGTAATCTAAATCAGTGCAAAAAGTTTGAAGTGCGTACGTGACAGCGTCTAACCTAGCCTACTCTTCTTAATCTCCGCACAGGCACATATTTTGAATTCATAACCAAACATTTTGCAATATCAACACACACACATTTTCAAACACTTTAAAACATTCTTGACCCTGAAAATTAAAAAGACACATTTTACACTGCAAATAATATTCCGTTATAGGAAAGTTCAAATTGGAGCCTCTTTGTGCACGTGCATGCCCACGTGTCATGTGCATGGTGAGCGCCGTCATGGGCTTAGCACCGCTGGTTGTTAGCAGGCATCATAAATAATAATATAAATAATACATAGGTACACTCACAATTAGGCTACCGCCCGGTGGCAAGCTCTCTCACCTCTCCCTTACCCGACCAACTCCTTCTCCCACTCCCTTCCTGAACTTTCAAACCCCCCTCACATATACCAATTCCTCCCGCAACACATTCCACTCCCTCACAGACCTCACAAGCATGGACTGCCTACCCCGCTCCGTTCTCCTCCACACCCTCTGAAGCTTCTCACTGTTGGTTCCTCTCCCTCTAAATACCCCCTTACTTAGACAGTGTCTCAATTGGCCCAGAGAGCACTCTCTCGTGCTCTCATTCACGCTACGACATCAGAGAGAACGCTCTCTGGTCATCTCAATTCGTTGGAGAGAGCACGAGAGAGCAAGAGCACAGAGAGAGCACAAAGTTGTAACTTGCTGGTGCTCTATCGCAGGTGCCATGTTTGTTTACATTATTTTCGTGTCTGCATACGGTTATAGCAGCTTTCTGGGCCAAAACCACATTGCATTTTAACTGTAAAAGAATAATTCCAATGGTTTTAAACAGTGAAATGACATACACAACAAGTACTTATAAAAATATAGGACCTAAACACGGATTTCCGACTACGTCTAGTTATTTTTCTCACTTTGCTGTAACATGACAGTACAATATAAAACAAAAATAATAGTATTTTATGAGCTAATGATTATTCTGGTAGTGCTATAATTATTTGTAAATTATTTTGAACACACTGACGCCGTCGGGTGAGACAAGAGAGGAACAATGACACAAACACTTTGGTAATATGGGCGCCAGAAGTGCTTTCCAATCACCGCAACATTGAGACTCAGTGTTCTCAGGGATGCTGTGGGTTCTGTGTGTTCATCTCACCTGTACGTACTTACGAACACGTAGGCAATACTAAACTTCACTTTGAAATAAACACTTAATAAAATACATGTGCCTAGGACACTGTCACTTCTGAATAAAAGAGGTAAGTTCACTGTAGACTTGTTTTTATTGTTACTATGCATACACACACCAACATGCCAATGAAATTATGTAATCTCTGTCATGACTAGCCAATTCCGCTTGGGTGCTCCCCAGCCCACAATTAATCTAGCGCACGCCTAGATGGATGATCTCACCGAGGTACGTGAAAGCACAATCTTCACAAGGGAAGGGGGCCGACAGCCATTAGGGTGGACTGACCGTTTTTCCCTGAAGACAGGACACAGCGAAATACAAATTAAACCCTTAATGATACATATTAACACGTGTGATTACTCTGCATCACTAACGCAAACTCGTCGGGGCTCGTCTGCCAGCACGTGGGTAGTGTGGTGACGGTCTATACACACAGCCGGCTAGGAAGGGAGTGATTGCATTATAAAATTACATAAACCCTCAAAACATGGAAAAGTACACTCAAATACATACATGAAAACAAAGCCCTTAAAATTGCACGGAACAATAATGCAGAAATTACAATGATACACCACTAACATAGGCGGATGGCGCTTGATTCAAGTTGTGCAGGTCACGTGACCTCTCCGACATCTTTCTCCTCCTCCTTGATTAAGTTACAAATGCCACAAGGGCGAAATAAATTAGTAAAGTGGAAGCATAATGCTGGGGAAATGTCTGGCAAAATGTACACAAGCAAAGGTTGACCGGTAAACTGAATTGACTATTGAATCCTACCTAAGTGAATAAAAGTTGTAGTGCGTACATGACGGTGTCTTACCTCGCCAGACTGTCCAGAGGCAAGCATCGCACAGACTTACCATGGCCACCTACGGGGTTCACATAAGCGGAAGTGCTATGCACGCCGAGTAAAATATTTTATTATAGAAATAAAATGACACAAATTAAATAAAATACTGTTTTACATTTTATAATTTTCTTGCGAATTTTTCATATTACTTCAGTGACTCTTTATGACGGCGTTCACGCCGGAATATTAGAGTTCTTAATCTCGGTGCAGTGGGCACTTTGAATTTCATAACCAAACAATTTCAAAATAACAACAAACACTTCAAACATTTTAAGACAAATTAAACCCTGTAAATACAAATACAAAATACATTTTACACTGGACGATAATATTTATATGAGAGTTCAGAATATTGGCCTCTTTGCACACGTGCAGGACACGTGACACATGCATGGTGAGCGGCATCATGGGCTATAGCGCCACTCGCTGTTAGCCGGCGTCAACACATAAATTACTTTCAATAGCTATGACAGCAATTTTTGCTTAACATTATTTCCCGCCTTTTGGCATCACCTGTTTGTCTGACGTCGGGGAGAAATAAGAGTGGGTGTGTCAATTTCTAGAGCGAGAGAGTGCGAAGCAGTGCTCTCACCAGGTTGTGCGAAAGAGTGCTCTCAAAAGAGAGTATTCTAGGAGTTGAGACACGGCCTTAGCTTGAAGTGTACCCCTCCCTACCCACCATCTTCATTCACCACTCTGTACATCCTGACTAGCCATTCAACATTTCTCCTGTCCTTCAATGAACTCCACCCCATTTCTTTCATCATCACTGATGGCATATAGTTCCCTTCATCATCATCCTGCCCTTGCCTTCTCCACCTACCCTTCACCCAGCTTGCTGCCCTTCTCTGCACCTTTTCCAGTTCTCGCACCTCCACCACCATGTACACGTACCATACTGCTGCAGAATTATTTAACATAGGCCGTACCATTGTGCCATATGCCTTCTTCTTCCCCTCACACCAGACTCCCTTCAGCACCCTTTCCAACATAACCAGAGCCCTTATTCCCTTTGCAAGCACCCTCTCTGGTTTTTTCCATCTGAGGTCTCCCTGCAGTACAATTTACTTTATAGTTACATTCCCTTGATCCCTTGGTCACCATGGTGGCTTGCCACGAATACAAAAATACGGTGTGTGTGCCAGCGGGCGATATATTCAATAATGAACTTGTATATAACAAAACAAACATTATAACAGAACTTACTCGTATTTATTTCTGCTGTAGTTTACTCCATAGTAAATAAGAACACAGGCAAACGCTGACTTTTTCCAATTATTTTTAATACTTCTTAAAATATTTAAAACTTTAGCCATATTGTTATTAACAATTAGGATGGGTGCACGCTCAATTTTTCAAAATATGTAAACAAACAGCAGAGTGGTCTAATAAAACAGATATGTGCATAAAAATAAGTTTATTTCAGTATTGCCAACACGTAAAGGGGCCATTTCGCTACAACTGTAGTATAATTCCGCTACATTCCTCTACTCAGCTATTGTTTTTTTTTTTTTTTTTTTTAACTTAATTCGGATAATTCGGCAGAAAATGTGCCTGTCCTAAAATTCGAGGCTTGTACAGCCAGAAATATAATAAATCTCGGAAAAAACTAAAAGTAAGGACAAACACGACTAAAAAGTCTCCAAAATATAAAGTAACCAAAATCGTAACTCCAAAAATTCGCCAAACGGTCAAACAGCACACACGCAAAATGATATTACAAGCCCGACACCGAGGTCCAAAAATCAGAACAGTCATAGACGGCAAGAAATAATAATGAGAGAAAAAAATACCTTTATGATAAACAGTGATAAACTCAGCAGGGAGAAAATATCAGACATTAATTTATAATAAAAGTGTGTAATGAACATTCTGCTGTCACCAGCGCAGTGGTGATATTGATGGTAGCAATAGTAAATGGTCGTCGAACCAATTATATGTTCACAAAACTTGAACAATATTAAAACATTATCAAATAAAAATTGTTTAAGGTTAAAAGAAAACCTAACTCTGCTACGATTAGTTTTGAAGCACCAATGGCTTTTTCTGTGGGTGCCAGCGACATGCTAGAGAATCGCAATATTATCTAGGTTTATCATTTTTTGTGGCTTTGTCTCCCCAAGGTTTAAATGTCCTTATGTGTAGCGGAATTTTGCTAGTAATGGCAATACTGTTTTTTTTTTTTTTTTCGGCGAGCCCCCAAATCCCGCTACGCCAACGTGAGCACCTTCACAGTTCTGTGTGCCTTTCGGTATGCATGTTAGTAGCTAAGACGGTTGGAGAATGGGATGCATCTCAGGGCAAGCCCTTTACTCCTTAGGTCGGGTTTAATTAACAAAATGGGCTCATGCATCACGGCTGAGTAGGGTTGTCTGATGCCATGGCTACAATTGTAGCCGTTGACACACCCCGAAAGAAGAAGGGTCTAGTAAGGGGTTTAGAAAACGAGGCAAAGCGGAGTGACCTGGAAAAAACTATGCAACAGTCGCAGAGGATAAAAATAATTACTTTTATTGGATTAGGGATGGAGAAAGGAGGGTTATTGTTAGTTCGGTAAGATAGACTTTATGAGGTTAATGAGGATGATATGAAATATGTCGATCCACTGCTGGAATATATCCAGGGTCGTATTGTAGTAGCACAACCCTGGAGGCGGGGAACAAAACTGTGTCACCAGCCCGCAGATGCCAGTCATAATTCTGGAAGCAGAAAAAAGTATTAGTTTCCTGGCATAAAAATAGGAGTAATTAGGAAGTGGAAGGGGGTTGTAGTGCGATGTAAGGTAATGGCATTACCTACAGTGAAAATTCGTTTGCAGCTAGTGTGGTGTTGTGTCTAGTGTTGGCAGTGTTGTGCGTGACCAGTGTAGTGTCGAAGAATTAGGTAATTAGTAACGAGTAATGACGGGTAAATATAAAATAAAATAAGTATGGAGGACGCCATATTGGGTATCAGGCAGGTGTTTAGGCCAACACACAGACCTACACCAGACCAAAACTCCAGGTTGGATCCCGCGATCCTGTGACTCGGGTGCGCACGTGGTGTAGCATAGAAAACATTGCAATGTAGAGCACAGGGCCATCTTCGAGCCGGAAGCTGTACAGAGCCTGCTTTGCCTTGTTCTGTGTTCACATAGTGCTTCGCATCATTGTATGTGCTTGTGGAAATTATCACACGACTTACTGGGGTAATTTAGGGGGGTTATTGCGGCCTGTGAGCCAAAATACTTTTCGGCCGCTCATATTTTTGAGTTTCCTCGGTGCTGTAATCCCCGAGGGTGGATATTTTCGCATTTGCACTGTTTGCACAATCTGCATAAAATTTTTGCGCTAATTTCACGAATTGCTGATCCAGTTTTTCAATTTTTAATTCGCTATGCAGATCTGCAATAGGGCAATATCGGGGCGAATCTGCTGCTATTCGCAGACATTTATTTTGAATTATTTGGAGGCACCTTGTGTGCATTTTAGCTGCATGTGCTCAGGTGGGTGCAGCATATGTTATAATTGGGCGTATTAGGATCGTATACAGGAATACAGCCTTGTTTTGCATTAGGGCGCTTCGTGGGTTTAATATAGGATAGAGTGTGGATAGCCGGGCGTGGGCGCTGGCACATTTAGCATCTATATGAGGCTTCCAAGTGAGCTTTCGGTCCATATGGACGCCTAAGAATTTCACAACATCTTTATGGGGAATTCGTTCGTCAAATAGAGAATTCGGGGCGATTATTCGCTTGTGGTAACTGTCTGCGAGTAAAGATAATAGCTTCACTTTTGCCAACATTAATTTTTATCCGCCACTTTGTATAAAAATTTTGAAAAAATTTAGGACATTTTGGAACCTTTGGGTTGCTAGTTCGAGATTGTGGGAGCGACTGAAAATAACTGTGTCGCCTACATAGCACCCAAATTGCACCGGTCGGTGATCAGGTTTTGGTGGGACAATTATGTAGATATTAAATAATACAGGGCCTAAAAAGCAGCCTTGTGGCACTCTGGCACAAATTTAGCATCCTCGCATGAAACAGTGAAATTTCTGTGCGCCAAATAGCTGCTTATCAATTTGACATAGCGTTCAGGGATTTTATATCATACAATTTATATATTAGGCCTGCGTGATATAAACGGTCCAAGGTTTTTCGATATCGAGGAATACTGCAACAACATAATCTTTAAAGTTAAAGGCATTAGTAATGTATTCTGTAAACTCGTACAAGCTGATATGTTGTCGAGTGTTTCGATCGGAAGCCAAATTGACCCTCTTGTAGCAAGTTATTACTTTCCAGGTGAACATTTATTCGCCTTAATATAATATATTCAACTACCTTTGAAAGTGTGATGAGTAGGCTGATTAGCCTATAGTTTTGGGGCAGTTTCTTGTCTTTTCCTGGCTTATGGAAAACAATTACATTCGCTTTTTTTTTCTTCCATATATTAGGGAAATATTCGAATTTGAGCATTGATTTCACACAGCGTGCTAAATGTTCAAGAGCTAGATCGGGGAGTTTCTTTAATATAATGACTTGTATGCCATCCTCGCCAGGTGCCTTTTTAGGCTTCATATTGCGGATGACAAGTTTACTTTCTTACAATGGTGTATATCCTGGTTTGTGTTCTGTGGGCTGCCATTGTTTAATATTTAGTTCCTGGACAATTTGGGCGGTGAAAATTCTATCACTGGGTACCTGATTTTAGCTGAATAGTGTTTTCCATCACATTGGCAAAGGCTTGTGCCTTCGCTTCAGGGGTGAAGGTTACACCAGTGGTCGTGGTTAAGGGCGAAACTTTATCAGTTTTGTTTAATAGGCACTTGGTTAGTCCCCACATTATTTGTGTTTGTATTAAATTTTGCGATTTTCACATCCCAAACGTTAGAACTCCAAAGGGCTACTTCGTCTGAGATCACTGCCTGCAGATCATTTATGCGGGCCTTAATTCTGCGATCTCTGTGGCGTGTATACTGGCGCCTTAACAGATTTTTCTGTGTGATAGTATCCCTTATGTATGTGGGAAAGTTTCTAGTTTTGTTGTGATTATTTTCTCTGGAATGAGCTCTGCCATACCATTATGAATAGTTTCAGTAAGGATTGAGACTGCTTCGTCAATAAGTGCTGTTGATGTTATAGAAGCTGTGTTCTAATTCCTGTAAATTTTCGTCAATATAATTTGTAAATGCGGGCCAATTCACATAGGAATACTCTTTAGTTTTTCTAGGGGCAGTAGATTCAACATTAATTGAGTGAAAATCTATATGTACTGGTAAGTGGTCGGAGGAAGGATCCTGCTCGACTCTGAGGTCGAAGCAAGTACTAAACTGTTTATTTATTACGATATGAAGCACATCAGGGTGTTGATTTCGTTGTGTCAGGTTATATGTCAGCTAATAGGGTGCCATAACCTGATAATTTCGGTTACTTTGGTGCCTTTGCAATAGCACACCATTCGCCGTTCTAGCTCGCGAATGCCAAAACGGATGTTTTGCATTGATGTCCCCAATTGCTAGTACTACAGGGCTAAATTATTAATTAATGTTTCAAAATCTGCTACTGTAAGAGAGTGCCATTATGGGGCATAAATTGATAGCAGTTTGTTTTTTTCTTGGCCTAATTTAAGTTCAATTCCCACTGCTTCCAGTGTAAGAAAATCTGGAAGTAATATTTCATGATGTACGATTGAGTGGTGTATAAAACATGCAACTCCACCACCTCTGGCTACATTCTGTTTCCCTGTCCTGCCCGTATACGGCATAGCCTGGAACAGAGAATCTATTATTTGGTGTAAAGTGTGTCTCGTTTACTGTCGCAAGTTTTACTTTATGCCGAGACAAATAATCAATAAATTCGTCTTTTCGCTACTAAGGCCATGCATATTCAAGTAGAAATTGTGTATATGTGTGGATCGGAATTATTTGCTGTAGTTGCATTACAATTGTTTATTTGCATAGTCAATACTCTTGACCATCTTTAAGTGGAGCGTGATTGTTTGGACAATTTTGTCTTCCTGCGAAAGACCAGTGGTTGTCCAAACAATGATTAGTTGTACTAGGGGCATTAGCTCGTTCATTAATTGGGTTGTTTTGCTTAGTTCAGCATCGCTGTTGAACACAGTTTTAATCGCGTCCATGATGAAAGGAACAGGTGCTGCCTCCATGGGTTCTGAAGTCGTTCTGCTCGCTGGGCCATTTTCGGGCTTCTTTTGTAGGGAGCTGTGCGAACCTGCTCGCCCAATTGGTGAGGGGCTGGCCACGCAGGCAGGAGTGGTCACTAGCGCAGTGGTGGCAGCTGGAGTTTCACTCATGTGGGGAGGGTTGGGGGGAGAATTTTTCGGGCGGTTTTTCCTTTGCTTTTATGCTGTTTTTTACCCCAGCGCCTATTAGGATCGCAGGGGATGAAATCATTTGCAATGGGTGGAAATTCAGTTTCGTTCATGTAAAATCCAAACCTATTATAGGTCGGTATTGTCTGGTGTCGCGCTTGTTGTGTCCAGTGGGGCATTAATGTGTTTTTCGGAGGCTGGGGTGGCGCCTGCTGTTGCCCTGAGGGGGCCTGGGATTGAAGTGGTTGCTGCCAGGCATTTGTTCGCACATTTTAGCAAATATACAGCTTAGACTGCAGCTGGTGCGACTGTCTTTCATCTTGTGGAAGTCTACGCCACTTTGTTGCCTTGTAGCTCCTACAACCATGGTAGTTAGCACAATGGTTATCCCCGCACTGTGCGCACTTTACCTGTGCTCTGTTGTTGACAATAGTGCAGTCTGTAGTGAGGTGGTTTCCACTGGTTTATCTGCATTTCGGTGTGGCATTACAGCCTCCGGCCACGTGGCCATATCGCTGGCATTGCGAGCACTGAGCTGGCCCTGTTGGGTGGTGGAAGTCTTCTACTTTCAATGATAGGCCAGCAAAGTTTTTAAGTGCCAAGTAGGGCGCTGTGTCGGTGATATTGGGCAGTTCAACTACAAGTTTATTGATCGCTCTGCGGTTTCTGTCATGTATGAAATGAAAACGTGTGATAGACATTCTAGCAGCTTGAAATTCTTCCACCAGGAAGTCGTGTGAAGTATTAGCTTGTACCCTGCAGAATACAAGTTTCACCGGAATTCCAGTCTCTGGGCGCAGAAGGTTGTGCTGATATCCCAACTGTTTCACGAGGCGAACTGTGTTTACATAATCGGTGATAGATGAGGTAAGAACACGAATGCTGTCTGTTCCTGTACAGACAGCATTCCATGATAAGGCCATGTTCGCATCCATAGCCTTTTTCAGGGCTGGATACGTGTGTTCCCTAATCGTGTAGGCTGTAAAGGGTTTAATTTGTGGGTTCGCTGCGCTGATGTTTTGTGCTTGTTGGTGGCTTTGTGTGGGCGCATTTGTGCCCTGAGGGAGCCCCGATTTGGCCAGAGAGCCCTGAAGGGCTAGCACGCCCTTTAGCTGTTTCATAGAGTTTATTCTTTTGTCATTTGCGTATCTGAGCGCCATTTTGGGCGCTGGGCGCTTAAGAGACTGTGGTTCTCCATCCATGGCAGCCCCGAGGTCTGCCATGGCTTCGCTTATGTCCAGAACTTACAGTGGAATGAAATAAATGCAGGGAAAAAAATACAAATTGAACCTAAAACACAAGTGAACCTATGTGAAAGTGTTCCTACAGAGTACCTAAACCTTCGTCCAAGCCGACACCTCCTGACCTCTGCCCTCTGCAGGTAGCAGGGCTAGGGGCAGTGCTTTAAGTACCTCAATTAGAAAATATTTATTTCTTTATTTAGTGGGAAACTAAAATTGTTTTTTTACTTTTAGAAAATAAGTAGCCTTAAAAAAGACACTTAATTAGTACAGCCGCTATTGCCACTCACAAGTGCTAAGAAGCACCTCTTACACTCGGAGCTCTCTTCAACAGGTCTTCCCCCACCCTCCCCCTTTTTTTCAAAACGGGCGATACCAAAGCATTATAGAAATGACAGTAAAATATAGAAAAACGATCATTAATGTAATATCAAGTTTTACACACACGTAATAAAAAAGTGAAAAACTGTTTTTTTTTTCTAGTATTTTCACTCAATACTTCGGATATAGCTTTTTAACTATTTGCATCATATTAAAATTAAGTTTTCTTTTCTAATTAAAGTTTTGTTAAAATGTTTCTAATACTGGTACGAATAAATCCATTGTGTCGGGACCATTTTTGTTGAGTTTGTACATGCTTAACTTGGAAAAATTTAACTTTACACCTTGTTGTTTCTCACAACACAGCCTATTATAATATTGTTGAAGTCGTTACTGTCAGTGCCAAAAGTAATTTGGTATTATATTACACAAAATAGGCGTGGATAAACACAGTATAAAAATATTTTCCTATTCAGTTAAATTACTTCTATATAAAAAAGAAGTAATTTCATCTACACACAAAAAAGCACTAATTCTTTAGCAATTAATTTACAAACATCACTTGTTTGCTTCTCTTTCAATTTCACACTTGCTTAGATTATTCTGAGGAGGGGAAATGGAACTGTAAAAGAGGAAACAGAGAAAGACCTATCTATTTCTTGGACCGAGGTACAGAGAAAGAACTATCTAGTTCTCGGTCCGAGGTTACAATTGCGCTCTGCAGTTCGCTAGTACACGTGATCATTCGACTGTGACTTATATAGATAAAAAGAGTGGTTCCCAATGAACTGTTCTCAAATGTGACTAGTTCGGAACGACCTAGTTCATTCTAGCAACTTCAGCTTATCGAAGAATATGTTTCCCTGAAAATATGGAGACAACTTCGAAAGTTTTTCGGACTGGCAAATTGGATACAGGAATACATCCCAGAGTTCGTCACAGTCACCGCTCCACTTAAAGAGTTGATGTCACTGTAAGCTCGCTTCCGGTGGACAACAAGACAACAAAAAATTCGAATAATTGAAGCGCCGCTTCCGGGAGTGTACAGCACTCGTCTGTTACGACCCGGCAAAACATTTGTATGTGTATACATATGTGGGCGAGAAGGGCTTAGGAGCCATGTTATTCCAGCTGACAGACGATGGAGCGTGCAGAATCATTGATTTTGGGTGCGCGAAGTTCGGAGCAGTGGAATGAAGGTATGTTGTAAAAGAGCACGAGTATCTTGTGGTGGTTTCCATGCTGAAAAACTACCACCAACTTCTGCAGTATAGGACGTTAACACTTCGAACGGACAACCGCTGTTTGCTTTTGTACCACAACACCCGGGAAAGCCGCAGTTAAAACTCACCCTGTGGACCCTGTTATTACAAGCATTCGATTTCGAGGCACAACTCGTGACCAGTGAGGACAATCAGCTCACTGACCACCTGTCCCATTTACCTGGAAGGACAGTTGCACGAGATGAGGAAGATTGGGAAAACATACTCACTACCTACCCTTCCCAAAACAAACGAATTCACCTACATTCCACCTAATCGCTTTACAAATATCCTCGCTGTTGAAACTGTCCACCGCACATAATTCCACTGCCCGGAAGTCGCCATACACACATGTGCGGGAGTACAGGAGGGTCAATATTGTAATAACTACAAATGCAGACATCAAGGCGTCATACAACAACAGTGCACCAGCGAAATGAAAGAACCCTCTGTGACAATCGCAATAGATATGATGGGACCCTATCCCAGAACATCAACTGGTACCAGATTCATTCGTGTTGTTACAGATCTGTTTTCATGCTGGAGAGATGCATACTGCTGAGTGATAATGGGAACAGTTCACGAGATGCATCTGGAGGGACCTGTGTACCAAGTGGCGCAAAACCCACCACATAATAACGATTTACCATTCACATGGCAACCCGACCGAGAGAAGGAACCAGGACTTGAAAACACTGCTGTGCCTGTAAGTGGGGAAATACCATGCTGCCTGGGCTGAGCATTTACCTGTGGCTGCATTTACACTCCGCTGCAGAGTAAACAAAGCTATCGTCAAAACACTCGCCCGGCTGCTCCAGGGAGAATTCTCCCTCCCAGGAGAGTTCCATAGCTAGACGAGGGAGCACACCACCGACCCCGCTGAAGGGGAAAGCAGGGAGTAAATGGGAGAGAGGGGAATACAAGAAGTGCAGGAACAACAAAGATGCTATCTGACCACGTAGGTGCCGAGCTCCATGCACCCCCCTTCCCGCTGATATCAGGTGAACAAGTCTATGCACGCACTTATCCATTTTCCATTGGGCAGAAAACATCTATGCTGGGTTCGCTGCAAAATGAATAGGGCCACACACACGTTCGTCCATGCCAAGAGCGAGTCCTGCTATGTTTTTCGACTGCATAATCGCCACACTGCTACTTTCCATAGACACCCTACATCTTGTGTAGAATGGTACTAACAGGCCCAATGTCCCGATGCCTGTAGCAGAAAATTCCGGGGGAAATGAAACACTCCCCCCACCGCTAACTGAGGTGGAAATTCAACAAGCGACAACATTGTTACACCGAGTACAACAGATGCAATGATGCTCGACGACTCTGTGTATACACGAGCTCAAGCTGACGAGATGCTCGTACCTGACAGCTGTCAAGACCATGTGGTTATTAAGATGCCGGAGGACTCTGATGCAAACGACAGCGAGGCCGGGGAACAACCTGAGGAGGGCCAGTATCGCCAGGTGAGGGCTTACCCTTATAGCATCGCGATGCCAAAAGGATGCAGCCATCCCACTACATAGGAGAGCAGCAGCGACAAGTCGGGGACGGAGGACCTTTCCTCAAAGTCCCGCCGCTCAAAACGAGTTCGCCGAGCATGCCACGCCACATGTGTGACGTGCGACCACGCCCTGCGACCTGTTCAACTCGCATCGGACCACCTCCTGCTACAAGACAGTGGCCACACCCGCTTCTAGTACCACAACAACAACAACAAGACTACAATCTGCGACCACAAGGGATTTTGAAGCCACCTATCTGTTGCTGCTAGTGTCTGCATCGATGAGAGAATGTCCTCCGAAGAGTGGGGTGTTTGCATAAACTGCCAGCGGCTGCTCATTTTCCCCATAGCCAGCATCTCCACCATAGGTAATTACAACCACGAACAATAACAATGTATCAACGTGCATTCCAAGGGTCAGTGTAAATGCACCAGTACAGTGAAATCAGGGCAGATATGTAGTTATTGCTTTTGAATTCGCTTTTTAATATTGTTGTTTTCACAGTGATGCAGTGTGATCGCGAATGTGTGCAACACAGCAGCCATGTGTCATTGTTGGTTTTGTTTACTTTCTGTGATGGATTATAGTTTCGTGTGTTCTTTTGTAAAATTATGCTGCCGTGTGTAGCATGTTTGCAAAGGTGAGTGCCATACATGTAAGATGTGCACGGAATATTTAATGCAGAGTTGAAGGTTAAGTAATTTTGGGGTTTTCTTGTTGACAGTTGTGTTGTATTATTTTTCAAGTGTTGTGTTGTTTTCTGTTGTGTTACTACCCATGGGTATAAGAAACTCCTTATGTTAACTAAGGTAAGTGACGTGTACATATTGTGTACACGGGATACATATCAGTAGAAACCTGATTCATTAATGTTATATTCCTATTTACTGCTCTGTGTGTGCAAAAGGTGCGCTTTAAAAACTGAAAAAGAGAATGCGTAGCATGATTGTCAGAAATGAGAACATATTATTGATTCACTGACAATTGGAACATGCTGCGAAAACAGTGCAAAAAAATTTGCCACAACATATCACCTACTGGAGAAAATTCTTGAAATACAATGATGATAAAATTATTTAAATTTAAATTTATGAAATTCCATACAGATAATTACTCAATTTCACATTTTTAACTCTTCGGCAAATGTATGCACGAGTCACTGGGTGAAATTAACCAGATACCCACTGTAATTACAAACAATATTGTCAATATAAGAGAGAATATTTGTTCCATATTAACTAAAATGTATTATTGTGTATTATTAAGCTACCGAAATGTTACTATATTGTACAATTTCCAACATTACAATAATTATAATCGGGTTTTTTTTAAATCGCATATCGCTGCCATATTGCTCTGAAGGGCAGAACTGACTCCTGACTCGATGCGGAAAAAAAGCTCTAGTTGCACACTAAATCAGTGACACTAGCAATTGGAAAACGGAAATCCGATTTATTTCAGAGCTAGTCCCAGTAATTGGAACAGGAGTAACTCGATCAGTGCGCACCGCTTGCAGGCCAGTCCGGTAATTAAAATTCACTATAAGTGTTGTGCATTTCACGACAGAATTAGTGTATTATTATTTAAAGTGTAATTGTTTGTTTTCTAAATACACTAAAGTGTTCATTACCATAAGGAAACGCCGTATAATTTTGACATAACCATTTTAAGGAGAGTGTGTGCATTTTATTTACTTGTTTACATAATCCCCTGTTTGATGTGTTATGACGGTGCCAGAGATAGCATGGTTCAAATTGCATAGACAACATAAACCAAAGACTGGCCAAAAGAGATTGGCTTCGGAGGCCACGTTTCAACCCACACAGAAATTGTCCGCCGACATAAACTTTGTGGGCCTAAATAATACTATTTTCATTACACTGAGTTTACATTTCAACTTAAATTTCCTTGAATTCATATGAAGGTATAGTGAAAGCATAAGTGAATGCGGGACCAGAACTTTATGATGAAGGTGAACACACAATGTGAAATCAAACTTGTTTTGGTTAGGAAAAAGACATAACTGCCCTGCAATTATGAACGTGCATGTACCGTTCACAAGTTTAAGTTTTATTTCTTTTTAAATATTTTATAATACAATCTGAAGTCTGAAATGTATTTATATTTATCATTAAATGCTATCCTTGCTTCATTCATCTCATTGTAAATTAGTTTTGTTCAGTTTAACGGAACTTTGTGTTGTCCTGTGGGATTTGGCATCGAGGCACCAAACCGCGCGGACATGTTGAGTCAGTAGCATTGTCGCATAATGTGGTCTAGGTCGTGCGGTAGGCTTGTTCCGGGGTCTTCAAACCTTTTAACCGATCATGTAGTTGTAATAATTAAATTAATTTTTTCTTGAACCTTTAATTTTACTTTCGTTATCGCAGAGTGTGCACCGCCCCTCAGTTCAGACCGGTTTGCTACATGGCTGAACAGTAATTTCTCATGTAATTCTTTTGTCGTCTCGCACCTTTTTAACATGTTGTAGAGCTCTCTGAGCGGTAGTGGAGATGTATAAACTTATGTTCCTCATATGAGAATAATATTGAATAAATCATATTTACCACAAATAAGTTCTGCATACATCTTAATTTATATGGTTGGTCTGACTATGTGATTTAGTGTAACTCTTAACCTCAAATAATTTTTACTTTGAGTGTTCACGTAATTGGGTGGCCAAAACAACCCACGACGATTCTATTAGTGGCGTATATGGGGGGCCGAAACCCCATACTAGTCTAGACCAAAATAGTCAAATAGCTGCTTCAAGACTATGAATTATTCTCCGAACAGGAATCATCACAGGAATGACGTCGGAACATCGAGGGGAGGCACTGCGGTAGATGCCATTGCGACCCCCAAGATTTCTCATGCACTGCAATGGTGCCCAACCCAGTAAAACCTATCCTACTTTCCAGTAAGGTACCCTAACCTTCCAAACCTCCTCTGTTCTGAAAACTCCATACGTCAAACCGCGCCAGGAAGCTGAACACTTGAGACTACAAAATAATCAGGAAGAGAATGTAAGAGGACCAGTGGTCAGAATGTGTCGATGAGATCAGGGCTGGAGGTGACAGCCACGTCATCCGCAATACACAGTAACGGTACACATCAGTGTCCATGTCGCTGGTCTGATGGGCCGTACTTTGACAACCATTGCCTACAATAGCACCGGTCGCTGTTGGGCGAGGTATGAATCCGCCGGGAAACGAGTGGTCAGGGTAGAGCGGCCAGATGTCACTCAAACCCGGGCAAAAACGTGTTCCACAGACCCGAATCCACAACAAGTCCTACTTGCTCAAATTAATAGTGATCTAGTTCGCTTCATCCATATATTAATAACTATCACTAACTATGCTTGCAGAGCACTAATAGACACTGCCACATCCCATAGCTTTGTAAGGAGTAGCCTCGTCGACAGTGGGCAAAATCAACACCGTAAACAGAACAGTTCAGCTGTCAACAACCCAGCATATGGGAGAAATCAAAGTGGGTGATAGTATTATTGTACGCATACATAATGTGGAAACTGGCTGTTGCCTTCGTATCCGACAAGATAAGTGAGGAAGCTATCCTCGGAATACCCTGGCTGTCAAAGCATAATACTGTTGTCAAAACTGTCACAAGAATAATCAATTTCGGGAGGAAGGAAAGGAGAAGAGTGTATAACTTGGACCTCCGACCAGCTGTAGTAACCGCGGGTCCAGGGTTTTGTCAACCCCGTCTGCATGCCTGCTCTCTGCAGTTGTTCCGGCATTGAATCAAATTCAATACACGCTCCAACTTCCTTTAGATGCAATCTTCAAAAACGCACCAATCACAGTAGGTGTGAAGGAATCGGAGCTGCATTAGTTGCATACACTCGTTGTTTGCGAGTGTGTGCGCCACAGCTGACATTGCCACTCCCACTTCCAGCCCAGTATGTGGGGTATGACAACATTGGCCATGCCCCTCCTCCCTCTAGCACAATCTACGCTGCTCCGGCCAATAATAACACAAGTTTCGGATGACAGTGTAGCAGAATTTTTTGCACCATGCGAACTGGCAGAGCAAAGAAGTGTGAACACAGATACCACCATGCCCACACGTTTAAAGCTTTTGCCCTTGTACTCAGGACAGGTGAGTGAAGACCAAGTCACATTCGTTCGAGACTGCGCCAAACATCTTTGGTGCTACAGAGTGGATGAAGATGTGACGTGTTCCTGACGTCCACATATCCCTTGTGCCCGTTTGTTCCATTGCAGACGTATCAACCACACAGCAACACTCGTCCGATCGACATTAGTTTGCAGTCTCGATCAGTGCAGGTCGACAAGTACAGTGTTTACACTTTTCTTGCCATCCTGTAACTTGTATCAGCGGATCATAATATTTAATATTCATCACAAGAGGTAACTCACATGATGAATTGATATTTGGCCTAAATGAGTGCGTCCCGTGAAGGCACGACCATTCTATGCAACAGAAATTGGATTGAAACTTTGATAAGGGGCGCCGCTTATTCCCACTGCTTTCTGATGTGCGTGATGTCGACGGGCCCCATGGCCGAATCTGGATTGCGAAGTGACTCGTAGTGGTATCAGAAGATGGGGAATCATATTCCCCCAGGGAGTGTAAAGTGGCGAGCGGTTACCTAGCCACATTAATTAATAGGAGCATTTTTGTCAATTTTTAGCGGTGATTGCACTACAATTAACTAAGGGAACTGCCCCCTACAGCATAGAGAGCTGATAACATATCATAGAAGACAGGTGAAAAAAATTCGTGTGTTGTCACATCCATGCACATTCCTGTAATTATAACCATTACGACACACACCTATATCAATATGTTAATTATAAGGGTAAACATGTAATCATCTATCGAGAATCAGTCACCTGTGGCATCATTTCAATTAATATCACCCTTCAAGTGAGGTGACATACTCATGACGTAACATTCTTAGCCATATCTGGGCCTTCGGCGTTCACGAGTATGTCACCAACATATTTTTGTTCAGTAATCATAAGTATAATTATTCAGTTACATTTTTTTGTCTTTTTATTTTGGCGCCAGATTTGACAGACGTGCGGTGAAGCCGACACCACTTCGTTAGTGAGACTTCAGCACTCCAGACAACTGGTAGGGCAGATGGTAAGCTCCGTAGTACCCACCTCGGCACTTCAATTTAAGTTGTAACCATTACATTCAATAGTAAACGTTAATCCAGGAACATTTGATAACTTTATTTAACTTTAGGGTAAGAATGCCTGCATGAGGTTGATGCGCCAGAAGTCGACAGAGAAAAGTCAACTGCCATCTTTTGAGGCGCTAGTGTGATTGCCGAGTTGTAATCAATTTTTTTTTGGTTCGATGATGCCTTCCTCCAACATTTCCGTAATTTGCTCTCAGATAATTTTACACTGGTGTGGCTGATTCCGCCTCTGGCTGTCATGTACTGGTGTAACTGTGATGAGTAGTATTTGATGTTCTACTACCATGGTCCTTCCTAGGGGATAAGCCACTGTGGAAATTTCGCGGCATACGTTAAGTAGCTGCAGCACTGCTGCTCTATGCTCTGTGGGAGCAGAATGCTCTAGCTCGTCTAACTTCACAGCGGGTGCCTTCCTGGTTGGTCGGGGATCGCTGTTGTATACCGTGAGTCTCTCCTTGTTGTCGAAATGTATTTTCCTAGCAGCTGGTTTTGCACCACAGTATTCTGCTCCACGAGTCACAGCACCGAGAATAAAATCCTCATGTATATCATAGGTGACGATGGCTGTTGGGAATGTTTCAATGTCCCATATTTTGACCATGATTTTACCTCTCCCACAATGGTTCTGGTGGCCTAGCATGTGAATAATTGGATTGTTTGCTTTACTAGTCGAATCTGACTGAAATTGAAGAAATGAGATCTGATGAAGTTGTGTGATGTGGCAGTGTCAATCAGTGCATGACATGGGTTGTTGTTTGCAGTTACACCGATGCAGATGAATCCCTGATTCTGGCTAGAAATTTGCATTAGTAGATTTTGTTCTGGTGTCTGATCTGGTTGTTTTGATGTGGGCCTGTGGTGGATGACGTCTGGTTTCCCTACCCTCGATGTCCATTACCTGTGCCATCGGTGCACGTGATGTAGGCTGTTGTTCATAATCGGCCCATGTGGGGCACTGATTATTCCAGTGCGGGCTCCCACACCAGCGACGTGGCAGAGATGGTCTGTTCTGGTCTCTGGGTTTGTGGATTGTGCTAGGTTTTGTATGTCTTGCATGGCATAGGCTGGCCTAGTAGTTCTCGTGGTGTTTGTTGACATCACAGCTGTGCTGTGGGTTGCATCGTCAGTGGCTGCAGGTCGTGTTTTGGTCGGTACAACCTCCAGATATGGCTGCACGAAATCGCGACACAGGTGATTACACACACTAGCATCCAGTAGTAGCACAGTCTGAATAAAATTACTTTCACTGGTGTGAACGAGTGGTGACAATGAGGCCCGCTATTTGACGTAACGAAAGTTCAGGATGGTGGTTGCGAACGAGTCCGATTTTCTCCGTGGTGAACTGATATAGTGATTCCTCCCCTTGTTCAGCGATAATGACGTGGCTACGTGTTCGTAGAGACATGAGCGTGCTTGCAAAGATATTTTTGAACTTGTTTGGAATTCTTCCCACAACATGCCATAATGGTTCACATCTCGCCACCACAGGCATGTGTCAGCAAAGAACAGCTCTCCTATGCAATTCGTCTAGTCATCTTTATCAGCTCTGAACCTTTGGAGTTGATTCACTGAATCGTTCATAAAGGCGGTAGGATCTTCACTTGATATGCTGGCATATGTAGGTAGCAATTGGAATCGAGCAGGCATTTTGTATGGGTGTTTGTCTCCACAGTATAACTGTGTTGCAGAGGTGGTGGTACACTTTGTTGCACCTCAGTAGCTGGCGGTTGATTCCTCATGCTATAGTTTAGTTGAATGTGCGACTGGTGTCAGGTCATCTAATAGCAATGCTAGCATTGGTGGTGGAACAAACAGTGAGACATGGTGATGTTGTTATTGTTATTGCCTCGCACGCCGTCCAAACAGATTGTTACGCTGCTCAGTGTGCGTAGTCTGGTTAGGTTGCCGCACTGACAAGACATCATGGCAACAAATGCACTTGATGTAATGGTCATCCCTCCTCATATAACGTTCTTCATCAGTAATGCAGCTCTCGTATATTCTGTAGCAAACTCCTCGCCCTAGCGTAGCATTGTCCAACCAGTCACATATTGTAGTTCTGATGCACTTGCATGAAGTTCTCCAGAATGGAGATATTGTTGGTTCACTCTGTGCTGGGAATGGCAGGTATGTAGACAAATTCGGTTTGCAGACCGGATTAATGAAACTCTTCAACTTCTGCGGACATAAACAATGCATGCATACCTCCTCGTTCCGTCCGTAAGACCATAAGCATTATTTCTCCACCGGTGAGTTCTTGGTTCATGATTTCTTTGGCTTGATGTATGCGATGCAATGCTGTGATGTGGCATTGGTACATGCCTTCTTTTGTCATGTCGATTAATGGTGGTTGGGGTTAGGTGTACGACAAAAATACTTTGTACACAAGGGAGAATGTTCACCATTCGTTGTTATGCTTTTCAAATTCCTTCTATCGCATACGCGGTGCGGCTCCTATAGAAATGCCATGTTGTTGTCTGCCGACCACTTGGTCCTTGGCTTATGGCTGTCACCGTCGTGTCGCGTCATAGTAGGGGTGTTCCTGGCAGTTACAGTGCAGTGCGGATGAAGAGGGGCTGGTAGGTGCATTACTCCTCGATGTTGGAATGTCCTAAAATGACGGCTGTCGTGGTATCATACATGCTTTTTCCAGTTACATATGGTGGTCTGCTCTGTTCCTTTGTATCACTGTAGAGTTGATGTCAAACTTCCCACATGTCATTTGCAATGTTTCCTGGTGCTGATCTTTATTTTGAGGCCTGGTATGATGAGGGAATGTTGAAAATGTTCACCAGTAGCGAGTTATGTTGAGATAAGAATCAAAGGATTGTTGCATGTGGGTACACGTGAATTGGTGTGTAAGCTTGCCCAAGAATGTGGGAAATGATGGCAAGAATTATAGCAGGAAAGTTTTTTTGCATATAAAATAGTTTATGAATTACGATATGGTTGCTGGAGACTCTGGCGGGATATGAAAGCCACACGGCTGGGCAAGCCATTTGACAGGTGTGTACTTATAGTCCCGGAGGGAATGCAAGGTTATGTAGGTTGGATCGAGGTTTTGATGTAGATTTTACCAGGGTAGGAGCCAGTCCGCTAAAAGCATACATGATGTACTCTTAACCTCGTTCCATATGGCCGATAGCCAAAAGTGGCTGCAACTTGTGTACCACCATCTACTGTGTTCCTTACAACTGGTGCTGATGATGGCGAAGTTTCACTATAATTCCTTTAGGCCTGGTCTAGTAAAGGCTGTCGGCCTCCCTTATATGGCACTGAGAATCTGAAGTGTTGTTCCAGTCAACCAACACTGTAAAACACTTGTTACACTTTTTTTTCAGTATACAGTGTTTTCTCCTTAGGTCACAATTTTTTAAATAACCCTTTTTTGAGGTACAATGAAAGGCGTATCTCCAGTTCAGCTTGGCAAGCTAAACTGTAAAACGGCACGAAGCCTGAATAAAAGGTTAGGTTGAAACATATGGTTTGGCCGTGAACAAAAGGTCCGAATGGTGGGGAGGTGAACGCTCTGGTGTTACGTAAGACTTAAAAATGTTCTGGTAAATTAAAATGAAATATTGCAGCTACATGATTGATCCAAGAAGTGAAAGTCCCCGGAGCGGGCTTCACAAACAACCTACCCCACTGATTATGATGATGCTACTGGGGGAAAATTGAAGTGCAGGAGCAGGCGCCTGAACACCCACTTCTTGCAAAACACCCCAAAGTCCCTTTATTCAAATATATATTATTATAATATGAGATGCGGATGGACCTGGAGATGATACACAGATGACAAAATAATTCCTAATAGACTTGCAAACATGGTACATAAATATTCACTAGAAAAATAACAACTAATTGTCGATGGCATTGGCTTGTTTACAAGGTTCTGTTCGATTGTCCGTGTCCTAACCAAAATTACATGTTCTGCACACCAGGTGTGTGTGTTTCTTACATGATGACTCGCACTGGTTTATTTTATTTATAGCGATTGGTTCATAAATACAATTTTGGAAAGAAAATATTAAAAATCATAATATTTAGTGACTTCAACCACTTTTTCGCGTCAGGAGACAAATCTTTGATATCATAAGTGGGTCCAGGGTATGATAGTTGAGGACAGTCTAGAAGAAGATTACATATGGTCTGATCTCCATGATCGCAAGGACAATATGGATCGTCTCTGAGTTTCAATTTGTGCAACATAGAATTGCAGAGACCATGCTCAGTCCAAAGTCTATTAAAGGTACACCACAATTTCCTATGACGCATAAGTTTGTCTTTCTTCTTTTTTATCGAACGCGAACAATAGACTGATTTTGTGCGATTCTGTCAATCTTTGCTGCCACTACAAATCTGGATAGAAACCATTCACGCACTTGTGTATCAGACAGATTCATTACACACACATACACACATGGAACATTGGTTTCGGTACTTGCATTGCTAAACAGGGTTGTGGAAACTGATGCGAAGGATGTGTGCAACAACCTAGAGTTAGAGCACGTGGGACACGTCATTGTCATTGTACGCATTTATTGTTCCAGTTTTTCTCGTTTTCCTTTCCTTCAGATTCAGCAAAAAGACGACGCCCCACAGCATGTTGGAAGAAGATAAGTAAAATTATGAAGAAAATATATAATGTGTGTACGTGTAATCTGACATATATTAGCGTGTTTGTTATGCCCAGTGTATACATTTTGTATACTGCAATTCCCTTTTCCAATATCTTTGTACAGCTATATATTTAAAAAAGATCTTACAGATGCAATTAAACAAATTAAAAATACTGTGCACCTTTCCTAAAAACAAAAAAAGTCCCCTTTGTTCAACACCGATTTTAACCTCCAAATGCTTACTTTTCTGGCATTTTCCAGCCACTGTGACGTCGCGCAAGATGTATTTGTGCTTTTCCATCGTGCTTTTATGCGTGAAATTGGCAAGGAGTAGAATGACGTGAATGATGCGCCTGCGAGTAGATTTCGGAAATTCCTTCTGGGCGTATTTAGAATTGTGAAAATAACGGAATACGGCCGAAGTGAAGTGTTCACAGAAAATGGAGGGAGATATTTTGGCCGGTACTATTGGTTGCACTGAAATTAAGATTGATTTCTTTTTGGATAACAACGCCATTTTATGAAGTTGAATGTTTTGTGAATTCTTTTAATTTTAGAATTTAAATAGTCAAATAACCAACTTGGACAAGGTTGCGTAGTTTTTACAGGAAATGGCCGAATATTTGGCATCTATCTTCGGAACAGAAAAGGATAAGTAAGTTCGCTGTTGATTGTAATATTTTTATAAACTATAGGTACCATTTATTTTGATAGGATGATGGAAACTTGAGTTGTGAACCTCGCAACAAACGTTAAGGCTGCAACGACACACTACAAGACAATTTCGATCGATTATAAACATTGCAAGACGTAACAATGAATGCAAAATATAAAAATATGAAACAAAGAAATGCTTTTCCATAATGATTTAGAATGAATGTGTCACAGCAAATGTGTTGAGTAAAGTGCCACCATGGGACAGTCTTGTTTTGTATTATTTTAACTTGTTTTGCTGGTTCATAATGATGGTAAATGTTAACAATATCTGCTTTTCTGAAGGAAAAAAACACGGGAAGTGGTATAATTCCAGAATTAAACATTATGATTGTTTACATTTCTTTTCCACTCGTTTTACCCCACAATTTCCCTTATCTTTTTAGCTCTCTCCACATTGTACAGTTATATTTAATTTGGTTAGTATTCACCGCATCATTTGCCATTAGGAGTACATAACGTCAATCCATTTGATGACGCTACACACAAAACACACCGGGCGAGCTCTCTCACCTCTACTTCACCCAACCAACTTCTTATCCACTCCTTTCCTGAACTTACCAATCCCTCAACACATTTCACTCCCTCACAGACCTCATAAGCATGGACTGCCTACCCTGCTCCGTTCTCCACACCCTCCGAAGCATCCCACTGTTTCCTCTTTCTCTAAACACCCCCTTACTTAGCTTGCAGTGTTGCCCTCCCTCTTCATATTATAATTCAGAATTAATGTTTCACAAGCTATAATAGAAAATAAACACGTATTTTCGTACAATTATGTAATTGAACACGTTTGATGGAATTAATTGCAATAAAACACACTTTTACTCAACCTTTTGGATAGCTACGTCCATTATGCTCATCATACTTCTTCATACACGTCCCACAATGCACTGTGACGTATATGATGAATGCTAGTGCTCTCCAATCATTGATCACAGTGTACCTGCTAATTAACTTGATGTTATACTGCACCTGGGTATAAACACCATGTATCAATGTATTTATATTCTACTGTATGTATATTTATTCAAATTACATTACTTAGTACACTTCTGTTGTGAATATTGACAAGGTAAGCCTTGAGTAATTCACCAGAATTACGCAATCTTCGTACACTGTTTGACGCCTATGTTGTATACCTGTATAACCGTACCATCGTGGCTTAAATATGCCCTGTAAATGAAGTTTTACATATTAAAGATTCATTTCAAATTTTATTCATGCATGTAATAAAATTATTCTACCCGATATAAATATATTCTGTGTAAATATATATGCCATTTATAGCTTAAACAGCAATCTTTCTAACCCTCCCCCATACAAATTTTTTTTTTTGCGGGAATCCAAATAGGCTCTACCTGAAGCCCCTCCAAAGTGCCTAGTAATTATAATTACTAATATTTACGGTCTGGAAAATGTTTTATTTTGAAAGGGCAAAAAGCGTTGTATTGAAACTTGAGAAGCAGTATTTTCATTTCTATATTTTCTCCAGTGCGCTTTTACTTGCGAACACCCAAAATTAACAGTCAACACCACTTAAAAGCCTTTAGGTCTTTTTAAAGAATTAAATTATTATTTCGAAACCTTTTTGAGTCTAACACAAAATATCTGTACACAATTGTAACATAGCGAACATGTCCATCATGTAGTAATTTTATTTTTTCTTCATAGTTACCTGATTTTAGACGTTTTCTTATTTTTTTAATTTGGATCTGCACTGAACACACAAGTCGTGGTCTGTGACTAAAAACACACACTGAAACAATATTCATCTGTCAAAATGCATTTCACTGAGAATTCCAACATTTTCTGCATTAAGGGCCAGTTTCACCACACGAGATAATGGTAGTTTATCGAGGTTAACTGACAAAAAATCTCGATTATCTGTATTTTGCTTTTCACCACAAACATTAATCTCAATTTTCTCTGAATATCTCAATAAGATATTAACCCGCCAATATTGGCGTTTTCAGTCACATAATGGGGAATTGAACTGTAAAACATAAACTAATATTTTGGGAAGGTGACGAGAGGGCAAAGTTATTTCATCGAGAATAAGGAGAAAATGGCTCAGGCAACGTACAATGTAATTTTTGAAGAGGCCAGTGATGCGGATTTTGTTGTTGTCCGCGATGTTTGTATGAAAGAATTCATTATTTTGAAATTTATTATTTTATTATTTTCCTTTAAAACTATTCTGCATTAACATTAGGTATAAATGTAAAATAAACCACTTACTTTTGTAGGCCTAATTGTAAACAAGAATGTGACAAACACCAGTAGTGTTTTTAATTGAAAATGTCTGTGAATATACTGGAAAGCATATGTTGCGAACTAAACCACAACAGATAACACATTAGCTCCTTAGTTCTGTCTTTAGTTTTAGGATCTTGCAAAGTTAAGAGCTCTGTTTGAAGCTTCTCCTGTTTAGTTCTTTCTTGTTCCTGTTGTAACTTTACTTGACGAATCTCTTCCATTGCCTCGTTTTCTATTACAAACTTTTTGTTAACTCAATTTTTGCTATATGCCAGGCACTTACTTCAACCTTTTTTTGTTTGAGTGCATTGCTGGTCGCCGTTTACTAGTCCAGGAAGATGTAGCCGTACGATTTCTCACGTGGCTGGCAGAAACTGTCCTCCAACCATCGGACCCACTCGAGGCATAGTTATCTTAATCATTTGCAGGGTTACTCATCTGAGCTGTTAGACCACTGATGAGTCGCTACTGGAATGACATTCCTCTGGCTTTACTAGTGGCAGTATACAGTGATCTTGGGTGGCAATTTTTGGATAGAACACACTGCACCCCTACGGACACATTCGTCCACATAGGTTTTTCGCGTATGGTTTTATAGGTTATCCCACGCCGTTTTCAAGTTGTCTGCTGTCCTGTAGTGATCACAATATGTACAATTGAAACTATTCGCAGTTGTTCGCCACTGCTTCGCTTTATTTTGTTGTGTCACAGTATAAGATCGTTTATTTTCAATGTTATTGAAATGTTCTGTAATTAATTCTAACAAACTGTGTTTTTCATGGGATGGAAAAGTTCAGTTTCGCTGTTTCCTTACGACCACAATGCCTTCCTGACTTGCCATACTTTCTCAAAATGATTTCTCTGTACCAGCTCAGCTCAAAATCTAATGTTTACCTAGAGAAAATCGCGATTAAGTTAGAATTTACGGAGATTAAACGTGGTGAAACACGCTGAACATTATCGAGAATAAAATCGAAGTTAAATCTCTCATCTGGATAAAATTATCCCAATATTCCGAAAAGTTAATCTTTGTTGGTGAAACCGGTCCTAAGATGCTGTCACTGGACACCTAAGAAAATAACTGTATTTTGAGAAAAATCTTTGGCAATCTGCATTCGCACACTGCCACCATACACTTTTGAAGTCAACCTTAGAAAATTCTGATGATTTACAGAAAGAGACATTAAAATTGAAATTTAATTTAGCAGTACATTACCATGTTCTCCTTAACTCCTTCCCCCCCCCCCCCCAACCCCCTCTCCAAATCTGAAGTCAGGTAGAGGAAATGTGGGAATTGTTTATCACCTGATGAAAAACAATAGCAATTCTTCCGCTATGGGAAATAAGATTAATTTATTATTCTGTCAAAGTTGTTTTGCGTTCGTCATTGTACACACGAACAAAACACATAAAATAAATATGAAATACTAAGTGTAAGCACAAATGGCAACTAAGAAATCTAAATATGCACTTGCATTCAGAATGCCAAACACAAGTTCATTAAATTTTGAGTTCTAGAAATGTAACGCGACTACAATGTTTCCCTGCGCCACAGCAACGCGTTTGGGACGTAAATATTTTTTGTAAAGTTTGTTTACCGTACCATAAACATGCTATTTTTACACTGCAAAACAGACTTTAAATCTAGGCGACGTACATTTTGAACATTCTAAATAATACCTTTTTTTTTTTTTTTTTTTTTTTTCACACACTGACTTATGGCTAATTTACACTGATATTAGCTTCCACGATTGTAGGTATCATAAAGTGTGTGAAAATAACTGCTGCAATAGGTCCTGTTTACACACGATCGAGGCATGCTTTGATAGTTAACCTCAAAAGGGACATGTCCAACAACACTTGTGTAAGTACATTGACAGGCCCTAAATTTGTATCCTTTTGTCAAGAGGGTGATATTTGTAGGGGTAGTTAAATGTAAAGGATATCAATGACATGCAAACATAACCTTGGCACATCTGCAAATACATACCTTGTGAATAATGTTTCGTAAATTAAGGTTTCTTTTCCATATGCGTTTGCACACCTAACACGATTCTGCGACCTGATATAAATGTATTGGACATAAATTTTACGTGTTTTACCCCATAAACACCCCAATCTTAATTGCCCTCCTCACCATCACATTTGAGGTGGTATATACTGCAAATTACGTGAAGCCCCGATTAAATTACCAT
Organism: Dryococelus australis; assembly: GCA_029891345.1. Taxonomy (NCBI): domain Eukaryota; kingdom Metazoa; phylum Arthropoda; class Insecta; order Phasmatodea; family Phasmatidae; genus Dryococelus; species Dryococelus australis. Next base: position 342,556,970 of record CM056995.1, read on the forward strand.
TGAGTGTGATTAGTAATGACCGCATGTACCATTTGCACGTGTTATTTTCCAGTTTTTTAAATTTTAATTATAATAATTGCTGAATCATATGAATCATAGGGTTAAATTGAAGGAAATGTCTAGTGAAAGTGGTTTTTGCATTGCTTACTGTTTTGTGAAATGCAACGTATTTGTTTTTAAGTTATGAATGGAGATCTTTCCAAAAAGTTGTAGAAAAATTTTAAGCGATTGAATTGCCTTTAAAAAAAAAAACACTTGAATGAAAAGACAAAGCCAACAAAATAAACTGGATACCACGTTAAAACTTCTTCTCGTCTACATAGATGCTGGAATTCCCACACACTATGTACATTTATCACTTATGTACAGTGAATTAAAAAAAAAAAAAACACATGCATTGTGATCCTCCAGGGTGGCGACCGACCTGGAAAACGGGGAACTTTTTACAGCAGGGAAATGTCGGGCAATTTTGTGCATTGTCAGTGAAGAAAATAAATGTAATTTGAGTTTTCGTAAAGGCAATTATGTTAATAATATTTTAGTATATTTATTTGTTACACTTCAACACCAATTGTATTGCAGATCCAAATCTTTGTCTAACACACAGATATTCAACTGCTAAACCGTCTGACTACAGATGAATACGAAATCGTAGTTTTAATACTAAAATCTTGAAATTCTTAAATAAACTACTAGGTAATGTCAAGCACACCGTTTCAGTGGTAATATATTATTAAGAAACATTTGGGATGAAAATCGGATGTTAAACAATAAGTATGCAATTAATCAAATATACCTTTACTGAATATTTTGACAACTTACATTAAATAAGTGTGATGCACATGTGTTTATTGCGAATAACCTCTAGTGTGCATATGAACCTTTAAAGTCTGTGATTTGGTAATTTTAATGTGCAATTCATAAGCTTTGAAGTAGACAAAGGTCAAAACGCAAATTATAGAAGTAATTAATTGATTTTGCAGACAAAATTTGTTAAAGTACCGGTTGGGAAACTGCCTGTTTTGAAAATGCCGGGAATGTGATAAATATTTTTTTGTGTTGATTGGACAATGTGTGTTTAATCTGTAATAGGATAAATCTTCATGCTTCGCCACGTGGAAGACAGTGTGTAAACATTCTAAGTGAAGTGCTAATTTAGTACTAACTCGATATGTGTGATTACCTTTTATTGTACACTTGCTACAAAGATGCCTATGGCAGTAAATCTTAAACCTCGTCCGATCGTTAGACGGCTGAAAGTATCTTCTAATTAATTAAATTATTTTCTTAACAATTTTTTTGTTATTTCATAACAGCGAACGTATTGATTCTAATGTAGTATTTTATACGTAATTGAAATTACAAATTTCCTAAAAATGTTATATTGTACTTTACTAATTCATGTTGCGTAAGCATCGACTGTCAATGTCAACTGCTCTTCTGGACAAGGCCTTAACAAAATTCTTTTATATAGCTTGGAGAGCATGTTTTCAAAACATATTATGATGGGCTTTAAATGTCACAATAAAGCAAGACATTCTGTTTTTGCCCAAACAGATTACTTCGAAAATTGCAATTTTGGGAACAGTCACAAATTTTGTAAGTTGCCTATATTTGAGCATTGAATTTAACTGCTGTGTAGAGTTTGCATGTCTGCATTTTTTTTTTCCAATGCAGTTAGAAAATAAGCATTCTTTTGTAATTGTGGTGCAGTGAAAAAGTCAAATCTAGATGGATTTTTTTTTTAATTCTACGGAACTCATATTGGGTTGGCATACATATTGAGTTTGGTCAGGGAAAAAAGAAATTTGGGTCTGGAAAACAGGGAAAAGTCCTAGATCCCCTCCTCCCCCCCCCCCCCTCATTGTTGTAGTCACTTTGTCCTCGCACTCTAATTTCTGCATCTGTTCAAACGAATTGAAAGGACTGCACTAATTTTTTTTAGTTAATTAGGCATTTTTTTTATGTTAATTAGGCATTTTAGAGTGTAGAGAAGAATAAAGTCCGAACATGTTAACAACACATCTGAACATGTAGTACTATTCATCTCCCCCCCCCCCACAACGTCTGTCTTTTCCGTTCCACCTTTTTCCCGTCCACAATCCATGCAACAAATTATAAGGCACTAGTGTTTTTTCTTTCAACGGGTAAGCTTTGCAAAAGCCACGTTTAGAACTTTCGTACCATTATTTTCCTTAATGAATTCATGTATTCTTCATAATTACTGCTATAAGTGGCAAAATTTAAAAGAAATAAAAAATAGGGAGTAAAAGTTGACCCATGGGTTTTTTAATATATGGGCCAGTTTATTCATGCAGTGTTTAATTATATGTCAATTGTAAGTAAAAACCCTGGTCTTTTTTACTTTTGGAGTAAAGGAAGTATCTATTTCACTATGTGTAATTTTTAACACTGCTTCAAGAATATATAACTTACATCTGTTTGCATTTTGTTATTGCAGAGTAAACTGCTCCTTTTACTTCAAAATAGGAGCATGTCGACATGGAGATCGGTGTTCCAGAATCCACAACAAACCAACTTTCAGCCAGGTAATAAATTAGAAATGTCTGGTAAATGCTGTGTTTTTATTAGTTCACGTCAAAGTCTTGGGTACTATTAATCCAAGACACACTGGAGGTGGAAGCAGCAGCTTGATATCCTCACAGAAATAAATAACTTGGGAGTTATACATTTTAATGGGAGGAGGAGTGGGGAAGTTATTACGCACAGCCAAAAACATCGCATGTGTACATATTTACACCAGGGCTGCAGATGTGGTATACCAAACTTTCAACTTTGGCTCCAGTTGTGAACCTAAAAATTATGGTACCAAAATTATTGAATAAGACGTGTACTGTACAGTTGGAACATGAGTTCAGTGCAGGTATAGATGAACTGGAATACAAGGCACTCTTGTCACTGTGCACGAAGTTCAGTACAGTAAATTGGAATTTGCTGTAAGTTTGGTGTTAACATACCACACATTACACCCATGCCGTGGACATGTGCAACTACTTCTTATTCTTCGGTTATATCTAAAACTTGTCCACTAATAATCATTTCTAAATTTTAATGCCATGTAGTGAGTGCAGGACTGTTGTGCTGCATGAAGATAACTCTGCAAATAGAATTGCAGTAATTGAGGTTGTAAACTCATTTCCTGTAAATTAATAATTAGAAATATGTGGTGTTTATTGAGTCGCATTGTATGCGTTATCCTGGTTTGAGAGTAACATGCATTCCGGTCAATTTTTCTTACACAGTTTTGAATCATATTAATTCTGTTGTACGATTTAGTTTATGGTGAAGAAGATGTACTTTCCTGTGGCAATTTACCGATCAAAAGTTCTGCACAGTTTCATCTGACATTTGTATATGCTTGTGTTGCAGAATGTGCATGTGTGTGTGTGTGCTATTGGTTTTTTTCGTTAAATTATACGATAGTATTATTTTTGTATACACCGTATTTTGGTGCTTGTAGGCAGCACCAAAAGTTTTTAATGAATAATTAGGGGTAATTAATATTTCAAGTATAGGCCGCACTGAATTGTTTTATTCCTGTAAATATTGTTAAGTCAATTCTGTACAACCATAATCAATTCTGACTTAATTTCTCCCCTACAAAACATTTGTGACAGAAAATTTGTGTTATATTGCAACGTTCACAAATATACGTTGCATGATCACTAGTCCACAGGTGGTGACGTGACTTGAGAAATCAAAACCACTGCAAAATGTTACACAAGATTGTGTCTCAATGTGCACTTGCGGCATGGTGGAGGATGTGCAAACTACACAAGATATCTTTCTCTTGTACAGCAGCGAAATTATTTCCTCATGTACAGCGTCTATGGCCGAGCTCCATGTTCAAATTTTGTGCGTGGGATGGTTATTTTGTTCATAAATGTGAGTGAACAAATTATTGCCTGAGTGAAAAGTAGTGGTTCTCCCTCCCTCCCCACCAATATCTCATTGCTAAGTGTGTGGGGAAGGGGGGGTTGTTTAACTATGCTGCCTGTGCATGCCGAAATACGGTACGTAATCCAAAACCAATAGTAGAGTGCTGTGAAGTCTCATCTAATCTTAAACCCTGGATTAAATCCAGGATAACAGAATTGGTAGTTATTATAAAGAACCTCTCTGTATCAACACCATTTATAGTGACAGTCTTTCTATAGACCCTAACTAGTTTTTTTAGAAACTGTAAAAAAAATTGGGTGAAAAAGTTTTAAAAAATTGTGTAATGAGTGAATTGTGGACAGAGTGTGGAAATAGGTGTGTGAGCTAGGTAGAGCATAGGTATGTTTTCGGGGTTTTGTGGGCTAAAATTATTTTTACATTCTGAAATAGCCACACATACCATACGTGTATGGGAGACCTTTCAACTGACAAACTTACCATTAAATACTTGGACTCAACTGGAACTGACTGACAGAACAAAACACAGGCAGACAAAATATTCCCTTCAATCCAGAACACATTTACTACGATAACTACTTGAAAGGATATCTCATTAAAATTAAAAATATTCTACTTTATTGACATAACATTATAAACAGAAAACATCAATTACTGAACCACAATATCTAATTTAAGAATAATGAAAAAACACAACTTGATGAACCTGTGCTAATATAATATACATGCTTTACTAGTGGCCGTGACTCAAGCAGGAAGTCATGTGATGTAGCCTTAATTTTATGCTGCTCGTGTTGTAGCCCTTTGATAAATAGTTATGTTACTTCTCAGCAATGATGTATTACGCTCATATCATTTCTGGGAGCAGGGGTTTTTAATTTTACTTTGTTGGGTTAAAATAAAATGATTCAACTGCAAATACGTTAGACATCAGTTTATGAACTAAAGGTGGCATCTGACACTATACTAGTGTTAAGGCAAAAGTCTGCCATGCTTAAAAATTGAAGCTGAAGCAGTAGTTACTCAACTCAGCACTGGCAAATAAATGGTAGGGAAAATAATGTCTGTCTCTCTGCAGGGATAATACAAGGCCTCGAGACATCAGCAGAAATCTTCCGTAATTCAGACTCACTGGCCTAGGTTTCTCGCACTACAGTCCAATTATGTACCTTTCATGTATCGCGGGCGTCGAACTAAGCTAAATAAAATAAGTATGTCGTTCACACTGCAGACCTCTTCTTTTCTTCTTAAAATGTTCCGGGTTAATTAATGTCTGCTAAAATATCAAATCCCGGCATTGGCAACACTTTCCCTACATATCTCATGTAAATCCCTACCGGGCACGTAACCACAGTTGTGCCTCGCCTAGCGTTCTTTTTTCTCAGTCGTAAAAGTCTGAACAAAACTAATGATGCCAGTCGAAACGGCCAATCACGTGATGTCTACTTTGTCTAGTAATTCAACAATCATGAGTTGTCATGGCAACTGCCTTCTCTCCTAACATAAACATAATTTGATTGAAAATTTACGTACACAAACAGAAACAGCCATAACTAAAATCAGCCTTAAACAATTGCAAAATATTGAAAAACAAATTATCCTTACTTAATGCAAAACTATTACAATAAACTCTAATACATGTGATATCAATAAAAAGAATAAATTATCATGTGATAAAGTGTTGTGTTTACTACCAAAATGTCTCGACTTCTGTATGTAAATTAGGTGGCTATTTCACAGACGTTACAAGGGGGAAGTTGTTGAAAATTTAATTTGTCACTTTTTTTGTTGTTGCGTGTTGTTTTTATCTTGGTGAATGCTGTACAAAGGCCATATCTAAGAATAGGTCCTCTCCCTCTCCCCATGCCAGTCCACATACAGTAGAACTCCAACTATCCGGACAACTAATTTTCCTGATTGCGTTGAGGGAAAAAAACTTTTGTATGACTAAAATTACTTTATTAAACCAACTTGTTGGTTTTGTTCGACAGTTATTACAATAGTTTTAAAGTACTGTATGTTTCTTTATCATTCTAAAATCAATCCACAGCAAATGTATTAAAAGACAAAATCTTCCAGCGAACAATGAATACTGTTGCACCTAGTTGCACACCGTATTGGACCCTTCCTACTGCGAATGTAGTGTAGCGGATACCTCATACGCAGGCGATGAGTCATCAATCTCGTGCACATTGTTTTATTTGTCAGTGCCAGTCTGTCGTGGCCTTAATCTAGGCTGATTTGTCGCTATACGTTCCGTCTTCCGGGGTTTTTTTTGGGGGAGGGGGCAGTGTCTCTTCTGAAAGGAAATGTGTTGTCTTGTTGTTGGGAGACAAAATAAAAATCCTTAAACAATTAGACAAAGGAGTGAGTGGTAAGCAGTTAGCTGAGATGTTTAGCGTGGGAACATCGACAATTTCAGACATAAAATAAAGTCCTCAATTTTAAATTTTATGTCTGTCCTTGAGAATGAAGATGGGAGTTCATCGAGAAAAGCGATGAAAACAGCAGAAAACAAAGAGCTTGCAGAGGCTGTATTCAAGTTGTTTTTGCAGCAGTGAACATTGCGAAACCCTCTTTCAGGGCTAATTATTTGCCAAAAAGCAAAACTTTTAGCTGAGAAAATCTACAGTTTGTCTTCATTTAAAGCGAGCAATGGCTGGCTACGGAATTAAAAGCCAAGGCACAGTGTTCATGAGTGAATTTAAAAGGCGAGAAACTGTCAGCAGACCCAAAAGCAGCAGAAAATTTTATTGGAAATTTCAAAATTGAAGCAGAATCTTATGACCCTGAATTTTTATACAACCTAAAGACAGGCGTACTACATTGGCAATGACTGATAAAAATAGTTTTCATGTTAAATATTGTTAGATGGAGTTGGGTACACTATTTGGAAAGTAAATGTTTTCTACTGATAGTAGCACATTTTCTTGTTTTAAGGTAAAACAACCATATTTATGTTTTTCTTTTCTGTGAAAATTCTTAAATAATCTTGGAAGATGTGTTTTGCTGACCATAATCTGCTTCAATTTACCTTTTTTGGACATAAAGAATGAATTGATTAAGAAAGAGACCATATTTTCCCCAAACTTTGATAGTTGTTGTGAATGACATAGTTTTTTTAATGCTCTGTGCTTTACATTTTGTCAATAAGATAGAATATACAGTTTCTTAAATTATTTGATATATCAGTAATTTAGTCTTTCATGCTGTACAGCAGAGGTTATAAGCCTATATTTCACCCAGCTCTGTACATTAATTACCCTTTTAAGCATTTCTTATGTTCAACAGTTTGTTAGAAATATTGAAAATTTAATCTTTTGCTATAGTTACATGTATTTTTCATTCACAGACGGTGCTACTCCAGAACTTGTACGTCAATCCACAGAACTCTGCGAAGTCAGCAGACGGCTCGCATCGTAAGTATTTATTACGCTAACTTAATAATTATTACAAAGTGTTACTTTTTATATGTTCCGAAAAAAGGGGTCCAGAATGATATATCTTAACGAGCTTTATTGTAATTGACGCGCAGTATATTCTCTGTCACCAGTGGTTGCCAATGTCTCTGACGAAGAAATGCAAGAGCATTACGATAACTTCTTTGAGGATGTATTTGTCGAGTGTGAGGATAAGGTATGGTACTGTACAGGTAAATCTTTGTATTTTGGTGTTGTGCTCCTTGTTTTGATATATCACTTATCTTTATGATACTTTCCTCTCAGTATGGTGAGATAGAAGAGATGAATGTGTGCGACAACTTGGGAGACCACCTCGTGGGAAATGTGTACATTAAGGTGAGTTTGACTATCTGCTGTTATATATGTTGCTGTTCGTGTATTTCCATTGTATCGTTGTTGGAAGTTGTCATAGGTACACACACCAGTTTTTTGGTGTGCGAGAAATGAAATAAAATCAAAATTTACAAATTCTCGTGAAAATGACATACAGTAAACTCAATTTTATCCGGGCTTGTATTGAGTGTTATCGGCTTATCCATGCAGCTTTAACTTTCACACAGTTAAAATGTTCAGCAATTTTTTTAATTTGAAGTAGCGACTGCTTGTGTGTGGTAGCAAGGCTGCTCTACAGCGTTTCCTTGAATGCAAATGTTTAAAATTAAGTTCGTTATTTAATTTACAATTCTGCTAAAAACAAGTTAATATATTTCATCTTATTTTAATGTATAACACAAACTCCTTACCAAGAAGTTTAACATGCTTTTTAAAGCCTTTTTCTCCTAAAGAAAGCTATAGCCTTATGCAATCACCCGAATGTCTGTCTGGAATGTCTCTTCTCTCCCCCCACCCCCCTTATAACTTTTAAAACAGGCAACCGAATTTCTCAAAACTATGTCCACGTATAGTATTTAGTAGTGCCGAGTACTTATTTTCAAAATGGTGACAATTTTAGAATGTTGTGCATTATGATGTATCTTGAGAAATATTTAACCAATTTCAACCAAATTTGGTAAGTGCATGATATAAACATTGAAATTAGAAAGCAATAATGTTACTTGTCATTTTAGAAGCTGGTGTAAATTGTGAAGACGCCCTTCTACCCCGTAGGGTGTCAGGTCTGTCAACCTCAACCTCACTCTACGACACACTAATATTACCTAAACTACCCCTACAGGGCAGAAAAGATCTCTACTTGAAAAATCCAAATACCACTCCCAATGCTCTTTCCCTTATAAATATGTACAATCAGATTACTACTACTCATGTTGCAGCAATACAGGTCATTTGTAAGTGGGGGTCATTTGCAAATAATGTCTCTTTACACAAGTTCCAAGGTCTTTTGATTCACTATTTATTTTGCACCATAACTAATGTTTACAGGCACTGACTTTACTCATAAATAAGCACAATAATAATTACTAAAATATTTTGCTCTCAAGTTTACATATTGCATGGGCAGATCCCTTAATAACGTTCTACATCTTTTGCCCTACACAGTAACTTTCAATAAATGGTGCTCACTGAAATTTAATACTAAAATCCAACCACCAACGAGAATAGTTTCCGCGGCACTTGATGTGCTTCAAAAGTGTTACCAAAAGGGACGACTGACTCCGCAGGAACAGGCTGACGACGGCGCTTATGCATAACTCATACCTTAAATTTGGCCACGTGGGGGAACATCCTTGCTGCCCGGTGGCACCTCGCTGTAGGCTCTGCCTGCTCGGTGTCGTAAAACGGAACAGCTGTCCTGCCATTCACCTCTGGCCCCCAAGCAACCACGCTCAGTTTTCTTTCACTCACTGGCATGTCGATTCGCACTGATGCACTCAGGAATATTCAGCATGTCTAGTCGTGCAAAATACAGGCATACTTCCAGCACTCTGCATGGAACACCACTCGCAATAAAGCCTGCGTATGTCATGTTGCTAAGAAATATTTAAAGTTACTTTTCTCGGCTCCACAGAAATATTGCAAAAACACAGGCAGTTGGCGTATGTCGCTGTTACGTGTACACTTTAAAATGCTCATCATCAAGCCACGTAAAACAGGCAGTTTAACCAGCGTGGCAAAATACAATTTCACCGGCCATCAGTCACAAGTCTCAGTCTCACAGTTATTTCCGTGATTTTCAGTACGCTCGTATTAAAGTGAATATTACTCATACGCGCAGAATTTTCACACACAACATGCCTGCATCAAGTTTACGTCTCTGCGATACTTGGCCCATATTTCTCTAACAGGAGCTGCGCGCTACAGGCAAACAGCAATATCGTCTCTACATTCATGTCGGGCATGTTCTCATAAAATTCATTAAACAATTTATTTAGTTGCTCCTGGAAACGTTGGGGCAACGTTCATTTGCTTGCAAACACACTGCACATCGCAACCGGGGAGAAATTGCATAGCAGTCCCATACTGCTGAAAAGTTAGTCCGACTTCCCAATACTGTGCCCAGCTGGCACACGAAACCACTCACTCCGTGATCGAGTGCATACTCCTTGCGGCCAGCCTAACACCGCGGCCGACTCCCACACACACTGGCTGGGGCGCACTGTCACAGCCAGGTGACGTCACGGTATCCCGCCACCTCAAGCGCTACGGTTGCGACTTTACAAATTGATTTGCCGAATAATATTGCTTACCAATATCATACACAATATAAAATACGTGCAATAAAATTCATAATAGATTAATAAATAGCCTTAAGAATAAATGTACCGGATGGTATATAACCAAATATAAGTACACATAAAAACTAAATACGCAGCGCTACCAACTGTGGTTCAAAATTACTAAAAGCATTGCATTTTAGTACATGACAATCTATGAATCGTCAGAATTGAAATAAATTAAGCTTTTTCATTATATTCCAGCAACCAATTACCTGATTTCAAACAAATATGGTGAGTTGACAGTGCATTATGTTTTTTGATGTATTACAGTATTTACAATAATATCTTTTCTAAAATTCCCATTTTTATTGTGTTTATTATCTACACTATTTTCACATATAATGTACAGCTCTTACTATATTTAACTTAACCTAAAGTTTTATAAGGTTAGAAGTTGTATTTTATTGATGTATATGTAAGAAACCTCATCTACTGAAATTGCGCATGTATCAATATTTTTTGGCAGTCCCCTGGATAACGATAGATCAAGAGTCTACTGTATTTATTTTGTGGTCTGGGAATCAAGCATTTCATGCAATGATGGTGGCTTGAAAGACAGCGTATTATAAAGTTGACGGGTGGGTGTTGATATTTACTGCGGTAAAGTATGGGAGTGAGCTTTCATTCCGGTGGAGTGTAGCAAGTGTAGCAGAACATTCATCTCATCTCTCGCTCTTACGGCATCACTCTTCTCCCTTCTCTCTTTCTCTGCCACCCCTTCAGTTTGCCCCTCCAGCCCTCCACCATATCCATCACTGTTAATGCCTTTTTTTTGTGTGTGTGTGTGTGTGTGTTTGCTTTCCCTGTAAGACAGAATATTGCTAACTATAAATAGAAGGGGTGAAGGGAAGAGGAAGCACTTTTTTTAGAGAAGGGTGTCACTCCAGCAGGGCAAAAAAAGACCAGCAGTCACTAGTAAAAGAAGAAAAAAGAAAAAGGATGCAGGCCACCACAGGTGCAATTGTGCAGTCTTTTTCTGTGAAAGAAGCAAACAAAAAAGGAAGTGGGATTTCTTTTAACGACTATAGGTTTCTAGGTTACCACTGTGATCTTACAGCACACCACGATGTTTTCGCTTTTAGCAACTGTAGTTATTTAATTAAAATATTTTCCAAACGTATCACAATCACCTCAAATTAATGTTTAAAAAAAATTAATCTGTTACATACTTACAAAGGTGCCACAAATTGTTAATGCAATTTTAGTATAATTAAAAAAAAGGAAAAAACCTTAAACTTGTTGAAAAAATCATGGTAAATTCGGTACTTCACTTCAAAAGAAGTTGAAAAATAACAATGCAACGCAACAAAAATTACCAAACAAGTCATATTTGTTTATTTTTTTGTAGCAGTGATAACAGCATTATATCTTGAACTCTACAGTGTGTAAAACTGGGTGTTTTTCTTTATTAATTTACAGCATCAGCATTTAATGATTGTGTACAAAATAAGTGATGTGCTTGAGTTTTTGAAAAATTACATTCAGCTAACATTTTTTTTGTGTTGCTAATTTGTTGTTTTCACATAGGCCTACTTCTAAAATGTCTAGAAAGATATATTTCTCTGTGCTTTAATAAATTATATCAATTAAATCTATAAAAACCGGAAGTTAGTATTAAGTTAATTGTGTACCTTTTTTCCACTTTAGAAACAAATTTGGCCGTTACATTTTGAAACTATTCGTAGTGGAACTACTGTGCAGGTTGTGTGTGTGTGTAGTGAAATTGTGAATGTGCTTATATTAGTTTGAGTTTTATACCTGAACAAATAGGGGTTGAACTATGAAGGTTGTATGTATATATGTTGTTTTCACTTCACGCCTCGTAGCCAAGTCCAGAGGTCCAGTAACGAAACTTTTATTACGTAAGTGGGCAGTACTGCTAAAATTATCCACTGAATCATTGTAATTGATGTTAAATACTTAATTTGCAGATATGCATGTGCGCACGCACTGATTACTGTTCAGCATCTGTAATCCACAGTATTTTTATGGGGGTTCTACTTATTTGTTTTCTGTTATGTACTTGAACAATTTAGGGCTGAACTATGAGGGCATATGTGCGAGGATAGGCATTTTCAAAAGTTCAGTTAAGAGTTCGACAAACTATGGCATGGTTCAGTTCGAGTTCGGTTGTTCGTGGATAAATTTAAAGGTTCATTACTATAAAAATATTCTAGGTTAAGTTCTAGTTCGGTTTGTTTCCAAAATCTGGGTTTGTCCCACCTCTACATTGGTTTCATGCTCCCATGTACAGTTGATCCTCGTTTTCACGCACCCGTTTTTCACGAATTCCCACAATGAGCATATATTTTTAATTTGTTGTACTATCGTATAATCTATATTATGACTGCATTACTTACTCACTTTTTGCGGATGTATTTCCCGGAATGTACATACGTAATCACTGCAGTACTTTATGCATTTCATCCTTTCATCCTAAGAAACTTAGGAAAGTTACATGTATGACAATTGATTGTAGTAGTAGGAGCTTACCGGTTCTGGGATACTACCGAATTATATGTGGATGGAGTGGATTAATGGCTAATCCAATAAATTGATTATTAACACAATATGTGTTTTTTCCCGCCAATATATTGGCGCACGTAAAAATTAACATTGTTTATATGTGACCAGATCTTTATTGAATACGTGTGTTAAAAAGTCATAAATGTAATTTAAAAAGCAGCTAGGTGTTTTGCAGACATAACTTTCAAGTTGTACTGTTTTGATTTTTTTCAGTGTTGATTTGATTCAATAATTTGAAGTGAATTTTGAAATATTTGATTCGTATTTGTATCTTTGGAAGATTCGCGGACATCTAATTTTGCTTAGAAGAATCCGATAGTGAACTTTATCTGGCCGAATATGGTGCGAGATAAACTAGGGTGCCAACAATCATTACACTGAAATGCCCGTTTACAGGTAAGCCTGGAGTCAACTTCAGTGTACATCCTCACAAAAATTTTGTATGTCATTTCTCCTGTTTATTGATAATGTCGGCTGAACTCATAGCTACAGAAACTGACTGTTTTGCGTTGCAATATGTTCAAACAAGGGGTGTCAAAATATCAATTTTCTCAATTCTGATTCTCTATTCCAACTGCAAAACCTTTCACTCGATTCCACCTTGATTCCAATACCATAAATTAGGATATAGTGGTTATTAACATATGCCTACACTCAATGTACCCTTTAAAATTTTGTATTATAGGTCAAATTAGACTGACACATATGAAGACAATTACAGGAAAAACTTTCTGGTCTGCTTATTTCCTATGTGTATGTCATTCTGACTTATCTAATTATGTCTAACAAGTTCATATCAGTATTTTTGTTAAATCTATGATTTATTCAAAATTAATATAGACAAAGTAATATACAATAAAATTAAACAAAAGTTCTCAACTTCTCAATGCAATATTTTAGGTCAAGTTATGAAGCTAACCAATATGTACACAAATATTGTTGCTATTTACTATGAAACTGAAATTCAAGTAACATTTTTTTAGCATTGCTAAATGAAAATGCTTCTACTGGACATTTTAAGTTGCAGGGACACTGGATGACTTGCAGCTACACACATCTTTTCCCAAAAGATCTTCTGGAACTTCATTATTGGTGTTTTTTCTTGTACTCGTCGTATGCGTTTTCTCATGTTACTAGTTGTGCAACTAACCCCACCTTGTAAAACTTTTGCCCAGCACAAACGGCAAAATGCATAATTTGTTTTAATTACATCAACGGAAAAATAATTCCATACATCGCTAGAAATTTTTTTCACGTCAAAGTAAACAAAATCCTCAATACGTTGGAAAGTTTAATACTACCCACGGGCACGCTTTTAGAAAGAAGAAATGAAAATTTTTGGTAAAGGTAAACACACAGAAAAATTGCTTTCAATCTCGGCTACCTCAAAAACGAAAATGTCACAAAAGGAAATATGTATGGTACGAAATGTATACCTGTTCTTTATCTATACATTAACTTTTTTTTTTCTTATCTGTGTGTTATTTTGGTGGATAATTTTTTATTATTTCCATTACATTTTGAACTAGTTGAAAGAAAAAAATCCCGTAAAAAGGTCGTCTTCAGTGTGGCAATGTTGCGCTGCGAATCAGTCCTGAAGATATGGCGCCACTGCTGTCTACTGTTTACATTCCGCACAATACTAACATGGTTGCCGACGTACAAAATGTGGTGCTTTCCCACACATTAAACACATTTTGCACCAGTTTCATCCTGCATTGGAACAATTCCTGGTTACGAGTTTAGTATGCCATGGCTACGTGTTAAAACGGTAAAAGCAGATGACTGTGAGTTAGTGTGTGTTGAAAATTAATTCAAGTTTTATCATGCATTTGATAAGTGTGGATTTGTAGGCCATACTTTTATGGCGATCTCGTATATATGATTATTGTGTCATGTTTCGTTTACAACACATCTTCGTTGTCTGTTGGTCGGTGCAGTAATAAACAAGTATGTAATTGGAAAATTAAAGAAAAACCTTTATAACAGTTGAAAACTTAATAGAGTTTAATGTTTTTAAGGCTCTCAATAGGCCGCTTATAAGGAAGGTATGTTAGGAGATTTGTAGCCAGGTTTGTTAACAGTTCAAGTAAATTACCATACTACTCACTAGCCAGTCTATAAGCTGTCACCTGTTGATTGTTTAGTGTCGTTTGTATTGAAGATATATTATCGTAATTCTTTCATGGTCTAACCAACATTGAAATCAATTTTAGTGACTGAAATAAATAATTTTTACGTCTGATAGTAAAAAAAATATTCGAAAATTAATAGTGAACATTTTCAGCTTTAATAAATAGGATTTTTGCTGGGGCCGGGAAAAGTACACGTTGATTCCGGTCAATCAACACATGCAAGTTTGGTTTAGGTTCAGCCTATTTGGAAAACCAAAGACCTGTTGCTGTGCAACATAATCTCAAAAATTCATGTGATGGTGGACGAGGTTTTATAACAATTAACCGTTTGACTCTCTGTTCTTCGATACCTGTAATAATCTAGAGTATCGTGGAATTTCTCTAGTTCAAACCCATCCACAAATAAATGGAAGCCAACAACAAAAGAGGAAATATATATATTTTTTCCTCGCACTATTTGTCGCTCAAAGCATAGTTAAGAAGCCTGCGTATCAAATGTACTGGGCTAAGAACCCAATATGTATTTGACACAATTTTTCAGAAAAACCATGTCATTTTGTAAATTTATTCAATTTAAACAATTCCTTCATTTTGTTGACAAGTCATGATGCAGCCGCTCATCTAAACCCTAAACTGAACAAGATCTGGCCAATATATATCCAGTTTCAAAACATATTTACTGAACTTTTTACTCCAGAAAAAGATGTAACAGAAGAATGGTAGAGCCCCTCTCAGGTATTCTGCTTTCGGACCAGCTTGTCAGTTTGGTGCTGGTCCTTTTCCACTGTTCACTTTCATTGCCAGAAGGGGACGTTCCCTGGATTGGGAAGACTCTGCTGAAGCATACACCCTACACCTACATGTAAAGACTGTGGGTGGCGAGGCCTGATTTTTGTATTCATTGCATTTAGGCGCAGAGTACTGAAATAGGGTGACCTCTCAGTCGCAGACACTCGCATGACTCAACACACTGTAGAGTTACACACTCCTTGCATTTCGCCTCACGGACGTGAGCGTGTGTTGTGTACTTCAGAGGCCTTATTCCAGGCGCAGTGGACTTGAAGAAAAGTTAAAGCAGGTGCTAATTGCCTCCGGGCATTTACAATAGCTGACCCCTGCTTTTGTCGCTGCTGTCAGCCAGCTATCACACAAGGAACAGGCTGAGGCTCTGCGTCATCTTCTCGTCCCCATCATCCCACAGATACCAAAGGATCTTTTCAAGGACCCAACACGCCACAGCGAGAAGTTCTACCTGTGGCTTGCCCAGTACGTCAGCCAGCCGGACCTGCCGCCATCAGTTAGTCCCCCTATCTTACACAGTCATTCTGTCCCCACAGACAAGGCCAAACACTCACATCCAGCATATTCCAGTACCAGCAGCGCCAACATGCACAATTGTTCTTCCGCAGGCTTGTCCAAGCACAATGAACACATGTCGCCCAGGTATAATGCCCATAGCACACAGCCTGAAGCGAAAGATTACGTTACCAGAACCCGACTTTGTGCCCTGCCACAAAACTTCCAGACCAGTCCTCTACACTGGTGCAACCTGATATAGCACCCGACAAAACCAACCTTATTTGATGTAGTGCTCTCCCAGTCGACAGGACATCACACGTCAATATAAATTAATTTTTTAATTCTAATTTGAGTATACTTTGGTTAATAGTGTGTAGTGAACATGAGTAATTTTGTTATAATAATATTGTACGTTCCAAAACTTATTTGATGGATTATGTACATTTTCACTAAATCTGGCAAATTTTATAAATGCTGTACGAGCATATAAACACAGGCTAGTATACTCTGATTAATAAAAAAGACTGTTGTGAACTTCACTAAATTTTATATAATAATTTTATGTGCTTCAAAAATTATATCATGAAATTTTATGTAAACATTTGCAAAACTTGGCATATTTAAAAAAATGCCTTTACCACAATTTTTAGGTTTTGGGGGTTAAATTCAGTATGTCCCGAGTTTATGAAATCAGCTCTGGAACTGTGACACTTCATAATATCTGGACTCTGCTGTACATAACCATTGTTAAAATATGTTCTGAACATTGTTGCTGGTGAATGTGTATCTTGAATTTTCCATTTTTTGTAGTATTAATGCCTGCCAGTTCAGGACATTTGTTAGTGTTTGCCGGTAAACTATATTAAAAAAAAAATAATTGTGTCAGCTTTAATGCTTGTAGAAATAAATTTATAAGCATGATATGTTTTGACAATTCAAATGTTTTCACTCCAAAAGTTCCGGCGAGAGGAAGATGCAGAAAAGGCAGTAGCTGATCTGAACAATCGATGGTTTGGTGGGCGTCCTGTCTATGCGGAGCTCAGTCCTGTGACAGACTTCCGTGAAGCATGTTGTCGGCAATACGAAATGGGGTAAGGGAATAGTTGATAATCTTTTAGCCAAATATATTAGTAGTACCTCTGTTCATGTGAAAAAGTTGGAAAGTAGCTAAAACTGCTGTGTGACATGCATTGAGTACTTGATTTTTGTGAGATATTTATGATTGAAGAAATTGAATGAACACAGCTATAGACCGTTCATGGTAAAGTTAGCACTTTTAGAAGCTGTTTTATCAGACATAACCAATTAATACATTTCACTGTGGTCTCGGACTTTTGGTTTTGAGTATGGTGAATGTATACACTGTGTTTATTACTCACATGGCAGGGTTTAAATTAACAAGTGGTGGAAGGATGTAAATTGGTTGAACGATTAAAGTAACTAGAACTTTAAAAGTCCTCACTTTACCGTGAACAGCCAATATAAAGCGTATGGCAGTATTTACATTACAAACTAAACTTTTTTTTCTTTACTCCAATTGATAGGGCAAATGCAACTCCAAACATTCACAGCATTTTTGAACTTTTCCTGTTCTGCATAGGGGCCGTGGTGGCTGAGCGGTTAGACTGCTAGCATCCCACCAAGGTGAACCTGGTTTAATCCCCAGCCGGGTTGCTCCTGGATTTTCGCACGTGGGAATCAAGCCAGCCAATGCTGCTGGTTGGCAGATTTTAGGGATTGCACCTTTCTCCTGCTCTTGCCTTCGGGCGCTGCTCCATTTTCACTCCATTTCACTCTCAGCTGCTCTCAAGACCTATCTGTTCAGAGCCACCCACATATCTCAACTCAACATTCCCCCCATCTCACTTCTCAAACGTCCCTCTCTGTCTTTCTTTACCACTACCTCTACTCTCTCTCTTTTCTGCCTCTACTTTCCACCTGTCTACCTACCATTCTCTCCCCTCCTCTCTACTTTCTCATCTCTACCTTCTCTCCTTTCTCTTCTCTTCCTTCTCTCCTCTCTGCCTTCTCTCCCTTCTCTCCTTTCTGCCTTCTCTCCTCTCTCTTCTCTCCTCTCTCTTCTCTCCTCTCTCTTCTCTCCTCTCTCTTCTCTCCTCTCTCTTCTCTCCTCTCTCTTCTCTCCTCTCTCTTCTCTCCTCTCTCCTCTCTGCCTTCTCTCCTCTCTCTTCTCTGCCTTCTCTCCTCTCTCTTCTCTCTCTTCTCTCCTCTGCCTTCTCTCTCTTCTCTCCTCTGCCTTCTCTCCTCTCTCTTCTCTGCCTTCTCTTCTCTGCCTTCTCTCCTCTCTACTCTCTCTTCTCTGCCTTCTCTCCTCTCTACTCTCTCTTCTCTGCCTTCTCTCTTCTCTGCCTTCTCTCCTCTCTACCTTCTCTCCTCTCTACTATCTACCTTCTCTCCTTTCTCCTCTCCATTCTTTCTCCTCTCCCCTCTCTCCCCTCTCCCTCTCTCCTCTCCCCCTCTCTTCTCTCCCCCTCTCTTCTCTCCCCCCTCTCTTCTCTCCCCCTCTCTTCTCTCCCCCTCTCTTCTCTCCCCCCTCTCTCTCCCCCTCTCCCCCTCCTCCTCTCCCCCTCTCCTCTCCCCCTCTCCTCTCCCCCCCTCCTCCTCTCCCCCTCTCTTCCTCTCCCTCTCTCCTCTCCTCCCCTCTCTCCTCCTCCTCTCTCCTCGCCCTCTCTCCTCGCCCTCTCTCCTCTTGCCTCTCCTCTTCCTCTTCTCTCTTCTCTTCCTTCTCTCTCTCCTCTCCTCTCTCTACCTCTCTCTCCTTCCCCTCTCTACTCTCTCTCTCTCCATCCTCCCTCTCTCTCTCTCTCTCCTACCTCTCTCTCTCTCCACCTCTTCTCCTCCTCCACCTCCTCTCCTCACTCTCTCTATCTCTCTCTCTTGGTAGAGGAGAGAGGAAGCTATTGGTAGTTGAAGTCTCTGGAGCTTCTGGTAAGAAGTGGTAGAAGCATGTCGTCATTGGTGGCTGCTCACAGCACAGAAGTGCTGAGGCGAGCTACTGGAGAAGATAACTCGTGTTTTCGGCCGCGCACTGCCTTATAGTGTGTGCCCGGCCAGCCCATGCCTTGGCTTGAGTGGAGATGTGATATCTGCCTGGAGCGAGCGGGGGGGGGAATATACCCTTGCGCTCTGCTATTTGGCCTCGCATGCTCAGCCATTTTCAGAAAGCTTGGCGACATTGTCTAGCTGGTGCTTAGGGAAGGCTGATTGTATTCCACGGCTGCTTGGAAACACTGCTTTTTTCACGTGCTTGGATTGCCTGCCAGGCTGGAGCGATCCTGTGTGCATTCGTGAATAACGTGTTGGGTTTGACCCTTCCTCAGGATATATAGATGCTACATGAGTAGTGAGAGGAAGTTAGGTCTAGAGCATCAGGAAATACCACGTGTCTGTAACTGCCCGTCCTTGGGAAACAATCTTGTAGCCATCTATGGTTGTGGTTCCTGGTATAATATAACGCAATAGGATGAGTTGTAGTCGTGTTTAGTATAACTCATATAAGCATAACGCATCAACCTTACAGAATTTCGAGTATTGGATATTTTATTTTTGAAATAGTTTTTCTAGAAGTAACTTCACCCAGTGTTGTTTTTTAAATTCAATGAATTTTGTTCCCTTGAATAAATGAAGACTTCACCTTACAGTTTGATGGGTATATGTTTTTTCCAGAGAGTGCACACGTAGTGGATTCTGCAACTTCATGCACTTGAAACCAATATCTCGAGAACTACGGCGGTATTTGTACAGTCGTCGTAGGAGAGGAAGAAGGTGAGCTGGAATTTTTTTCATCTGAGTTCTATGTTTATCATTTTGACTATGGAAATCTCTAAAACACAACATGTCACAAAAATTTGTTTAGGATGAATTAGTTGGCAAATACAGTCTGTTTTACATCCCTGATTTTACATTTCCCTTGGTTGTATTTTTTGTGGAACCAACAATAGTTAAGGTTTGTAATGGAATTTGCAAAGTAAGCAGTTAGAAATATACTACAGTAAAACCCTGTTAAGAAGTTCCCACTTAAGAATAATTTTGCACCTTGTCTATATGCACATGTGTAATTTTACCCTTTTAAGAAGTTTTCCTGGTTAATAAGTATAATTTTTTCAGTCCTTCAAAAACTTCTTAACAACAGAGTTTTACGTTGTTAATGCCATACGTAATAGAATTTTTTAAACATTCTTACCAAGAATACATGTGTTAAATAATGTTTTATATATTTTTTTTATTTTTCATTTTCCCTTGGTTTTTTTGTAAATGTGGCTGCACTGTACTTTATTTCTTAGTTCATTTACAGAAAGTATTCATAGACCGTAACTTTTTTCACAGATCCAACTCTGTTGTTTATTATGTTGTAGTACAACAGCTAAAGGTATGCATTGTGTTGTTAGATAGCACAGCAGAACTATATTATCGCATAATCCTTTGCACCTGATACAGTAAAAGCTCGTTATAACATACATAAATAAAGCGTCAATCTTTATACTTGGTAATGAAAGTTCTGTATTTCGGTGTGTAAATTTTTCCCTCAAAACATGTTTAGAAATTTGTCAACATACAGTACATTTTAATGTTTTAATTCTTAAAAGCGGGAAGGAAAGAAAAATAAATTTGTGCTGTTATTTATTCACTCGCGTTCATAAATAAACTAACCCCTTCATCCCACATGTGTAAAATCAAAATGTAAACATGTTGGAGCTCTACCATAGATGTACATGAGAAAATAATTTCTGTACTGTACAAGAGAGAGATATCTCGTGTAGTTTGCATCCCTCCATGGTTCTACAAGTGCACATTGATAAGATGCCATTTTGTGTAACATGTGGCTGTGGTTTTGGTTTCTCGAGTCTCATTTCCATATGTGGAATAGTGATTGTGCGATATATATTCATAAACAATGCAACGTAACACAATTTTTCTGTCACAAATGTTTTGTAGGGGAGAATTTTAGTCTGAATTCATTATGTTTGTATGGAATTGCGACTTGACAATATTTATAGAAATACAAAAATTCAGTGCGGTCTACACTTGAAATATTAACTATCCCTAATTTTTCTTCAGAACTTCTGGTGCAGCCTGTACACGCATGCGGCCTATACACACCAAAATATGGTATTTATACTGAAAGTCTTACTTTTAAACCTTTATAGCATGGGCTCTATGAAATTGACACGTATTTACCAAGAAATACTGTATTTTGGCGTGTCTAGCCCCCCCCCCCCCCCCCATTTTTTTTTACATGCTGGAATAAGGTGTGTGTAAAAAAAATGAGGATAAAACGACACTTCCTAAAACTCAGTAATGCACTAATTATTTCCAGCAAATAAAAAGTATTATGTGGTTTGAAAATTCACGGTGCTGATTTGGTGAAGTTTCCTTTGAAAATCACAGCATTATTCTTTAACAAATGATTCTGAAGGGGTTTTTTCCAAAAGATGTTAATCTTTTGAAATAAATAATATTTCAGGAACATATCCTTGTAATTTTTCCTGCAAGAAGCATTTGAAAATTATTGCATTCTGTAAAGTGTGCCACTTAATACTAAACATTTTTTACAACAAGGGAGTATAAAGTTTATGTTTCTGGGATATAATTTTATTCTTTTAGCATTTACCTATTGATTATATTATTTTTCATAGGGAAATAATTTATATTTTATATGGGAGAGGTTTAAAATGTTGATTTGGGGGGGGGGGGGGTTGCACTTGAACATGTAATTTCTTTCTAGATATTTTTAAAGGTTAAATTTTGTTAGTTTAAATTTTTACAAGCATAGTAATTTTACAGATATTTTGTAAGGGAGTTTACTGTATGTTATAAGATGCAGTACCAAAACGTGTATATATTACTTTCCATATAAACATTAATGTTTTCATGTACGTACAAAAGAATTCAAATTGGTGCTGCATGTTAACACCGTTAATTTAGGTCGACACACGAGAATCGACAGCGTTGCAAGTAGACAGCGAGAATCAATTGTTTGCAGCCTATACATAAACTACGTACTGAATGCAACTCTGCAATTGGCATTTTTTTTGTGTTAAAGCCTAATTTTGGTTAGAAATGTTTAAAAAATCAATAATACTTTTATGTAGAGGTGGGACGATACCATTCTTTCAATACTTTTTTAAGCACGATACCCTCAATACTTTTGATACTCGCATAATTGCCAACTGTATGGGTTTTTTTTTTTTTTTTTCTTATTTTGTCTGATTTTTTCTTAGTTTGTCTGATTTTTTTCTTAGTTTGTACGATTTTACGAATTATGTTAATTTTCTTACGTATTTCAATTTTTCCCCAATTTTTTTATTTACAATAGAATTTCTTATTTACGACACCTCACGGTTCCTGAGAAAGGGTCGTAATAGAGGGGGAGGGGGGTCGTAATAAAAAATTTGGGAAATTTTGGGCCAATTTTGACCCACCCCTTGCCCCCAAACTTGCCAATTTTTTGCATGAGGTTCATGTTCAATCACGTTTTAAATTAAATATAAATACTGTATGTATATTTTAATAGCTGGATGTCTCCAGATTAATTTGATAACCAAGAAAGGCATATTATTGGACCACCCATTGTCATAAAAACGAAGGCCTAAACACAGTATGACATGGCCATTGAAAGTGCGGGAAAAGATTAGACTATGTATTATTAAAATATAAAGTTATTATAAATATCTGTTACTCAGGTCTTGTGGGTCATACATTGTTATGAGGCACGTAGCGCTCAAAATGTTTAGGTGGCATTGCGCAATATGTGTGCGCACTGTGCTCTTGCTTTGGTCTAGCAGTGTACGTAGCTGGGCAAGCACCTACATCCTCTGCAGTGCGGCGGGGCGCGGGCGTAGCTGTTTGATGCTGAAGCTCAACCCTAGATCCTCAGGCTGGGCTGCTGTCTGTCGGTCGCTACAAGATGACGGCGCCACTGTGTCTTTACAGGGCCAGTTCACTTCGAAACAACGGCCCGGCATTGGGAAAACATGCTGATAGATGTGATTCACGTCAATTTGTTGAATTTGTATGTAATGTAGGCGGCGTGTTGGCCTCTGCACTGGCATGCTGAGGCCCGGCAATGTTTATGGAAATATAAATATTTAGTGCGGTCTACTTGAAATATTAACTATCCCAAATTTTTCATCAAAAACTTTTGTCATTGCCTATACACGCACACGGACTCACCCGCCATAATATGGTACCGGTAACATAAGAACATATTTTATTTGCACACACACTTTTCTTTATTCACTTTACACATAAAATTGACTTCACAAGAAAAAACCAATTGTCCACCATAAAAAATTAGCATATTACGTAGGTGTGGGTGCACATAAACTTAAAAACGATAATTAAAAAAGGGGGTATTGAATTAAATTTGAAGTTATCATACATATACTGATTAAGACACTAGTCTGTGCAATGTGCCGCTGTTTTTACAGCAAAACAGTAGGAATAATAGAAGCGGAAAAAAAAAACAGGGAGTGTAAGGTAGGGGGCGGCGGCATGTGACTAGGACAAAGAATCCGTACTGATCTGACCTGCAAACCCCCCCCCCCCCCCCCTTTCCCGCAACCAGTGATGAATCACCAGTGTTCCCCTCTGGCATTAAGTAATTTATTGCTTCAAGCTGCTTGGGACGATAAATGTCAAGGTCTATGATGGTATCTTGAGACGTGTGCGACCACTAACATCAGTAAGGGTTAGTTTTCCATAGACTGAAAACAGTGGATAATAGAAACTGGTACCACGTTGGAGAAAAGGTCTACAAAAACAAATCCGCGCATTGCTAAAACCGCGGTTCAAGATACCGTGGTTGGGGGATTACCATATCTATTTTTGGATGTGCCTCAAATGTTCGACTTTTCTGACCCACGGTTCCTGGGGATTGGGTCATAATAAATGGGGTTGTAATAGAGAGGTTTTACTGTACTTTGGTTGAGTCTTATAATGAGTAGTGATTTATTTTAATATTGGAGTATTGTTAAATAGAGCTCCAGGAAATGAACATACAACTTTAATAGACTGGTACTAAAGGAATTATTTATTGTGGTGGTGGTTCCACTGTGCTGTGCATTTTTTCCCGGTTTCTTTGTTTTCTATACCACCGTGATGTTTCATCATCGGGCAGGGTGATGTGTGGCATGTGTGCTAAGATTCTTCCATGATTTTGGGCAATATTAATGTTACTGTGGATATTTTGATACTCTTGAATGAAGAGTCTTTGAAGATGTAGTGTCGGCAGTTTGTGCTACAGTGTCGGAACTGCTTTTCATA
Organism: Dryococelus australis; assembly: GCA_029891345.1. Classification (NCBI taxonomy): domain Eukaryota; kingdom Metazoa; phylum Arthropoda; class Insecta; order Phasmatodea; family Phasmatidae; genus Dryococelus; species Dryococelus australis. Next base: position 342,581,267 of record CM056995.1, read on the forward strand.
ATATGGCGAGACACGGTGCAAAGATTAAAACTTACAAGTGAGTGTTTCTGGAGTCCGAGGCCATGTCCGAAATTGCAGATTTTGCTAACTGAATGATTACGTGACCTGATTTTGTATACAAAAATTGTGACGTATTTGGTAATTTGTATTTCATATCTAACGAAGGTTAAGAAAAATACAAAATAAAATCAGCGCCATGTTGGTTTTTACCTTCAAAACACATGCACAAATGTGTAAATGAATTAATTTTCTTCTTCTTCTTAACAAATAACTCTTTATGATATACTCTAGGCATGTTTTAAAAAGCAAGTAAGTGTTGTGCTTTGTTTATATATTTTGCAACAAAGTTTTTCAAGTCGTTATTGCATAATTTATTATTTAATTATTTATTAACGTATTTGTAGCATTCCAGTAATTGTAGAAATATTACGTCCGTTTTAGGCATTGAATTTAGATAAAAATATTTTCCACTCTTAATGTAAAAATGTGTTGCTGCGAGTGCTAAGCAAGTGACTGTTGACAATGTCCGAATTGAAACTTGAGGATAGACAATTAATAAAATAACGAATTTGTCATTTCGGTCATGGCCTTACTGTACAACCTTCCCTTTGGTAATGCATTCAAAAAAGGAGAGAATTCTGCAAAATGTGTGGTGTGTAAGTGTGAATTTTAATATTTCGCATGGTGGAAGGAGTGATTTAAAAGTTCATGAAAATTCAGGGAAGCATATGAACAGTGAAGAGGCTGAAGGCTGAGCCAAGTCTAGCAAAATAAATATCTTTTTCAGTTTGCAGAATGGCAATTTTAGTGCACTTATGGAAGAGTCCTTTTCTGCATTCACTGATGAGCATAATTTACCATTAGTGTTGATTTTTGAAAAAGACTATTTGTTGTTCATGTATCCTTACAAAAAGAGAGAGAGAGAGAATCATTTATAAAAAGAAATTGTACAATCACCTTTTTTTTTGAGAGAGAGAGAGAGAGAGAGAGAGAGAGAGAGAGAGAGAGAGAGAGAGAAATCGTATCACAGAGCATTAAGAAAAAAATACCATATTTACCCAAAAGGAAGACAGCCCCCTTCCAAAAAATATATCTTTGAGGGGAAAATATTTAAACCTGAATTCAAGTGAAGTGCTGAAAAAAAAATTTCAGGTTGGAAGTATTTTTGCATGAATTCGTGACAAACCCTTCAAGAAGAAATGCTATTATATGAATAATATTATATATTTTATTTACTTTTAAAGAAAAGCTAATCGCGATGAAATAGGTGTGTCCAACCTGGCTATATGGTGGCATCATCTTTCTTACACTGTAAAACTTTTGTGGGTGTTATATTAGTGACTTGAGCCATTTTGCTTCCCAGCAAAGCGTTTCCTCTTTGCAGCCATTTGCAAATTAATCGGTTTACGATTAGCCAATTAATCGGATTGGCCATTAATCTGCAAAATTTATTTTTAGATCGTCCCCATCAACATGTAATTCGCCTAGTGAATTAGAACCCACTTCTACTACTGAAGCATGAAAGCCTGTTATGTCTCTGGGTGACATCAGCTAAGGGGTGACCCTTGTCAAAGTTGACAGGTACAGTCTCAGCACTACAAAAATACATCCAACCATAGGACACATAATATTTAAGCATGAAAAGCATTTGTCAAAATCCTCTATCTCATGGCATGCCAATTTTGGAGGGTTAACTGCTTCCTGAGTAAAAAATTATTAATAGAAGCCCATAATGTTGTACATGTAACACAAGTTTAAATACTGAACTACCAGTGTCACACATTTATTGTATTTATGGTTGTAGGTTTTGAATTGGACGACCCCAAATTGTACATGACCCCTTATTTTTTATTTTCCTTTTCTGTCAAAAAACTTAAGTTTCCTTTCGGGTAAATACTGTATATATTAGGTTGAATACACTGACATTTTGGGCCATGTTAAAAATAATCAGATTAAGCACTTATTCATTACATGGTTTAAAAAAATTTTCAAGCTCAAGTGATTGTAATGGAAATTATTTCTCAACAATGAACCTCTGTGCATAAATGCAAAAACGAAACAAACATTAACAAAAGTGTTCAATTCAGCATTGCCAATGTAACCGAATTTAGGTTGTGTAGAATGTAGCAGAATAGAAGTAGCCTATAGGCTGTTCACAGTAAAGTGAGCACTTTTTAAGGCTCTTCTTAATTTTTCCTTTCAGCCTATTTCCATCTTCCTGTTGCTTTTTTAATATAAACATGCAATGTGACGAATAAACACAGTGTATACATTTCACCACCCTCGAAATTTAATGCTTGGTGCTACAATGAGATATATTTATTAGTGGTTAAAGCCTGTTGGGAGGGCCTTGAAAAGTGCTCACTTTACCCAGCCTATAATAATGTTTCAATTTTCATATAGTATTTTTTGTTTTATATATATTTTTTTGTACAGTGTTTTCTCTTTGTTCCAAAAAAAGTGAGATAGTACAAATTACACATCATATTTGCATCATCAGTTATCAAATGTGGGGGATCTCAGACATCACCCTGCAACGAGCATGGTTGGCCGCCAAATGAGCAGTTTTTATTAACGTGACCCGTGTGCTATGGCATGTGACTAACTTAGGTGGTAGTGCGGTTACATGACTATCCTACCAAGCCCAGGTCGGCCTACCACGGTGAATACTAACTGTTCTATTAGGCCAGTGAGACGTAAGGGGGTTAGGTGTAGTATTAGGCCACTTGGGGGCAGGTTTGCTATGGGTTGGAGGGAAATCAAACCCCAGAGTGAGGCGAAAGGAAGTGGCTGCCCGTCCAGGGAGCGCGATCCTCCTCACTATCATGGCCGCCAATATACGGGATACCAGCAATCCCAAATGAATTGGATGAAGTGAGGATTATTCGGACGTGGTGGTGGGGGTGCGCCGTCTGGCAGAGGAGGTTGCAATTTAATGTTACTCGTGGTCTTCTGGATTTGCCTAGCGGGGATGTCACGGGAAATAGCTTCATTCTCCCGAGATAGAAGCTTTTCCTGCTCCCCGTGTTCTGCCGTTGGGTATCCTGGCCACTGACCACCAAGCAGGTGATCTAATTATGTGGAAATGTACAGGGGAATAAATGGAGAATTGGGTAACGGAGCTTGATCACGACACCTTATTTGAGGTTTGTTCTTGGACATGGAGCTGACTGTAGCACGTGCTAGTGCGCAACGTTCCCTACATCGTTGTTTGCTAGGGACACCTCCTTTTCTACTGTTTATCTGTTCACTAGTATGAGACAAGTTTACAAAGCATCATAGTAAAGGGAAAATGGGTTCGTTAACTACAATTAATGGAACACAAAGAGGTAAGTTACACGCTGTGGTTTATTAAGGGGATTTGTCACTGGAGAGAATCAGCAAAATATATTAAAATTGTCTTGGCAAAGCACTGGAGAGAATACAATACGTAAATAACGTGAGTAACGTGGTCAGGCAAAAGCGAGCCTGAGATGGAGCAAGCTATACCGCGCAACTTAAGAGCATCTAAGATTTTAAGGGGAAGCTAATCAGGTATGCAATACGAAATGCGACGACTCATTACCGCGGAGTCAGAGGAAGTTGACTGGGATAAGGATTTCTGGGTTTAAGGCAGTGTATACCAGTACCTGAAGTAGTCTGACTTGCAGGTCTTCGGTGACGTGCAGGTCTTGAGAGAGAGAGAGAGAGAGAGAGAGAGAGAGAGAGAGTCTTCGCAGACTGTTGAATGAGGTGCAGGTTAATGTAGGAGGTAGATTGCCCTTGGTCGTGCAGAAAGGAAAGTCTTCTCAGACTGGGCAAGCGGGCTAAGAAGGTGAACCAAGGAGTCGAGCAGACTCAAGGATAGGTAAGTCCTTAAGGACTGAAGAGGTTAAGAGGAGTCTGTGCGGACTCATGGTAGGCCGAGAGTCTTCAGCAGACTCAAGTCTTTGCAGACTGGTGGTGGGTTATCGCCGTGCATTGAGGCGAGGACAAATTAAAACCCCTGTCTCTGAGGTGGGCTGGTCGTGATGTCGCAAGGTCACGGGGGTGCTGCAATCTCTCGTGATTGTACGAACTTCTTCCGGAGCTAGCCAGGAGTAGTAGAATTTTCAATAATATTCATTCAAATCGCAGGGGTGCCTTTTGTGTGCATAAATCTGGATGGGCAATGGTGATTTTAATTATGCACGTAATTTGCAATGATGTAATCGGCTACCCAGGCTTGTGGGCTTTATTAGCACGATACGTTTATATTGGTTTGCCACTTATATATTCTGTCTCTGAGCGCATGTGGCTCTTATATGGGGTGAAGTTGTCCGTAGAGCGCACATTATCGCCCAGCATGCTGGCATGCATCAAACATTAGTGCGGTAATAGGAATTATTATAGTATTGTGAAATTTGTTACGGTTAACAGTGTAACCAAATATTGTTATTTGTGACCTAATTTTTGAAGTGGTATAATATGCTCATTCATAACGCTTGAAGGCTATTTGTTAGTCAGCAGATTGTCAACTCTGTTTGTTATGAAGATTGTTTGCAGGTTGGGCATATAGTTTATATTTTATGTGACAGAGTAATATTCATTAGCGCTCAAATTATTGCCTATTATAGAGATGCTAATGTTATTGCTGCTCTTTATTATTACTTATGTCAATACAAACGTTATAAAAAACTGTGCTTAAAAAAAGAAATCACTCTTATTTATGTTCTTTTCTTTTTAAAAAAATTAAAGTTTTTTAAATTATTTGTTGTTTTTTGTGATGTTCATTTTAAACCACATTGAATAATAAGCAACATCATAACGTGTTCGGAATGAGAAATTTTAATTGTTCTTTCACCGATGGTAAGCACGAAATAAATGTTTAATGCTTCAAAAAAGTGTTTCGGTTGTCGGTATTTTGCATTTTTCTGTTGCTGGCCATGTTCTTTGGATCTGCAGTGTCCTCTTTCCAACATATTTTATTATTAACATGAGTGGCCTCTATCATAATTAGGGGTTTGCTGGATAGCAAAATTACTCTTCCGGAAAAATTAGGGTGGGAAAATTTTTTCCGCTCGGGGAATCGGGACGAAACTTGAAAAAAATTTAGCTGGCTCAATTACACATGTAATCAATTAGTATTTAGTGTTTGACACACAATAAATGACCACAAAGCAATATAAGATAATGCTTGTATTAGAAAGGAGAAAGGCATGACAGTTGACAAACTTGGATACGAAAATGACAGGTTAACTGACTTGTTGCGACTGAAACGCTAAATTTCAACTGCGGATTTTAGGTTAATAATGTGTCATCGGCTCATCGTAAGAGTTCACCAACATAACAAAAACACAAATGACGTCATTTTCATGTGTTTTAAGTTGCCTTGATCTTAAACAACTTGTGATATCTTGTTTGCATGCGTAAACTGGAAAGCACCCCATTTTGTATGCTGCAGTGGGTAATACAGAGGTTGGTGTGTGTGCAATTTTTTTAAAAAAAATTTTAATTTACTTATTTACATTCGTAAAGTTTTTTTATAACTGATGTTGCATGTGACAGAGAATATAACAAATTATTTATCGCGTTAATGTGGATTTATTTTAACGCTGTGTGTGATTCTACATTGACTTAACCTTTTCTCATTCGCTATTTAGGTATATTCGTAACTTATACAGAAATGTTTCATTTTCGTTGATGTTTACTGCTTCAAAGTTTGTGTCAAATTTAGGTTTAACTGTAAAATATCCAACCCTAGGTTCTCGGGGGGAAAAATTTTTCCTGCCAGGTGGGAATATGGAAAAATTTTCTCAGGACATTTCCTGACCTTTGGGATCCTGCACACCTCTAATCATAATACTATAAAACTTAAAACTTTAACCAATTATGCAATTAACCGTCGACTTACAAACATACATTAAAGTTTTCTTAGCCTCTAAGAAAAGTATTGTCACAATTGCGGCAATACTCTTAATACCCCTAAGTATCAAGAGGTATCAAAGTATTGAACATACCATCTCTACTGTAATGTAAAGCCCATGAATGAGCATTTAATTAATCTCGTTTTGGGAGACACGAGGACATAAATTTTGAAGGTTAAAGGGAAGAATTTTTACGTAGTTGACACAGGGTATTTGGACGTGAATGGAAAATATTCCTGTAGGGTAAATTTGAGATCAAAAAACTCTATCGCATAATAGTGCTGATCTTTTTTACCCCGCCAGAACTTGCAGGAACAGACCCTACACAAGACTGCATCTCCACAATAAATGTATTGTAGCTGCTCTGTTGGCAACCTCTTCTATAAAGCACAGATGGCAGAGTCGAAGCAGTTCAAGTCCGACTAGTTGCATCTGAAGTTGGCTTAGAATAAGTTCCCCCCTCCCCACCCCCCTTTTAACTACCTAAATAATTTTTTCCCACCTCTTTTGATTTCATACTAAAATACATTTTGTAATATAATTTTCAGATTTAGGGTTTATAAAATATATGTCCGTGTGTGGTGTGTGCGTGCATGCACGCACGTGCACATATGTTTGTGTAAAATAATAGCAAAGAGGATGTGGGTAATTTTTTCCTATCTTTAGCTGTGTGTTATCATTAGTCAGTTATATAGAGGTTCTCATGTCAAAGCAGTTTTTAGGCATCCAGAGTTTCAGTACTCGCCTACAATATACCAACTTATGCATTAATTTTAATACAAATCTGAATGCATTTGTAGGACACGTTCCCGCAGTCGCAGCCGTGACCGTGACGGGGAGAGGATCGCAGGCTACCGCCGGTCCCGGTCACGTTCACCACGAGACCGCAGGGGAGGAGGCGGAGGAGGAGGAGGAGGGGGAGGAGGAGATCGAGACAGGGATCGTCGTAGAAATAAGGGTGAAAGGCGTGATAAGGAGCGTGAAGGTCGCTCTGGGAGATACTAGCATTGGCTTTGCTGCTGGCATTTCCTTTTTCATTTTGAAGACTGTACAAATGTTTGCTATAGTGTTAATTGATACTCTGGAATCAGGTTTTAAAATAGAAGTCACTTGGGCATTACTGTGTGTGGAAAGACAAGACAGTATTGTTTGTACTAGCACTGTCTTTATTTTTGACTTGGATGTAGACTTCAAAAATTACTTTCCACATTTGGTTAAACAATGTTTCAAAAAAAATTTAACTTGGAATTTTGTGATCTGAGTGCCGTGACATGTACAACATGAATACCATAGATTTCCATAAATGTAAAGGTAGATGAAAGATACAATCTTTTTTAAGAATTGTATTTCCCAGTCCTGTGTTCAATCAATTTTTATACAGTGAAAATATGTGAATAATACTGCATGTAATCATTTTGTATTTTATATTGAAGGAAAAATATCATACCACCTTAATCTTATCAACATAGGTTAGATTTTATTAATTTATTACACTACATTGTTTCACAAGATGTGTTTTAATGGTGTCAAACATTTTACTGTATGCATATAGTACAATTACCATATTTATCCCTTAATAAATTTTCCTCCTTTTCCCACACCCCTCCCCTCCTATCATATTTTGTAATAATTTGATCATTGTGTGCTTGGACACAGTTGCATAATGTATGGGTATGTGGGGGAGGTCCTCAATACGGTATCAGTTTTTTTTTTATTGTGCTGCAGTTACCAGCAGCTTGCATTGTTGCCATGTTGTATGAGACTGCATTGATGCATTAAATGGCACAACCTTAAGTTTTGTTCTTTTGTGTATGCACATTGTAAAATAATTAGGAAGCTGTATGTGGAGACCATAGAGAGGCAGTCTGGTTACTTTGTGCATACCAGCTACATACAGTCACCAATTCTGGAGTTCTGAGATTGAACCGCAATTTAAATTCATGCATTCTGATATTCAAGTTAACAAAATACATATGTTGCTTTGCATCATAATTTGTTTTATAAAATGTAACAAACATAACTACTGGTTGATCAGGCGATTTTGAAAGTACTGTGGACAAATTATTTGCCAGTGATGAACGTGTGCAGGAAGACAAAAATTGGCATACCTCCATATTTATCCTTATAGGCTGTTCACGGTACAGAGAGCAGGCCCTACTTACTTTTTTATTTCTGCCCTTTTATCCTTTAATGCTTTTTAAAATAAATATTTCTGCATGAAAGTAATAAACACAGTGTGTAAATAGTCTGCCAGCAATAAAAGTTTTAACTTCAGGTAACACCTTTCCTACTGCCAACCCTTGTCGTGTGTGGGCTGCATGTGCTGCTATGTTTCTATGTTAGATTGTGGTTCAGATGTATGACTGTCCAAATTCACTGGATAGGGCCCTTATCTGGCTTCGTACCCTAGAAAAGTGCAGCATGGAGATAGTCACTTTACCACTGTCCGTGTTCACAGTAAGGGCAGAACATCCCTACATCCAAGGGGAGACAACATTCACCCTTATACAGAAAAATCTTGATTCTAAGACCTTCCATTCCTGAAGATGTTTTTTTCCAACGGATGTTGGATGTGTATGTTTTAGAAGTTCATCACCAATTCATAACTAAATTTTATTTCACTCAACTCTCATCAATTTCCACAGCATACAGAAGCAGTGTAAGGCATACTAATGGTCAGTAATTTACATTGGAGGAACTTCGTATTTACGGCCTATGTATGTTTTCCTGCAATTAACATTAATTTTTGTACGGTTTATTCTACATTAATTTCAATGTCTCACATTCCCTAAAGTCACATACACCCTCTCATGAACGTATAGCCGACAGTCTACATTTACAAGCACCTGTGATGTACGCCATATATCTTTGTTATGGATTTGTAACGCTAAAAACTTTTAGAAAACGTGTTTCATTACAATCAAATTCAGTTGTTTTTTTGTTTACGCCGCAGCAGCATCATAGAGATTGTTGCAAGCAATTAAGCTCAAATTTAAAAGATGTACATAATGTGAATGTGTACATGTCAAAAATAAAGTGGGAAATTCTTTATGGCACGGTCATGGTCGTGTACGCAAGGGCTGATCACATACACAATAACTAAAGAGTGCAATAAAGAATACCTGCTTTAATTTTGATATGTATGTACACATGTGTTTTGCACACATTTCTCATTATGAACTAAGTTTTTTTTTTTCACACACTGCCATAGAATTGTTGCAAACAGTAAGTGCAATAAGATGAACATCAACTATAGATTTTACACAGTAGTTTTTCAACGTATAACGCCATCTTGGTGTCACTGCATCTCTTTGCGCATTGTATTTTTTGTAATGCATTGTGTACCCGGTTAGGATAAGTGCGAATAAACCCGTGTTGTTTTACGTTTATCTGATTATGTTCGGTGGACAGTGAACACTTTTAACATGGAAAAGTGTAAAGTGGTACGAACTACGTTGTGGGTGGAAGAGAAGTTAAAAATAATTATAAGTTCGACAAGCATTTGCAATGTACCAGTTGAAAATGTTTTTATAACCAATAATGAATTCTCGTGCATGGCTCATGCAAGTATTTTTAGCAATCCATAATAGTGATTTTCCTACAATTTACACTTTCCCCACAATTTCCATTTTTTTCTTGTGTTCCCTTAAAAATTGCAATTAAGGGGTTTTACGATATTTGCATTCTTTTGCTTTATTTTAATCTAATGCTGTGCAAAAGTGCCTGGCCATAGGAATGAAGCCTGTTCAGCCATAAGTACCGTAAATCTAAAAAAGTAATAGTAAATCATAAAACAAACGCAACAAGAGCTTCAAGGATCCAAAATTTGAAAGGCATGAAAACTCGTGAACATTTCAGACATCATGCTATACACATTATATCATCGCACCAATGATGCCCAGGCCCAACAATTATAACCTCCTCAACAGCTGCTAACAACTATGTCCATTAAAAAATAACCTAGCCATTGTGTTGCATGTAAAAAATGTCCTCGGACAACAGATCCAGTACATAAGAAAAGTGATCTAGCTGTTGTACAAGTGAGACACTAGTCCGCACACCCACTGTGCTGCAAGCATTTCTTGTAGTAAGGCGTAATTTTGTGTTACAGCTTGTGTGATTTCATCATCATATCAAGTCATTAACATCTGTGGAATAGCTATGTTGCAGCTGCGGCAAAGATGGATTTTTGGTAAACAAATTTTGGTCGCCTAAAATTAATTTACGGCAGTGCTGTATTGAGTCGTTTTGTGTGAGTCAGTGTATTTTAATTGTTGTAATGTAAATATTTGTTAAAGTAAAACAAAAGCCCATTGTATTGCATAGGCTTTTGTGGGACTGAAACAGTTGTTTTGGCGTAGTGAAACACTCGTTGATATGATGTTCATTGAAGTGGTGCTTTGCTGTATTTTGCCTGATCTGTTTTTTTTTTGTAATGGCTGTATGGCCCCAGGTTCTAGCAACTCAAATAAGAGAAACTTACCCCATACTAAAGAACCAGAAATCTGGATTGTATGATCTTGCAACTTCTTGAGTTCTAAAAATTACTGCATGCTAAAAGAAAAGCAATTTGCTTAGGTGCATATAAAATTTATGATAGTGCAGCCTGTTCTTTGTTAATATCCCTATCTTTGATTTCGACTGTTAGCTCATGCCTTGTGTATTCTGATGAATACTTCGTCAAATCTGAAGTACTATTCAACCAACAAAGTTTGTTGCAGAAAATGTATGCCAACCGCAAAACAAATTAACAAAATAAAGAAAAATCCAGTACAAGTGAACATGAAGTAAAACTGGGGGTTAAATGCATGCAGTAGCATTGGCAACAGTTGTGAGATTGGTTTGTTAATGTGGGAATGAAAAATGTGCTCATTTCTGGGACACATGGGAGCTATGAAAAACTAACATTTCTAGGCACAGTGGGTTCATATGTTCATGCATTGCATGTGCTCTAATTTATCGATTTTTGTCTATCTATAGGTACAGTAAAATTCATTACCCTTCCCCCTTTCAACTTTTTTACAGAATAATCATTCAGTCCTGAATGATACTGTTGAAGGGAGGTTTAACTGTACCAAATTTGGACACAGCTGAAAACATTGAAAATTATAATTCAGAAGAGACCATTGCAGATCTTTCTGCCTTTCAGAAAATGCACTAAAACCAGCTAAGATTAACTGTTATTCAGCAGATACTCGTACATCACAGAGAACATTGCAGAAAGGTAAAAGAAAAACACCAAACTGAGAAATCAAACAAGGACAATTTGTACAGATACATGTAAAAATAATAATGATCACAGTGTAAACCGGGTAACTTCAGAATGCAATGCAGAACACAGGGACTAATCTTGGTTTGTTTGTGGGGTTTTTTTTTTTTTGGCCGGGGGGGGATACAACAATGTTCTGTAATAGTGTGGTATGAGTGTGTGTACACATTCAAGTTGTAACATAGTTTAACATTACCAGTTTTATTTGTAAAGGTAAATATCATCTACTTCTTAAGATAAAATGTGTCAAAAATAATTTGTCTGGAGAGAGATATGTTTCTTATAGACTATAAACGGTAAAGTGAGATTTTTTGAAAGCCCTCTCATTGGAAATAATAGTCTGTAAATATTTCTTATTTTAGCCTTAGAGGTTAACTTCAGAGTGCAATGGAATATACAAAAGCTTATATATATATATATATATAAAAATGCTGGATATTACTTGTGCGGCAGTACTTATTTTTGAAGGTGGTAGAAGGATGAAATGTAACTTAGGCCTCAAAAGTGCTCACTGTACCGTGAAAAGCTTAAATTTTTATTTTTAAGTGGAAGTATCAAAGGAGATGCAAATTTTGGAATGATTGGAATTTGTTTGGAAAAGGAACAGAACAGGTTTTAATGTAAAAATGTTTGTATCCATACAATACTCACGACCCTATGTGGGAAAAAAAATTTCCAGAGAACGTAGTGTGGGTAAGTATTTTCTACACATGTGTAAATCTACCCACTCTTTTATTCTGCTCTTGTAAACAAATTTGCAAATAAAATGTTTTGTTTTTTTTTCATGAATAAGTTTCTATATATGTTTGTGAAACATTTCCTGTATGCTCTATGAAAATAATTTGTTACTAGTTTTCGAAAATTATAAACAGTTTGTAATTTCCGATAACTAGTAACTAGGGACCGCAGAAAATGGTGAACCGCATAATTGGAAGTTATTTCACACTTCGCGAAACCTACCTATTTTTTACAAAATGCGAATTTTTGCACTACAAATGCGATCACACGAATATTTACATTCCTCAGAACAGGTAAATAATTGTTTCCAATAGATTGTCGACAATTGATTGTACTGCCAACACAGCAATTTGTCGCTCTTCGTAGTGTTTTGTACTGATTATTTCTGTGCTAAGATGCTGAAAATAGCTACTATTTTTTATCGCGCATGCTTAATGAAGAATGTTTCTACAGTTTTGACATAGGAATAAAATAATTTCCAAGCTCTGTAACATGCATGCCGACTGAGTTCTGAAAAAGTACTGGACTGTTCTTATTTTTTAGGTTAAGTGGAAACAAAACACATGAAATATGTTACGCAAATTTTGTTTTTGTGTCGAATTTAAATTAGTTGGTTTGAGGAAAGGTATGCAGTATAGAACGAATCTGCAAATAAATTATTTAATGCTTCTGACGAACAAACGTGATTTTAGTGATGTAAACTTGCAAGGATTACAATGGGGGGGGGGGGGGACATTTTAAGAAATGCGCATTTTACAAACAGCAAGTTTGCGTGTTTTGTAAGTAATGTATTTGTAAACCTTACTATAATTATTGAAATGCATGTTGCCTGAAAAAATCGCACTTTCAACACTTAAGTAGTGTGCGAAAATTTGTGTCTATATAGTAAATTCGAGTGTAAGGTTAACTTCGGCCAAACTGTGTGTGTGTATTGCTGTATCTATACGAATACGAACAGCGACATATATACATATCACTTCCCCCCCCCCCCCCCTCCCAATTGTTTCGACAGCACGTCTCATGAAAGACATTTTAACTAACCCCTCACCATCACCGTTTCCTGCTTTCCCTCTAAATAATATAAAGGGAACCCCAACAAATGACACAAATTAAACTGGTTGGAGTGCCAACCTAGCTATAATATCCTACGTCAATTACTGGATGGAAGTTAGCTAACGTTAGACTTTCAGTGCCTGCCATGATGGGGATCACGAGGGAAGATGAAAATGCAAGTGTACATTGGACTCGTTTGTTTACAAACATTTTTTCCCTTCAGTGAAAATCAGCTGTGTTGGAAGGAGACATTGTGGCCATGCTACTTTTCTAGAACTGTCAAAAAGTTTACACCACATGTCTTAAATTAATGTTTTCTTCTTGAGTTAATGTATTTCACTACTGTTGTTTCTTGTATTTATTCATTACTTTTCTACTTCTTATTCTGACTCTGAACATATGCATTAATTTTCTTCCAAAACATTCTAATTTACCAAATTTTTTTAATTTTTAGACTCAATTTTTAATATGAATGCAAAGAAATTCATTATTGATTTTATTTTTAGAACAAGTTATAGCACTGTAGCATCACTTTCATTTTAAACACCAAAATTGATACTTACATTTTTATATACAGAAATTTAACACCGCTTTCCTGTTTAAATGCCTAAATTTATCACTGATTTTCACAATTTTTTGCACCAAAATCAGGCATTCTATTTTACCGTTTTCTGGGGTGTCTAGTTATAACTGTTTCCAGCCTGTGATGGGGTCAGCTTACTGAATTGTCTTGTTTTTTTGGTCATTCTACGCTCTTCCCTAGCCTACCCTTTCTACATTCTCTCTTATTTGCTCATTGTTTGCCCTAAGGTCTTAGATTTGAGTGCCAAAAATTGTGCGTGTTCAACGACCCCAAAAAAAGCGACTTTTAAGTAACTTATCTTTCGTGGTATTAGGACTGCCAAAAAAAATTGTGTTAACGAGGTTGAAAATGTGTAGGAAGATTATGTCTTTTGATGTATTATGCTTTTTCTTGTCAATGGTATTTAACTTTAGCTCTTTCCTTCTTATAGTCTTACATTTGAGTTCTCGAAGTTTGCATTACTGTTATTTCCCCCGATACGTGATATGTATTGTTTACCATATAGGATGGATGTTCTAGACAGGATATATTGTATTACTCATCAGCCCACCATATGCTTTTCTCCACCCCATAGCTATGAGATACCAGCCAACGTGCTGAGTAGTGGCCCAATTTTAGTATAAAATGGGAGTCGCTGCTCAACTCCAGACCAATTTTCACTTTCCCACTAAACTAGCTGCCAGGGAACTGAACAGCCTGTGCTTCAAGTCTTCACTTATGCCTAGCTTTGCTACATCCATAGTGCTAGCCATTAGGGTTTCTCTAGCTTATCCTTGCCTACCCTACTTCACTGCACCTTTGTGCCAGGATACACCAGCTCCAGAGCATATTGGTGCAACCCACACATCTCAAGATAGTGGGTACTGAAATAGGGCGCCCCTCAGTCTACAGCACACATGTCGTCTGACATGTTATAAGATCACAAGAAACCTGCCTTGCCAATTTGAAGGGTGTTGTATTCTTCCAATGACCTCCAAGCGCTGTGGTCTGAAGGAGTGCATCAAACAGACCTTGCTCACTTCTGGGCGCATGTATGAGCTAACCCCTGCCCTCGTTGCCTCCATTGCTTGAGCACTAACACTATCAGGACCCTGCCGAACTAGAAATGCCCAAGGATCTTTCTGGAGTCCGTATGATCAGGTACAGAAGTACCCCCCTGGATAGCAGCTTACTGCAGACAGCCAAACCAAGAGGCCTACGGAAGCATTGGTCTACCTTGTTTCCGTTGTACTAGTCCCAGTGCCTTGACCAACAGCTACACAATGCTCAGATATACCCCTAAAGGTAGGCAACTTAAAATGCAAGATAACACGCGCTCAGAATCGGACGTTGTACACCTGCACCTCCCCAGGACTGATCATGAGGAGAACCGCTGCTGGATAGGGTGCACCTGCACAAAAGCTCACCTCATTTAACATAAGGCTCCGGTCCACAGGACATCACGCGTCAATTTATTCTGAAATATTATATGGTGATTAATTATATATTATTCATATAATTTCTGTACTAATTGACTCGTGCGAGGGAAATCCTTAAGGGTGGAAGTTTGAAATTGATTGCTGCAAAATGCAGAATAGATACAGTAATTTGGGGCTGCTTTGCTCCATTTTTCTTGCATTTTAATGTATAGTACCTTTTAAATTTATATTTTTGAAATTTTTGTTATCGTTTCTCCATCAAAGTGAGGTATGTATAAAAGATTTTGGTAATATTATTTTCAAAAAAGTATGCTTTGGTCACTTCCATTCAGATCAGGAAAATTTTAGAATGTGTAGATTAACATTACACTATCAGTTCTTTGGTTTGGGGCCACCTCCACTGCTTCAGTGATTTCTTCATTGGACTAATAGATACCATCAGTTACCTTCGTGATCACACCAGGAAAATATTCTTCATATTTGAGTACAACATGATGTCCCACGATTATGACTTTTTCAAATCATGACCAGCTTTCCTTTTGTCCATGTGGAATATCAATACAATTTATCTCTTCAGCGGTTAAACTGGATTGGTGTTTTTGGTACTGTTAAAAATTCTCATCGGATGAATCTAACTTCCATCATCTTTGTATGAACATATTTCATACGTATGCTTTTTGGTAGTCTGCTTCTTTGTTCCCAAATCAATGGACATTACACCAGTCATGCTTTGTCCAGGAATCACCTGTACTTATTTTCTTCCTCTGCTACTTTGAGCATATGTAGTCCATGCGGATCTTTTGTCATGAAGTGCTTCGATAAATAGTCTTCTGCAATACCTTGGTCACATTTCCGTGAAGGAAGACGACAGAAGTTCATAGTTATTGATAGGATAAATCCCACACATCCTGAAGTCCAATCTTAGATTTGCAGCCGAATTAGAAGCAAGTGTATCCATGAGTATCTAAAAGAAATGGGAAGTGTTGCTCTAGCAGTACAGTCTCTTTCAAACATATTTTGCTAGCCTTTCACTCGGAAAGAGTTTTTCTCCATGCTGTTTTCATGGGTCGAAAGTCTAGAGACTGGGTTAGATGTTTACTGTTTGCTGGCAAATACGAACTGTGAAACATGTGTTAAATGTGAAGTTAAAGTTGTTGCAGATCACTACCTTTTTGCCATCCTGTCTCCCCCCTCCCCCCCTCTCTGGACTTTCATTTTTTTTTTTTAATTTTGGTAACATCGTGCTTGTAAACCACTCGCAGAAAGTGTTGCTGTCGTACCATGCACTTTGGGTATTCGCACAATGGCAGACTTTTGGTCCATTTACCATCCACGTAACCACATATGTTGATTTGAAACTACAAATCGTGGACGAGTTTTACCTTCAGTGTTCCCTGCAAACATCAGGAAATGGTGGCTTTTTAGGAATTTTTTCTGGATATTTTACTCCCCCTTTTTACAAGAACCGTTTTTTACCAATGGTCGTCAGTCGGGTTACTTTGTAGTCGAAGTTCAGGATGTCTTACAGAATGACAACACCCATTCATGACCTGGACAGTTATCTTTAAATCTAGGTATGTTCCTTCCAATCTAGCACAATTTCACAATCACTCGTAACTCTAATGTTGTTACTGGAAATCCATATGATGGCGATTCATTGGTCAGAATGGTGGTAATGTTTTGGAACGAAGTTAGGTGCTAGATGTCGCCGTGTTGTCGTCAAATGAAGTTTTTGGTAGAGTATGAGATGGAGTCCTAGGGTGCTGCGGGCTGATCACCCAGGCATGCAATTCCCGCTGTGCTGAACCTGCTTGTTGTAAGGCACTTTCGTGCCGCGTGCCGAGATGTTCTGTGAAGTCGTTGCATTTAAGAAACTCCCTACACTGTGGAATGTTAGGGTGTACCACACGCCCATAAAAGCTATACTTCATGTGGTGCACACAAAAATTACACTTAAAACAGTTCATGCCAGTGAAGGTAAAATTGGTGGGATTTAAGGGCCCTTGCCCTGAAGTGCCTTTGCAGCATTCGAATAAAAGGCCTGCATCAGTTCTGTAAACACCTTTAATATGACGTTAATTATACGTTCCTCCAGGAAACAGTTTACAAGCACGCCCCTTTTAATTTTGGAGCCGAAGTTACACTGCGAAAAATAACATGGGGCTAACAAGTGATTTTAGTGTCCAGTAAAATTTGAAAATACTCCCCTGGTGATGCAAACCTCGGGACAGCAAAGGGTGTTGCTTTTGAACACAGTGAAAGCAATAAACACACCTATGTTATGGTTTAATGTATTCTCTGTTTTCGTGATCTTCCTTTTATTTACATGCAACATATTAGACTTAAACAGTAATATTGACAACATTTTATCTGCAATGTCAACACACAAAACCTTTCCATCATCTTTGTTTACCTATCAACAGGAACAGGAAGGGGTCATAGATATGTATAACAAACATTACACTTTTGGCGACCTTCATATCTTACTCTCACAATAAATCTCTAGTCCCATTTCTTTACAATTCTTCAGAGATACATATCCGGTTAAACCTCTTGTCAAAAGAGTGCCGACTTCAACAAATTGTAAATCAATCTCACCTTTCTTAACTTTATCACATACAAAACGATACTTCAAGTCAATGTGTTTCACCCTTCGAATATTATCGGGATTCTTAATTACGGCAATACAACCTTGATTATCTTCAGACGTAATCTTATCTAATTTGACGTTTAAGTCTGACAACAACTTTTCCAGCCATAAACACTCACAAACTGCAGTACTTAACGTTACGAGTTCTGCCTCTGTCGTTGACGAGGCTTCACAATTCTGTTTCCTTGTCACCCAGGATACCACATTTCCATTTACCTTACACAAAAAACCTGAAACTGATTTTCGATCATTTATATTTCCTCCCCAATCTGCATCAACAAAACAAGAAAGTTCAGAACGGTTTCCTCTGTACACCAATTCAACTTGTGCAGTGCCCTTCAAATATCTCAAGACCTTTTTTAATTGATACCATGCTTCATCAGTTGCTTTGTCCAGTAGTCTACTGAATTAATTTACAGCAAAACATGTGTGGTCTGGTACTCTACATCAGACAGCCTATCAGTTCTCTAAAAGGTTTTGTTCTTACGTCATTTTCATGTGTACAAGGTTGTATGTTTAGCTTTGGCTCAATTGGTGTTGGTAATGATATACAATTCTCACAACCAAATTTTTTCAAAATTCCTTTTGTGTACTTGGTTTGGTTATTTTTCAACATTTTTTTCTCCCCGTCATGACTTATCTCCAACCTAAGAAAATGTTTGTTTTTTCTTTAACCTCAAAATTTGATGCTAGCTGAGACTTACCATAATTTATGATATTAATGCTTGAACTGGTGAGAATAATATCATCCACATAAAGCAGTAAATTCAAAATTTCATCTCCACTCATCAATGTATACAGACAACACTCGTTTTCAGACCTTACAAGACCTAATTCTAACATAAACTTGTCATTCCAGCACTTAGGTGCCTGCTCAAGACCATACAAAGACTTATTTAATTTAAGAACAGAATTAGGCTTAAAACTAACACCAACTGGAGGATAAATATATACATCTGAATGCAATTCACTATTCAAAAATGCAGTTTTTACATCCAACTGCTCAAAATGATAAGACTTCTGATTTCCAACAGTTAATACTGTTCTTATGGTAGTTATTCTAGCTACTGGTGCATATATGTCATAACAACTTAACATTTCCTTCTTGTGCAAAATCTGTTGCAACTAGTCTAGCCTTATGCCTGTCCCATCATCCTCTAAGGGTTTCAACGCATATACCCACTCTGTATCAATCACTTTTATATCCTTTGGGTTTTCTACGCCCTCCCAGGTTTTTTTATAGACTCAATTCCCCCATCCATCGCTTGTAACCACATTTCCCTGTCGACACTTATTTCTACTTCATTGTGGTTCTTTGGAACGTTCTCTACAAAACTCGTCACATTATATGCCATATACATTTCATAGTCATCAAATATTTTTGGAAACATCGCACTATGTTTATGATCCCTAAATACACTTTCTTTTCCTTCTTCACTTACATCACTGGACTGACACTGACATTTTCAAGTTCACTGCGTTCCCCAGCATCCTGTTTACGTTCTACAAGTTTTCTTTAATTTCTTTCTTTGAATATAAAATTACTGTCATCAAACTTAACATCACATGACTATGATTTTTCCCTTTTAAAGATTCAATAGTCTATAACCATTTTGAGAATACCACACTAATATACATTTTTCTGCCTTATTGCCAAACTTTGTACGCAACTCCTTTGGTACATGGCTGTATGCTGCACATTCAAAAACCTTCAGATTTTTTATGTTTGACTTACACCCATACCAGATTTCAGCTGGTGTAACTCCTTCCACGCTTGCAGTTGGACTACAATTTACAATATAAGCTGCTGTTCTGACAGCTTCTCCTCAAAGTTGTTTAGGTACCCCAGATTCACTGATCATACTATGTATCCATTCGACTAAACTTCTATTCATCTTTTCTGCCTTGCCATTTTGTCCAGGCGTTTATGGCACTGTGTAATCAAGAATTACGCCTTTCTTTCTACAAAAATCAATCAATTCTTGTGCAACATACTCTCCTCCATTGTCACATCTTAGCTTTGATACAAACTGCCCATGCATAATATTGCCTGTAATACTATAATAATCTTTAAATTATTCTGTAACTTGACCTTTTGACTTGATCAGATATGCCATTGTGAAATTTGAAAAATCATCAATGAATGTAACAAAATATTTATGACTCATTGGTAGGAGGTTAAATTGGACCCCACACATCTGAATGAACTATACGTTATACACTGTTACTTTTTGTTCTATTACAAAATGGTAACCTTGTTAGCTTTCCATTTACACACTCCTCACAGAATTCAACTTTGTTCATATTTAAATCCTTTTTATCCCTTCCACCATGTTTTGACTGACCAATTTTTTCATTTCAAAATAGCTTAGGTGACCTAATCTTCTATGCCATAGCTTATTTTCTTCACACTCTACTTCAGTCACACAACTTTCAGCTGAATTTCGATGAATTTTTAACTCGTATAAAGTATTTCTAATACCCTCTCCAATTTTATGTTCCTGAAGGTACAACTGTACCTTACCATTCTGGAAAAAAAACCTTAATAGTAGCATTTTCTAAACGTTTCACTGATAAGTTTTTTCTTATGTTTGGTACATAAAATACTTTTTTTTTTTTTTTCTGTAGGTTCAGTTCTTTTACCCTCTGCTTCCAAGAACCCATGAATATTTCCTACGCCTGTTGCCTCAATCACACTATTGTGTTTAGCCACTGCTATCTTTACAGGCTCTTTCAGTTACTCAGAAAATACAATTCTGTCATTGAACCCTACCATAGGATTTGTACACCCTGAATCTACAAAGAAATTTTTGCTAATGCTATCATTGTCTGCTTCTATTTCACTTATGAAACAAATTTCGCTATAATTAAGGATACTAGGTTGACATTTACCTTGAGTGTCCATGTCAACATAATTGCTTTTTGGCTCACCCATTGTTGAGTAATGTTTAGATTGATATTCTTGACGACCAACTGCTTGGAAATGTCCGCTCTGGTGAACATTTCCATAATACCTTCCAGGTCGATGATGTCCATGAAATCCCTCTTGGTAGCCCTGCTGAGTTGCACTTCTTAAGCTGTTCCTGGGCAGCTGCCTACAGTTTCGACGAATATGTCCCTTCTTGTCACATTCATAACATACACTGAGTTGCTGATGGCAACAATGCATTTTGTACTTCAGCCTTAGTAGATTTGCACTTTCTCTTCTGGTGGCATATTTTCAATGACTGTAACCACTACATCAAATGACTTGAATAAACGCAACAATAAATGGCATATAGTGTCATTATCCTATAATTCTGCACCAGTAGATCTTAACTGCCTTTCCACTTCATCAAACTGCCGCAGGAAACTATCTACACTTTCACCTTCATTTAGCATCAATGACTGTTATTTCTTTAAATACATTTGCTTGGGCAATCCCTTCTTCTCGTACAGATTTTCTAGGCATTTCCACATTTGGTATGCACTTACCTTATCTTGCAAATTTTCTATTTGAGAATCATCAACACATTGAACAATTAAGTTTCTAGCCCGAGTTTCTTTTCTCTGATCTGAATCACATGTCGGTTTTCCATCTTCAATTTCAACATGTTCCTTGTTAACACACTCAGCAACATCATTTTCCGCAAGTAACATAAGCATTCTGAACTTCCAATTGTAGTAATTCGAGCCATTTAGTGGCTCTACCACATAACCAACTTTATGTTGCATGGCCATTTTCTTTCATCTCTGAATAGCCACTTAGCACAAAAATACTAACTCTTACATCTTGCCATCAAATATCTTCACATATACCTTGGCCATTCCGTGCATTGATATTTTACTCATACAGCTTTTCTTCAAAACTTTCGCCATGTGCTTGTTCATCGCGCTCTGGGACCATAACCTGTTTTCTTTTGAACACAGCTAAAGCAATAAATACTCACTCCTAAGTTATGGTTTAATGTATTCTTTTAATTCTTGATCTTCCTTTTATTTACATAGAACATGCTAGACTTAAACAGCAATATTGACAACCTTTTATCTGCAATAACACATAAAACCTCTCCATCTCCTTCGTTTACCTATCAACAGGAACAGGAAGGGATCGTAGATATGTATAACAAACATTACGCTCTTGGCGGCCTTCATAACTTAACAAGGCGCAGTATCTCGGGCGGCTAAAACAAAAACTTTTCCGGAAAAATTACTTACTATTGGTGTTGCATGACTGGTGCAAAAGAGATGAGTACCACCCTAGTACAGGAAACGTGACATGTCCATGCTCAACCTGCCCCTCTGATCCTTGCTGACTGACTTCCCACGAGGGCAGGCCCACACACCACGGAGAGATCTACTTGCACACATGCATGAAGAGAACTTATAACTAAGTACAAAGATAACCCTTGCATAGAAGATTCTCTTAATAACGCACTTACCCTCGGGGATCAAAATGACACCTGGTGGGGTGGAGAAATGAAAAGTAGCTTTTGAGTGGAGAATTTTTTTGTAAATGGTTGGGTATTGCCCGGCGTCAGGCATCACCAGAGTCGGTGCTGAGGTTGGAGAGCTGACTTTTGTTTAAGCTCTTGGTCGTGCCGCTGAACAGCAATGCCTGCCTTTCTTGCTCCTTGTATATTAAATTATAAAAACACTTATGGAGATCTTCGTGGACTCGGGGCGGACCACACACTGCCTTGGTTAAATACGTTGTCTTGTAAACATTGCATACAGAACACTATTGGAATCGACACATAAAATAAACACTTTAAGAATTGGCGAAAATGAATGTCTCGTGCCCATATTCACCCGAAGGTGTAGACGAATTTAATAACGCCACTGGAACTGTGCATGTTTATTTCGTAATGGCTGCACCCTTTTCAATGAAAGTAACTTTACATTTGACACCGTTCTGTAGCGATAATACAGACAAAATGGCCACGTGGGCTACACAATAGTTACGTGAGAATTAAGCTCCCGGTGGCAATGCTAAACCAACCGGGTGAGGAAGGGTGAAGTTCCGGGTGGTTAAAACGTTTAAGGTTCCGGAATATTACAATATATCGCAGTTAATAAGATTGGTAACTAAGAATAAATTACACCCAGGCCCACGAGACATGACACGACTCACCCCTCCAGTTGCCGAGTGCTGACTGACTTGGTGCTAGAGCCGGTGTTGGCAGGCCCGTGCCCTACACGGTACTACTTAAAAGAGACATAACCTTTAATACACATTAATGGATGAGGTGAAGGTGATACATGTGAAATGTAAGCAAACAACAGAGAGGACACTAGTGAAAATGGATGTGCATGAAGACTGGCTTTAATGTGCATGCCTTTCTCAGTCTCGCAATGAGCTTGCATATTGCGTGAACACTAAAATAAATATATTATGTTTTCCACACAATTTGCTGCTACTTACATATTACTCCACCATGGGGAGTTGGTGGCTGGTTACACACACACGATGTTACAGTGAACTGCTATCGTGGTTTGCCCTAATCTACCCTGCACTGCCCTACACTACTTGGCACTTATCACCAACAGAGCATGCTCTGCGTAAAGCGCATGTCTTGGCGAAAGTCCCTCGCTGCGGCGGGCAAACTGTCTAGGGAGGAGTTCGTTGACTACGTCATAAATATTGTGTGAAATGAGGTGGACATAGCACTGATAGGGGCGAACAAAAACATAGCATAACAAAACTATATAATAACTACAAAAACTTGGAAAGAAAAGGTAGCATTTGCTTTGAAATTTAAACACATGACAGTGTTTGGAATTGTGTGTTTGTATTCTCTTGTTAAAACTAATTTGGAGTGTTTTTGGCTAGAGTATCACCCCACCGGAGTGTTTGTTTACAACCGGGCCTTGTTCTCATCTGATTCTGCACTGCCTGTTTTCCTGCATCTGATCTGCACCGTCGCATTCCCGTTGTGTTGCACTTCACTTGACTTTCGTGGTGATCGATCGCAGAGTGTGCCTGCGTGTTGTGTTGCAGTCGATGCGGTCGGCTGAACAAGCGGGCTAAAGGGTAGGGGAACGAGTGAATGTCAAATCCTCTCCGTCCTTTTTTGTCAAAGCTCTTACATGCAGCCTAGGGTATCCTCGGAGTCCTCCAAGGGCGCAAAAAGTAGGCATGTCTTTGCTGAGCCCCACTTTCTTATGGTGCTAGGATTTGGTGTTGGGTGTTGCGGTGGCTGGAGCACATCCACACCGACGACACTGATGTGGCAGTCGTAGCCACCGCAGGTGGAGTGAGGCAACATACCTGCTGCTCACTCCCGCGTTCGCTGCTTACGTTCGTGCTATCTTCCCTGCTCCTCTTGCTCTTTCTTTTATTCAGTTTCTGGGGGCGACCTGGACGAACTGACTCATCTTGCTTACGTGCATTCTCCTCTTCTTTGCTTGTTATCTCCTCCATGCTGCAGGCTGTCGCCGCTATTTCTGGCACATTTTGTGGAGCTGTTTGAGATGCTGTAGCAACAACAGGTTCCATCGGATCGGCAGGGGTGCTCTTAGGCGCTGTGTCGTCGAACACACCTGATGAAGCACTCTGCCACTCCCTGTCAGGCATAGTTATGCCGGGCAACGATGGGTCTTCGGCACTATCTTCTCTACCCTCCTCCGAAGGTCCGGTGACACTTGCCATTTCATTGCCTCCCCCAGGGAGCTCGTCTCCGACGTGGCCATCAGAGGTCACATTGGGTGATACTCTCACATCGTCCTCTTCCTGCTCAACTCCTGTGTCGCCTAGAAGTGCTGCTGTACACCTCCCTTCTCCTCCTGCTCGACATCGTTGATGCCGTCATGCTGAGTGTCCTGGGGATCAACTTCGTCATGGACGTCACCTACTGCTGCTGCCTGATGTCGTCCCGGTTCACCCTCACCCTCCTCCTGGAGATAGAGATAGTATAGGTGGTGAGTCCCTGCTCTGCAGTAATCCGGTTCGGCTCACTCTACTTCACTGCAAGGCCTGCGCAGAAGTCTTTCCGGGCTGAGGATGCGTGTGTACGTAAAGTTCTTGGCAGAGTCTTGGCACTGGTGGTGGTCGTTGGTAAGCACTGTGTTGTATACCACCCATGTTGTTCTCGCACTTGCTGTTCTTGTTCTCATTGTGTACGGCGATTGGTTGCACTGCTCGCTGCTGCTAACTGCATGTGGGCAGTTTTGTTCGCCTGGCAATCGCAAGTTTCTTACTGTAAGAACTTCGGCAGACATTTTGCCGGTGGCGGCGTTGACATGTCGGTGGAGTGTGTACAATGTTACTGGCAGGTGTTGTGCCCATGTTGCATGTTGGTCACCCACACGGAGGCGCGGCTGCACTTTCAGCTCCTGATTGTGCTGCTTCGTGGGATTGGCCCTGGGATGGTACACTGTCGTCGTAAGATGGCGTACTCCCCACTGAGTACACAACTCACACAATTTCTTCCCCGTGAACTGGCTCCCATTATCTGTTAGTAGGTTTTTGGGCAAACCCCGTTGCAGAAATAAGTCCTTACTCAAAACTTTTGCAATGTTAGCAGTGTGTGCACGGCTGATGGGATTCGCTCTTACATGTTTTTAATAATTGCCAGTCACGACCATGATGAATCTTTCGCCAGTTGTCCTGCAGTATGGCCCCATGAGGTCGAGACACACTGTCTCGAACGGTTTCTTCGGTGGCCTGGCTGTTGCTGTTGTCTGTCAGCTCGACGAGCCTTAAACAGGTTGCATTTATGTAGGAAGCGATGGGTGTGCTACGCGAGACCGGGCCAGAAGAAATGCTCACGTACATTGTGTCTAGTCTGGTTAACCCTGGGGTGTCCTGCCACTGTGCGCCTGGGTGTGTACGTGATTATGCGCACAGCCACCAGAGGCTGCTATCATTGATGTTACCAGAGGCTCCTGCAACCTTACCGGAAACTTCATTGCCATCACCAGAGGCTTCTGCAGTCTCTATTACCAGCTACCAGAAGCTCCATTGTCGACCACGACCGCCAGCATCTTCCAGATGCTTCTCCTTTAACACACCTGCTACAGCTCCTCCTGGATCAACAGCCACCACTACTTGCCAGTAGAGCCAACTACACCCGCTGCGCTTAAAGGCGGTCCCCTTTTTATAATCTCTTCTAGACGTCCCTTGAATAGAATAGCTTTGACCAGAGTTATTTTATAGCCATCAATGCCACTAGCTATCTTGGTTAGTTTAGGAGCAGGTAGCTTACACCTGTTTATGACAGGTTACTTCCATATCACACACTGCTTGGTTAGGAGGCAGCATGCATCTCTAATAAATAAAGATCGTTCCTTTCACTGAGGGTATCTATTCTAGAGGTATTTACCATTGACCACTATGAATTATGTCGACCGTACATCGTCAACCAAGATCGGGTATTGCTATACCAGTACGAACCATAGAGTAGGATTGTGGAGTCCCTTCAGGAAACCGTACGTCTGACACACACACACACACACCATTCAGCGGGCACTCGTTCTGTACCCCAGGGGATAGAACAGTATAGCCCTGACTACCAGCAATTCATCCAACAGCTGCGAGACAGTTACCACAAGTTGTATTCCACTGGAGTTCTTATGGTGCTGGAAGGGATATTTGCTAGGGACTAAAGGCCTAGCTCCTGTTGCGACGCTCGCCCAATAGTGGTAGGAAAGCGGTTTATACGGTTCAACACTCTAGATTTGCACGCCAGTGGTGGGGAACTGATTAGAGCACTGAGCCCATACCAGCAACCACGGTTGGAAGTACACTTAGATAGGGATCTGCCTCGCATTTATGACGATCGGAATGTATCTTTAAATGTCAACCTGACCATTGTGCCTTTTGGTAAAAGGCTCACAGAGGGAGGAGCATAAGGTTGCCTATATCGCCGCCAAGCGAGTGTGCATATGAGACCCGCCGACTCTTAGCAGGCAAGCAGAACGGGACAGAGCTCGGACTGCCAGTCATCTGGAGAGACTTTCCTCTCCAATATTCACGTATATCTACTTCTCTGTGCACATTCGGCTAACCCGAGAGTACTGCCCTGTGGTTCGTGCTCTAATAAAGGGTACTGGTAAGATATGGGGCAGCAAGCTCTGGTTATGGAGACAAGAGGCTGTGGATTGGACCCACTGGCACTGTATTGGTCAGCATGGCACCAATACACACTATTCTCCTGCAGGAGTCGTCTGTTCAAGCCAGCAAGCACCAGCGCCATCTTCAGTGACCGAAGTAACCCCTGGTAAGACAGGTACGGCTGAACAAACAAGCATCCCGACCAAACCTTTGCCGTTAACAGTGGAGAACGTCATACCCAGTCGCCAACTGACACACCAAGCACGAGTCACTAGCCACAAACGTAACTCAAACATCTTCTCAGTTATAAACCAAGCATGCCTGATATCGCACATCTAAAACCATGTTGTTCGTAACTATAGTTCTATAGTCCGGCATGCATCAAATCATTTTCTGGTGCAATAAATGGGGCCAGAGCATCGATTACTGTTGAACAAGTAACTGCAGGACCAGGTCAGAATGACTCAGAGAGCTAAGACTCAACCGGGAACCAAAACCAGACTTTGGGGAGTCTTGAAACATCTCATGGCACCCAAACCAGGACAATGTCCGACACCGGCGTTAATGCAACCAGAACAGCAACCGATAACATGGCAGATGTTGCCAACAACAAATGTAGCCATACCGACTGCGAGGGTACTGGTACATTTAGCATTACTGGCGAAACTCTTCCACCATCTTTGCTTAGGAAGAGTGTACGAAACAAGGAGTACTGAAGGATTCGAATACCGGTGCGAAGCCTGTCGGACACAACAAACTGCATTTTGTAATCAAGTCCCATGTCCAGGGTACGGAGTTAATAGGATTCGTTGCACCATTTGTAATGAGCCATACCACCATGCCTGTATAGGGTGGTCTGCAGAAAGGGTCACCAGACCTGGACTAGCATACGAAACCCGCCCTCACCGATCCCATTCCTCATGACAGCCAGGAACAGCCCCAGGATATCCTGCTAAGTGACACGACCTGGACATCCATGTCCCAGACTTTGTGGGGCTACCACATGAGGACCCTGTTGCGTTCACCACAGAATGTGAGAGGGAGTTTAGCGAAACCGATCTCCCAATAAAGCAATGGGTGAGCAACTCACAGATACATCTTAAAGGCAAGGCGCTAAAATGGTGGGATCGCTAAGGCGAATTTAGAATGGATTAGAAGCAGTTTTGTAGTCAGTTGGCGACTGTGTTTACTGGCCAGACTGACGACGCAATTCTATAGCCAAACCCAGGTACCCGACGATGAAGTGGAAATATTCATCCGAAGGAAGGAACAAATGTTCCGGCGAGTGGATGAGGGTACTTTGGCTCGATCGATCAGCAAAATGCTGTTACCTGGTTTGCGAAATGTGCTACTCATGCCCAAGCCTTCGACTATTGACGAACTGGTAGAGCACGCCAGGGAGGCAGAACAGAATTTGAAAGTGCAAGTTGCATTAGACAAGTCACGAACGATGAAAACTCCTGAGTAGCAAACTCTACCAAAATGTCGGTTCTGTTTGGAAATTCATTGGAATAAAGACTATCCACACAAATCTACCAGTCAGGAGATCCTGGGTAATAAACAAACTGTCAGGACAGAAGCCCCGAACCAACCCAACACGACCATCAAAATGCCCTCAACTCCCTTGAAGAGAACTTTCCGCAGCAAAGTTCAATATGGGCAATCGAAGAGGCCGAAGAACCAACCAACAAGAAACAGCTACAATGGTAACTGGGTCTATGTAACTGGTTACGGGACTTCATGCCCAATATCGCCAACCACATGGCACCACTTTACCTACTACTTGAAAAGAAAGCCCACTGGAAATGGGGACCAGAACAGAAGCAGGCTTTCCAAGCTCTGAAGGACAGTTTCGTGAACATCCAACAACTCCACCGACCCTAAGGCGACGAACCGTTAATTTTGCAAACATACACTTGCCAAAACAGTCTTGGGGCAGTCCTGTACCAACAGGATGTCGGCGGCCGGCCACGTGTGATAGCGCATGCTTCGTCTCGGCTGAACGAAACCGAGTAACACTATCACATCAACGAGCATGAGTGTTTGGCAGTCATTTGGGCTGTACGGAAGTACCGTTACTATTTAGAAGGGCAACGTTTCATCCTACGTACGGATTCGAAGGCCCTCCAATGGTTGAGAGAATCACGTAATGCCAAAGCCAAGCTCCGGTGGTGGGACATGTTCCTCACAGAATTCGATTTCGATGTGCAACACTGCCAGGCAAGACGAGTAATGACCTGCCAGATGCCCTGTCCCATTACCCAACACTGGAAGAGGACGAAAAAGTCGAGAAAGAAGGGGAGTAAGTCTCCATTCCCCCTCTTCAGAACGCAGCCTGTAGGAGCAAATTCGCCTGTTACAACTCCAAATAACCCGCTATCAAATTACGACGAGCCAACAAAAAGACTCTGAAATCCGTCACCTCCTGCGAGAACAGCCTAACCGATTCAAGGTGAGTGGTGTGGACCCGCAGCAGGCATCCTACCACAGTGTGGGAAATATGGGTTCCACAACAGTTGCGGCCAGATGTCTGTCGTCATCATCACGATTACCCCCAAGCTGGGCACCCGGTAGCCGGAAAACTTTGCTGGGACGGAGTGAGCCGCGACGTCCGGCAGTATGTGAGTAACTGTGTTACATGCTGCCGCGACAAGGTATACCCCTCCCCTCCGCCTATAGCCAAACCAAGGAGACCCATGGCGGCTTGGGCTCATTTAGCCCCCGAACTGATAGGCCCGTATCCAGAACGAATGACAACATATACCTACTGGTTGTAACAGACTAGTTTTCCCGATGGGTGGAAGCGTTTCCATTACCAAGCCAGGAAACCCAGCCAATTATTCGCAAATTGGAAGCAGAGGTGTGACGTGTATCAGACGTCAACGTATCCTTTGTGCCTGTTTGTACCACCACAGCCGTATCAGCCACAAAAGTAGCATCAAACCGATCGACATTAGGTCCCGATCGCGTAAGTGCAGACTGCCAAGAACGGTGTGTTTACACTTTTCTTGCTAGCCTGCAATGCATGGCCTGCAAGCCACAATATTGTAAATTTATTACAAAAATGCGATATTTGACCATTTTCACGATTTTTTCTCTCCAAGATGACACTTAATCCGACAAAAGAAAAAAAATAGGGACTTAGATATATATATATATATATATATATATATATATATATATATATATATATATATATATATATTAAGACGTTGCAGTGTTTTCTAAGTCCATGTTTTCACACGGACCTGTTAAATGTGTGTACAACGCGCTGCTCTACGAAAAGAACACGCACCTTCAACGGGAACTGTTGAATGCTTTCAAGACGTTATTCACAGAAACGTTATTTCAGAATATTCCAAAATTGTTTTTAAAAAATGATTTTTTTTAGTGGTGTATCTCAATATATTCATACGTGTAAGATACATACAAAACTACTCAAGGGCTCTGCGTTCCGACAGACCTTCCACCAATAAATTAATAGCGTCACCGCCACTGAAAGTCACATAGGTACACGGAGATAAGTGAATATATGTACAAAGCAACTTACTTAAATAGCAAAAGAATCCATAGATAATACGACACTAAGAGAAGAACAATATACCACAACTCCGCGACCTTGAAATCCTAACATCCATTCCGGAAGGCAGACTGGCAACGAGCCAAAATGAAAATGTACAGGAAAACTCGCCTGCAACAATCATTATGAAAATTGTAGCGAGTGGTAATGAGCTTCCTTAGGGATAACACCCAAGATACTACATAGACACACACATTCATACACACACGCGTATATGTGTGTGTGTGTGTGTGTATGTATATATATATATATATATATATATATATATATATATATATATATATATATATATATATATATATATATATATATAAAGGGGAGAGGAGGAATTCACTTTAACCCCCCTGCCATGCCATGTACCAGCATGGTGCAAGGGTGATACAAGTACAGACTCTGATGATGTAATGCCTATTTTTAGAATTGTTGAATTATTTTTTTAATAGTTCTTATGTGTGTAAATTTTAATTATGCATTAAGCAGTAAATATTGCATGTACGTAATCTGCAATGGATTTGTGACATAATGGTGTTTGAATTTTGAAAATCAGACCATTAGTTTAATAGTTATGAATTTTTCTTAAGTTTCGAGAGTTTCGCCAGTTCAGAGACTTGCGTTTAGCGACGATGGCGCACTTGGGGCGCGTGGCAGTCTCGCCCTTATCCTACCGCGCTTCTCGGCCTCAAATAAAAAAAAAAAAAAAAAAGCCCCAGGTATTAATAGGCAGGAGCCTTAAAATATTCCATGAAGCTCATGATGCACATACGCAACTCTGCATGCCCTTTGGTATAGATTGTTCTACGGGAGATTTAACTGACTACTGGCTGTTTTCACGAGCGTTTTAGTAATTGGTCTTGTGCATTTTTCATTGGAAGTTTTCTTACAAGAATGAAATTTCAGCCAATCAGAGAGAGTGTGCTATTGATGATGGTTGTAATTTTGTTTATTTTGTTTTGAGAAACAGGGAAAAGGCCAGCAAAAAGTATACAGTAAATATTTATATATATAATTTTTTGTGCGTGATTAAACCGCATCATCACTGACAAACAACTGGACCGATTGAGACCATATTCAGACCATATGTTATTGAGGTGGCGAGTAAGGTTTATAGTCATGTTTCATTTCGATAGGTGGCGCTGGAGTCTAACTTCTACATTAATGGGCCGATTTTGCTCATACTTGCAGGAAATGTTTGCCGACCTGAAAGAAATTGTTTTATTTTGCTTCGCACTTGGTAGGTTAGGTTCCGGTAGGTGGCGCTGGAGTCTAATTTCGGACTGTGGTCGTCACGATGCCAGCCGAAGAGCAGCGTTGTACGCCCATACTACTGGCCGGCGGCATGGAGGCGGAGCCTCTCTCATCATTGCCGAAGCTCAGAGCGGGGGGTGTGCTCGGGCCCTTGTGAGGCCCCTCATACCACCCATGCGGTTGCAGCAGTTGTATCTCTCTGCGGGCTGAGGAAGTTTCCCTCACCAGACCGCAGGGAACACATAGCCCAGAGGTCAGGACGCCCTGCACGTCCCGGCGCAACACAGTCAGACCAGCAAAGCCGCGGTATGGAGGCGGAGCGTAGGCCCAGACCACTGCGACGCATGTCAGGGCCGGGAGCAACAGGACCCGCCACAGGCGCGCGCGGCCATCTCGCGACAAAGGGCAAGCTGGGGTCAGCACAGGTGATGAGTGTGACAGGAGCCCCATCGCCCGCTCCAGTCTCCGACGTGCATATCGCCGAACTGAGACGCTGGCGTCAACTCCAGTTCTAAACTAAATAACAGTGCTGAGACCTTCGCGAGGTGCGTCTCGTCCAGGAAGGCAGGGACAGCCCGTCGTGCATGTGTAACGAGACGTGATCGCCTGAGGGAAGACGAGGAATCAAAGGTAAGGAAATCGGCGTGTGTAGCGGGTGCGGTCTGGGCTACAGAAGAGACGATATTACAGAAGCGGCACGACGTGTCGGGCACCTTTGCCGTTAGCGTTCTCAATGGCTCATCAGCTGCGTGCGCTTTAAAATCTTTCTGTAATTTTTACAAAGAATTATTTGTAAAATAGTTGCCGAGATAGCTAATTTTTTAATACTACAAGTACATACATTAGAACAAATTTTACGAAACGTTAGTACGGACTGTGCAAAACCAACGTGGAATTGTAGCAAGAAAGCATTGTAAACTGTAAATTTAGTGTTAATATGGAGCTGCATTAACTATTTTGTATGTTTCACGAAACGATGTTTTGTAAAGGTACAAAAGAGCAGCGGATGGTAGAAGCACATTCAAGAACAACCCAGTAAACAAATTTTTGTCGAAGGTTTGTTTGTTAGAGCAAAAGCGACGGTTAGAACAACATATGAATGAGTTTGTTCAGGAAATTATTGACATTATAAATGCTGTGGGTTTTCCATGCTCCGAAGAGTATGCCACTCAAATAGTTATTCTCCATCCTCATAATAGTAGCGATTTTTGCTTCACTACCAAACCAGATACTTTGAAGAAACTTCTGGATTTAGCGGTGGAAGTAGAGAGAGAGCTTTGAGGGATTGTTCAGGGGAAGGAAATAGTAGTATAGTTAGTCATCATGATGGGGTACAATGTTTCAGTCGTAGAGTTGGCATACAAGAAAAACCTCATCGCTGAGATTGGAGACTACGACGTCGAGTCACCTGGGCCTCACCGAAAGAAAGCCGTGATTTCCTGCGTGACGACCCGCCCTAATGTCGGGGCATTTATCTAACGAGCCAGTGGATGTGCTCCATGTCATCATTGCAGCACCCTGTGGCGCTCATGCGTGCGCGGTTAATGGCCTTTTCGTTTCGCTCACTGATAAGGCTTTAGCGTCTGGGCCCCGCGGGCCAAGCCTACGTGTGTGTGTGCCCCCATGGGCTGAATTTCTTATGTATTCGTGTATGTTCTTCCTACTTCTTTTTTAATTGAGTGTCTTTTATGTTTTATTTTGACGTGTGCATGTGTAAATGAGAGCGCCGCGTGTTGCCAGGTGATTACCGTCACGCGGCTGGGGTCGAGCTTCGGATGCCGACCTTCGCGGCTGCTTATGTGAGGGCGTTGCCCCCCCCCCCCCCCCCACGTGATACCTGGTAGCCTTGCAGGCCGGGATTACTTACAGCCACCATTTCTAGAATTAATAAATCAGTTTTTTTATGTTTACTGTGCTTTTGCTTGCTGCCCCTCTTTGTGTTCTTCTTGATTACTTGTAATGTTATTGGTGAATAAAGATTTTTTCAGTGCGTTACTTATTTTACCCCATTTTCTGTACTATTGTTTTTAACTGATACAAGGGCCTCTAATTGTTTATTGTTTACAGTAGCTTCAACTGTAAATTTCTCTTGTACTCGTTATTTTTCTGTCTTCCCGCCACATTTTATTTTCTGTTTAAAATTTTAAATTATGTTCTCTTCTTCTTTTATCTTGGACTTTAAGTGTGGAAGAGTGCGAAAGCACTGGGACTCGCTAATTCCAGATTACCTAATGCTGATGTATGCCCCACGCGGGCAAAAATTGTAAATTATGATAAATAAAGCCTTTTAACAATAATTTTTATTTATTTATTTTATTTAAAGAACTTAGTGTGCCACCCTACAGTACAAAGCTTATACAGGGTGGCACATAACATATAACATGAAACGAGAACAAATAACAAGGACAAGACACAGAGACATGGACAAGACACAGGACAAACACAACAAATACAACATAATAAAATAGAAATAATAAGTGGAAAAACTAACAAACTCTCAAGTTATAATATTAAAAGCAATAGAAATATAATAGTGATGCTCTAAGAAATATAATGTTTAAAAAGTTCAACAAATGTAATTTTATTTCCTAAGAAAGTATCAAAGTCAGAAAAGTATCTACTTTAATGAAATACGCACCTGTTCACTAAATCCTTTTCATATGAGTGTACTGAAAACGTATGTATAGATATATTTGTATAAACAGGGGTTTTTAGGCCAACTTTTTTTATGACAGCAGAACAACCAACATTAGCTAAAAAGCATTAATAAAAAAAGGGCGTCGTTTAAAATACGGCGCTCTTTTAATGACAATGTTTTATACCTAACAAGTTCGTTACTATAATTAAAGTATATACCAGAAGGAAACCTATTAAAATTACTTTAAAAACATGTTTTATATATTTTCGAGTCTGTTAGCATATGTTGAAGTTATGTAGTTCCAAATTACCGAGTAATATTCTGATCTAGATCTAATAAGTGAATAGTACAAACATAAAAAATAATCTGGGGAAGAAGCAGAAGAGGTAATATACTCTATTGCTCCTAAAGTACGACTAATATTAATAATTAAACTATCAACATGATAATGAAAATACAGCTCAGAATCTAAAAAAACTACGAGGTCACGCACGTATTCAACTCTATTAATTTGCAACATTGTTTACATCATATCTGAACAAAATGGAATTGGTTGTTCGCGAAAAAAGATATACGCTGTGGTTTTATTAATATTGAGTTTCATTGCGTTATCGCTGTGACATTTACCAGTAGCTGTCACGCCCTCTTGTAGACCAACACAATCAATGCCATCTTTGAATTTCTATAAATCTTTAAATCGTCGGCGTAAAGGAGTGCACTTATCACGCCGACGATATCGTTTATGAAAATATTTATGAGTAGCGGTGCAAGTGAACTTCCCTGTGGAAACCCGGGTAGAACAGATTGAGAGGTTCAAGTTGAATGATCAATTTCTGACTACAAAAGTTCTGTTCGAAAGATAATTAGAAAACCAATTTACATATGAAGAGTTTAGGCCAAACATTTGTAATGTTTGCAAAATCAGGTGATGTCGACATGTATCAAAGGTTTTTTTTTTGTAATTCAAAATAAATTGCATCTATTTGATTTGTAGTTGTGACCTCGGTGTATAAATTATCTAGACAACTATACAAATTAGAAGAGATGGTTTTGTCTGTTAGGAAACCGTGCTGAAATTCAGTAATGAGATTTTTGTACAAAAAGATAGATGTTTGTGAATTATTTTTTCAAAAACCTTAGAGAAACTACTTAATAAAGACATAGGTCAATAGTTATTAGTATCGTACTTATTGCCTTTCTTATTTATGGGTATAACAACTGCTTGTTTCCAAATATTCCGATAAATTCCACTTGATAAGCTCAAGTTAAAAATGTGGGTTAAAATGAGGGTAAATATATCTTCACAACCTTTTATTATAAAGTTAGGTATGTTATCACAACCAGTGGATTTGCTGCTTTTAAGTTTCTTGATAGCCCAATGTATCTGACCTTGAATAATAATGGGAGTATTAATATCTAGATTATTTCTATCATTGAAAGATGTAAGAAAACTTTTAGAAGGTATTTTGTACAAAACCTTTGCCAAAATATTTTTGCGAAAGCATCTGCAATAAGTTTAGGATCATGAATGATATTACTATATACTGTTAACATGAAATGTTCTTTATAGCCCTTGTTCATTATTTGTAAATAATTGCAAAATTTTCGAGGATCCTGTTTTAAAATATTGTTAATCTTGGTTAACCAAATTTATTTTTCAGATTTAATTTTTTTCCTTAACTAATTTCCTTAACTCAGAGAATCGGGAATAATTGAATACAGATTTGGTTTTTTTTTTTTTTTTTGTATAGTCTATGGAAATGTTCTTTCTTTTTTATGAAGCTTATGAGATCCTTGGATGGAAAACCAAATTGGATATTCATTATTTGTACGTTTACTTTTGGGCATAAAGTTGTCTAAAAGTGATTTTAAGTTGCAAGTTAAATATTCAACAATAGAATTTTCGTTTTCCGTCTGAAAAATAGGAAACCAATCAAAAATTTTTATCGCTAAGTATAAAGACAGATAATCACCTTTTTGATAATTTATAAAATAGTACTGATTTATACTTTTAGGTTTGTCAAAATCTAAAATACCGTGACAACTTAAAGCAGGATGATATTTATCTTTATCCACCAATGGATCAATGGACTATCAACTTTAAAATGAAAATTTGCAAAGACTAGATCTAATAATTCTGAATCGGATTTAGAAAAATTAAATTGTTCGACATTGAGTGAGCTCATGGCTTGCAGTAACTATTGACCTTTGAGTTTATTATAATAATATGGAACATTCTGAGTATGAGAGGTGTTCCATTCAATACCAAGGACATTGAAATCACCTACTATAATTATCTGATGAGAGTAATTATTTAATTTAGTTTCTAAGAAAGTGAAATAATTTGTATAATCATCCACAGATAATTGCGGAGGAAGAAAAATATTTCCGATTAACACCTTATTAAGGCTGTTACTTGCAATTTCAACCCATATTGCTTCAATCTCATCATAACAGAGGTTAAATTTTTGTTCACATTGTGAATTACATAATTGATCAACGGCCGTTAAAATACCTCCACCCCTGTTAAGGTGTGTAGTATTGAGATCACGATCTTTACGAAATATATTAAAATTATCAGGAAAATAATGAGAGTTATAACTAAAATTCTTAAACCAAGTTGCAGTTAGACAGATCACAAAAGAATAACTACTAATAATATTTTGAGAGAAAATAGAAGCTTTGGTTCTGAGACGCCGAACATTTTGGTAGTATAATTAAAAGTTTCTAACAGGCATAAACTAAAAGAAATAGCATCTCCGATTGCCAGTGCATTATTTATGATACTTCTGGCACAGCTCCGCCTGCCGCTTCATTACACTATTCAACACTGGGAGCGTTAGAGTCACTATCTGAACTATATATCTGGTTATTTTGTAACTTGCCGTAGGAAGGACTTACACGACAGCCAGATGGCCAAAAAAAAAAAACAGTATTAAATATACGATCGAAATCAGGCTCGGCCACAGCTACATGAAAGGATGAGTAAGAGTTAAATCTTGTTTTGAGCTTGGCCTTAATTTCTTGGTTAATGCATGTTATTGACTCATTCTTTTACACTTTTAGGGGCAAAGCGCGAGACAAAAACAGCTTTCATGCGAGGTCTTGCCGCTTTCGGAACAGTCGCCCTACTCCAAGCTGAACTGGTCGTCGTGCTATCTCGGACTTGGTCGCCGGCGAACCACATTCCGCAGATGTTTTTTTTGGGCCACGTCTGCCGACTACCACAAATACATCTTCGTCAGTGGTCGACTGCGCACGCGCTTCTGAAGAAACAGCTTCTTTGCCGCTCGCAAGTGTTGCTGACGTGATCTTGACGTGATGCGCCTTGCTTGTAGAGCTACCGGAGTTTATCAATCCAGAAGCGGATTCGGTCTTTTTGCCCTCCGATTCCCTGCAAGATTTTTTTCTGAATGAGCTGCTACTGTTATCTCCTTTGGTGACCCACATCGCGTACCCAGTTTATTATCATTAGTTGATTGAAGGCTTTCAACCAAATCACGCAGAAGTGTATTATCCTGTTTAAGGTCCTTGACCTCATTTGTCAGAACATCGATCTTTCGGTACAGAACTTCAAATATAGACTGCATATTTGATTCCATGGTTCCAGTAGTTTTGATAGACATTTCCTCTTGGGTGTGAGTTGAAAGTTTGTCGTCGCAAAGCGTCACTGTTAAAGCCAAGTCTTTGGGTTCAAAGTCGACTTTTCATTATTAGACTCCCTTTTAGGTGAAAAGTTAAACATGTTTGTGTTCGTAGCGTCCTTGCACTTCACGCACGTAAATTCTTCATCATTCGATGTTCCAGTACACTGGTAGTGTAGGAGAGACACGCACGCAGGCACCCGCACACTTGACAAACTTTTGTCTTCCAAAAAACGGTTCACCGCAAATTGAACACGCATCAGTGCCACGGGGCAGGTAAAAACCCCTTAGAGTC
This sequence comes from Dryococelus australis, assembly GCA_029891345.1. Lineage (NCBI taxonomy): Eukaryota > Metazoa > Arthropoda > Insecta > Phasmatodea > Phasmatidae > Dryococelus > Dryococelus australis. The sequence goes on from CM056995.1 coordinate 342,619,299, forward strand.
CAATCTTACCGGAGTTTCGGACACTTTTGTTACAGATAACCCCGAGAAAACATGATAACTTACAGGGGCGCACTAGAAACACATCCTTCCCGCACGAGTGCCCGAACCATAATGATGATAATAATAATAACTTCTATATTTATGGGCCGATTTTGCTCATACTTGCAGGAAATTCTAAAAGAGAAAAATACCAACGATACCACTGTGAAATATTAGTCGACGTACCAGACGTAATAGAGAGGACGCTTTGAGAAGACAAAATGGAACGTGAAAGAGGCGGAACAACGTTCGCCGGGAACAGCTAGTACTATAGTACGTAAAACAGCGGCGAAAATGTTGACTAACGCTAAAAACAGTCTATTCGCGGTTTCGTCACACTTTTTGTTCCAAACCTTGGAGTGAGTGAAGAGATTTGGTTGGCTCTTAACAGCGAGGTCTTGAGAGCCGATGAAGGGTGATTGAGGTGAGTATGGAGTAGCGCCGGAGTGAAAGGGCGGGGGAGATTGAAGATCCGTCGACCTGCTGCATCGTCCGGCACGATTCCCAATTACGAAAATCCGGGAGTGACCCGGCTGAGGATTGAAACCGGTTCGCCTTGATGGGAGGCGAGCAGGCTAACCGCTCAGCCACCGCAGCCTCTCAAACCTTCGAAAAATTACCCATGTAATATGCGTTTGGCTGTTTCCTAAATATTCCATTAATCACAAGCGTTTAATACTTGTGTTAACATTAAAGTTGTTTATTTTTGGTTAAATTGAACATTTACTTAACGATATGTAAATTATAATATTTATTTAGTAATTATTATGAATAATAAAGGAGATAAAATAAGAATGTTGGTAATGCCTAGTAAGAAATAGTTCTTATGAAAAATATTATTATATTTAGTTATCCCTTTGGTAAGCTACTTAAGATCTACGTGTCTAAGCATAGTGTATTCTTACGCCATACTATGTCAAATTAACATGGTCATGGGCTTGATCACCTTATTCACTCTTAGACCTAATTATTATAAATGAAAATATTTCACAAATCTTCTAATTCCTACACTCAAATGAATAAAGCAAATGAAATTATTTCAGTATTCACATACCTTTTACCTAGCACTTTTAATTCAACATTAAGATATTGAACTACTTTCCCTTATATTGAACTACTTTCCCTTTGTAGTCGTTACCAACTTTACTGGTGGCATGACATCCAGTGCTCCAGTTCAAATACTACTACGCGCTGCTGCTCGACGCCTGGCGCTTCTCCCCTGCTGGAGGTTTCGACGGGTCTGGCGACGACGCAAGAATGTTCTGGTGAGACTGGCTGGCGCCTCGGCCCTCCGCGACGCATCACGCGTGTTGGGGAAGATTCTAGGTGGCAGCCTAACACACTATATATACTGCCGCAACCCAGCGGCCGGCAGTCTTGGGTCTTGAATTGAGGCTATCTGGCCGAGTGTGCGCGAGCGAAGTGAGGTTTGGAAGACGACAGGAGATTGCGGGATTGCGGCGGGCGAGGTTTTCATGGCGTGAATGGCCGAGAGGGTGTGAAACCGACGAGTGAAGTCTACTGTGCGTGAGGGCGCTTGGAGGACTCTTAGAACATTGTGACTGGCGGGGCATGGACTGAACTGAGGGGGGATTGAATGAAAGTGTAATACGGATTTTATTGTAAATATTCGAACTGTCAATTTGGACACATATTTTACAGAATATTTGAATAGGTTGGTTGTGTACCAACCTATTCAAATATTGGGACAGATCTTTAATTATTTAATTTAATTGATTTCTTTGTGGTATTTATAAATTGTATTAAATTGGAGTAATTAGTTGTGAACAGTAAGTGGTATCAATTTATTGTGAGATTTTGAGTTCAGAGAATTTTGCTGTAGTTATTGTAAATAAAATAAGGAAATTATAATTAAATATTTTATTTAATTAAGACCTCCATCTCTTAACAAACTTGATATAGACCACTTAATTTATAGAGAGGGAAACTGTAACACTAGTGTCAGAAGTGGGATGGTGTCATTTTATAAAAATAAAATAATAAAATAATTTTAATTTGTATTACAGTAGGTTTATTAACTTGCAGGATTAATTTGTAAATATGATGGTAATATTAATTTGCAGGGGAAATATTTAGAAATTTGTGAATGCTAACCAGAAAAATGTCGGCTGACATGGAAGCACTTCGTACTTTGATCGAAGGACTGAGTAGCCAAATAAGTCATGTAAATAACAGAATAATAGTTTTGTAGATAATGCTAATGAGAACATAAATAATAAGATTGATAGTGTAAATGAATCTGGTAGCTGTGTTAGTGAATCTATTAATAGCGTAAATGAAAATGTAAATAGTAAAATAGATAGTGTTAGTGAAATTGTAGGCAAGAAAATAGACAGTGTGAATGAGAATGTGGACAGAAAGATAAAGGTGTAAGCAAGTTGGTGAACAATAAAATAGACTGTGTGGACAAGAAAATTGACAATGTGAGCGAGAGAATGGTCAGTGTCGAGTGTAAAGTGGACCAAGAGGTGAGCGCCCTCTAGAAGGAATGGCAGGAGTTCTTGCAGCAGCAGGGGAGACGGCATGCAGGGGCAGTTGAGGAGCCGAGTTTGGTCACCATCGAGACGACGAGTGCGGGCAGCGAGAAGGTAGAGGTCACCGCCAGTGCAGCCATCGTAGGGGAGGCACAGCAGTTCTGCAGTGTAGGCACGCTCCAGCCAGGGGTGGGTAAAGGCGTCACAATCAAGCCCGCCCCCTACGATGGACAGACACCCTGGCGCGAGGACCGGCACCAGTTCGAGATTGTGGCCTCCCTGAATGGCTAGACTGAAGAGCAGCAGGCGTACTACCTGGCAGCTGTACTGAGTGGATCGGCACTTAACATACTGCAGTCGCTGCCAGAACGACATCGTCTAGAATACTCGACACTGATGTCGGTTTGGAGTTGCGATTCGGCAACCAGTGCCTGCGACATGCTCACCATGCCCAACTGCGAAGCCGCATCCAGCGACCCAGCGAACTACTACAGGAGCTGTGGCAGGACATTGAGAGACTGACGCACCTGCCTGTGGAAGGGTGCTCCGAGGAGGCACAAGATGTCATTGTAGTTGACTTTCTCGTAGATGCTATTACCGATGCAGATGTGCACCGAGCTGTATGCCTGGCCTCGCCACACAGCATGCAGGATGCTCTGGCCCGAGTATTGGAGGTAGAATCACCAAAGTATGAGCCGACGTTCCGACATACCGTACAGGCAGCAACCCTGTGCAATTACGAAGATGGAGATAGCATCCTGGACGTTGTAGACCACAATGAAGGATATTGCTGCCAGAGTCTGTCCTAGGAAACCCAGTTTTTTATCCACCTAAGCGTCGGGAATGTTCGGGTATGTAGACAGGCAGGACAATTGAGTACCCAATGCCCGCAAAGGAACTGCAGGACCCAGCAGCCAGACGTTAGTATGACAGACAGCTTGTTGAGAAAACTGGAGACAGCATTAGAGGAACTTTTGAACTCCGTAGAGGCGGCGACACCTGTCCCTCGTCGACGGCGAAGCCGAGAATGCTGTAACTGTGGAAAGGGAAGGACATTTACGAGCCTGCTGTACAGAGGTGCCAAACGAGACTAGTCATCGAGGAACCGGTCAAGGGACAACTGCACGAACAAACGGAACTGACAGCCGCAGTAATAATCATCCAAACTACGGGCCCATCGAAACAACTGGTAACATCCTATCTGAGGAAACGAAGAAAGATCGCCATATGGTGGCAAGAAGGACAAGGATATTGCAGTCGAATCATGCAAGAAGTCACCCATCAGTTAATGCAGGCGAGGAAACGAGAGAAGTCCATTTTTCAATTGGAGCTGCACATATGCGTCTTCAGAAGAAGGAAGCCGGCAGTGTCTAGTGGCATCAAGAGGAACGCTCGATGTTGTACAAGAGTTGCAGATAATGCATTCAAGGAAGGACGACTAGTGTGGCTGTACGAAAGAAAACGCCTTCAGGGGAATACATCTCAATGCCGAGGATGTTGGGAAGGACCTTACGAAATTTTGAATCAAGAAAGTGATACTGCCTTCCAGATCTGTCGCCGGGACTCCTGGAAATGAAATCCTAAGGTTGTTCACACCGACCGACTGGCTCTGTACTGAGGTCCTGGCGTTGTAGAGTCTGTTCGGGACGAATGGACTTAAGGAGAGGGCAGTGTAATGCGCTGCTGCCCAGCGCTGTGATGGTGGACCCACCTCAGGCCTCCCCTTCCACGGGTCGACACGCCTGTTTCCTCCTGACTCCCTTTTGTGGGAAACCTGTGAATAATGAACAGCGACCGTCGGGCTGTCGCACTGCTCGGTGCCTTGCTTGGGTCACGGCCCCTCTCCCATGCTGGAGGTTTCGATGGGTCTGGCGACGACACAAGAATGTTCTGGTGAGACTGGCTGGCGCCTCGGCCCTCCGCGACGCATCATATGTGTTGGAGAAGATTCTAGGTGGTGCCCTAAGACACTACATTAATTGCCGCAACCCAGCGGCCGGCAGTCTTGGATGGAGGCCACCTGACCGAGTGTGGGCGAGTAAAGTGAAGAGTGGACGACGACAGGAGATTGCAGGACGATGGTGGGCGAGGTGTTCGTGGCGTGAATGGACAAGAGGGTGTGAAACCGACGAGTGAAGCATACTGTGCGTGAGGGCACTTGGAGGACTCTAGAACATTGCGACTGGCAGGACATGGACTGAACTGAGGTGGGACTGAATGGAAGTGTAATACGGATTTTATTGTAAATATTCAGACTATCAATTTGGACACATATTTCACAGAATATCTTAATAGGTTAATACACTGTCTGTTGGGAATAATCTTTAATTATTTTATTTAATTTATTTCTTTGTGGTATTTATAAATTGTATTAAATTGGAGTAATAAGTTGTGAACAGTAAGTGATATCCATTTATTGTGAGTGTTGAGTTCAAAGAATTTTGCTGTAGTTATTGTAAATAAAATAAGGAAATTATTATTAATTATTTTATTTAATTAAGACCTCCATCACTTAACGAACTTGATATAGCCCACTTAATTTCTGGAGAGGGAAACTGTAACAATGCTGTACATGTAGGTATGGGCAGTGGCAATTTTCAAAGGTTGATTTCAAAAGTACTCACTTTATCGTAAACAGCTTTTAGATTGGAATAGGGCGAAGGGATATTCTGGAAGCAGAACGTTAGCAGGGCTTCAGAAAAATTGAAGCAACCATGAATGGACTAAACACCATTTTGTGAAAATTACGGCAAACTTTGGTGTTTATTTAGCACCAAAAGTTCCAGGTATCACAAGAAACACTTAGGCTATGTGCAATAATAGATACTGCAGTAGTTGTGAGTGACGAGCGACTTGGCACCACAGTCGCAGATGTAAACTCAAAACAAATGCACTCGCAAATATTCGTGCGGCAGCAGTAGTATAGAAATACCGATTCGAGCGCAACCGCAAAAAAGTGACTCAAAAAGTTGCGTTTGACCACAACCACAAAAAAGTGACTCAAAAAGTTGTGTTTGGGAGCAGTTGCAAAAAAGTGACTCAAAAAGTTGCGTTTCGACGCATCTGCAAAAATTCGCATAAAAAGTTGCGTTTGAGTGCAACTGCAAAAAAAGTGACTCAAAAAGTTGCATTCGGTTAGATCGTAGTCTTTAGAAAAACAAAGTTGCGTTAAACTTTGCATTTGAGTGCATCTGCAAAAATACGCGTAAAAAGTTGCGTTTGGGCGCAGTTGCAAAAAAGTGGCTCAAAAAATTTGAATACGTAAAAAAATAAAATATTTTATATAATAAATGGACGCAAATAAAAATCAACTGATGTCTTATATGATGACGACCATGGCAATCAAAAAGGCTAACACAACTGGTAATGTTTGGAAAGAATATAAATTTTGTTTTTAAGAAAAGAAAGAAGAAGAAATCTCAAGAGAAGTATGTCAAGTGTGAAACTTGTAATCACTTTTACAAACCATCTCTCATCAGAAGTCATCTTAAAAGTAGATTGCACAAAGGTCTTACACCAATACATAATAAATCACATGAACCAACAAATGCATGGGAAATTTTTGAAATATCACAACATTTTATATCAAAACAGAAGTTCCCATGAGAAAAATAAGTGAAATGTGAAACTTGTAATCACTTTTACAAACCGTCTCTCATAAGAAATCACTTAAGAAGAGAAATTCATAAGTACACACCCAGATTCATTGTAGAAGAAATCGAAACAGCATTTCAAATTAGGATCAAGAATTATGCTGTAAAGAATGTGAATGCATACATAGACCCAAATCATTTCCTAAACGATGTAAAAGAAACTGTCACAGGACTAATTAATAAACATTTAAAATCGCTCAAAGTGAACATGAAACACTTCACTGAGCACAAATGGGGAATTGGTGACAATATTGAATATGTAGAAAGCTCCTTTAAAAAAAATAACTAAATAATACCGAAATCGACTAATCTGGAAAAATATTATGCCAACAGGATATCGAAAATCATAGTTGAGATGGAGGCGTTCGAAGGAACAGAGGGATCTCAGTGGGAATTCAACAAAATATTTAAACTAGAAGTGCGAATAAATAAATATGTACCATTCAAGGGCAGTTCTTATGTTGATCTCCCAGAAAAAAATCAAAGCTAAGCAGGCAGTAATTAATGTTAAGAATAATGATCAAAAATGTTTTTTGTGGTCTGTTCTATCTGCATTGCATCAAGTACAAAAAGACCCCCAATAATGTGAATAGATACGTAGCTTACGAACATGAGTTTGATGATGCACTTAAGGGTTTGGAATTTCCAATGAAATTGGATAGCATACCAACTGTTAAGAAAAGAAGTGGAATTTCTGTTAATGTATACACATACAAAGAAGAAGATGGTGATAAGAAATATATAATCTGCCCATTAAAAACAACAAAAAAAAAAGACGGATAAGCACATAAACCTACTCTATATCAAAGACGAAAAGAACGACCACTACTGCTGGATAAAAAGTCTTTCGAGATTTATCGCATCACAAGTAACAAATAATGGTAATAAAATTTTTATATGCGATAGATGTTTGCAACATTTCTACTCTGTAAATAAGCTAAAAGATCACGAACAAGACTGTCGAGATCACGATGGTGTTACAGTTCAACTACCATCTAAAGGAAAAAATTACATATTAAGATTTAAAACCCAAAATCATTCATTGAGAGTTCCGTTTGTGATATATGCTGATTTTGCATGTTTGTTGACTAAAATCGAAACTTGTCAACCAAACCCCGACGAATGTTACACGAAACCATACCAAAAACACGAGCCTATTAGCTTCTGCTACTATGTAAAATACGAACATGGATACTATAAACCACCAGTAACTTATGAAGCATCTGATACAGCTACTGTATTCGTTAAAATCCTAATGGAAGAAGCAAGATCTATTGGTGATATATACACAAATGAAAAACCAATGCTTCCACTAACTCAGAAAGAACAAATTGTTTATGATACAGCTACCCATTGTCATATATGTGAAAAGTCTTTGAATAGTGATTCTGTGAGAGATCATGATCATCTTACGGGGAAATTTAGGGGAGCTGCACACAGAGACTGTAACTTATCGAATATAAATCCATGTTTTGTCCCAGTGTTTATACGCAATCTATCTGGTTATGACACACATTTATTTATAAGAGATCTTGGCATCAATAAAAATAAAATTAGTTTAATTCCCAACAACGAAGAAAAATATATTTTATTTTACGAAACATGTATGTGGAAGTGTAATTCTTAGATTTAGTGACTCATTTAAATTTATGGCTAGTAGTATCGATAAACTCTCTAGCAACCTTTCCAGAAGCCAATTCCGAGAAACGTGTAAGCATTTCTCCAATGAACTTCTTGACTTTGTTTTAAGAAAAGGTGTTTATCCATATGAGACTACATGGATAGTGCTGAAAATTTTTGTGAGACATCACTTCCAATCAAATATGCATTTTACAACAAACTCAATAAATGTGACACTACAGACGAAGATTACAAATTTGCGAGAAAGGTGTGGGAAAAATTCAACATAAAATCTCTAAGAGAGTACACAGAACTCTATAACAAATCTGATGTATTGATATTGTCTGATACAATGGAAAATTTTTAGAGATGTGTGTCTCAAAACATATAAGCTAGATACAGCATGGTATTTCACAGCCCCAGGGTTAGCATGGGATGCTATGCTCAAACATACTAAAATAGAAATAGAATTATTAACAGATTATGGAATGATTTTGATGATAGAAAAAGGTGTTTGTGGTAGAATTTCACAATGTTGTAAGCGATATGCTAAAGCAAATAATAAATATATGAATGCTTATGATAGTACAAAGGAATTCTTTTATTTTACATATCTGGATGCTAATAACTTATATGGATGGGCTATGAGTCAGTATTTACCCTATGGTGGGTTTAAGTGGAGAAATACAAATATAGATGTAACAAAAATACAAGATGATTCTATAAAAGGTTATATATTGAAGGTTGATTTGGAATACCCACATGAACTACACAATCTCCAGAAAGATCTGCCATTGGCACCAGAGAATAAAATACCAGAAGGTTAAAAAAAATCCCAAACTCTTAACTACTCTGTACGATAAAGAAAAATATGTATTACACTATGTAAATCTTAAGCAATATCTATCTCTCGGAATGAAGTTGAAAAAGATCCATAGAGTTCTGGAGTCTGATAAATCAGGTTGGCTTAAGTCCTATATTGATCTAAACACAAATATGCGAAAAAAAAAGTCTACAAATGACTTTGAAAAAGATTTCTACAAATTAATGAACAATTCTGTTTTTGGAAAAACAATGGACAATATTAGAAACAGAGTGGATGTACGGTTATGCACAAGTTCTAAGCAAATGGTTAAACTAGTGGCTAAACCAAACTTTAAAGATACGACTATATTTACCAACTCTTTGGTTGCAGTTCATATGATTATAAAAGAACTGTGCTTTAACACAACAATTTATGTTGGAATGAGTATACTTTATCTATCGAAAGTCTTAATGTACGATTTTCACTATAATATAATGAAACCAAAGTATGGGAAAAAATATTGAACTGTGCTACCAAGATACTGATTCATACATCTATTATATAAAAATATCAGACTTCTACAGTGACATGAAAGAAATGGTCGGTCATTTTGATACTTCTGACTATAAAAAAGATAACCCATATGGTATATATACCAATAGTTAACAAAAAGATTATTGGTAAAATGAAAAATGAATGTAATGGAAAAATAATGGAAGAGTTTATTGGATTGAAATCGAAAATGTAAGCAATAAATGTGGAAGGTGGTGTAGAGAAAATAGCAAAGGGTTTGAAAAACTCTGTAGTCAGAAATGAGATTAGTTTGGTGACTACAGAAATTGTTTGTTTGGTAAACAAAATTTGTTGTACAAAAGTGTGAATCTTATTAAAAGTAAGAAACATTAACTCTATCTGATTGAGTTGAGAAAAAAAAAGTTAAGTCCCGAAGATGATAAAAGATTTATTCTTAAAGATGATATTAATACACTACCATGGGGACACTACAAAATTCAAAAAGAGTGATACTATGAAATATTTTTTTAAATTATAATAAAATTATAACCTTTACGATTATCATCTTAATTTTGATAACCTCCAGCAGAGGTGAAAATCAAACTCTTTCCGCAATAAAATATTTAAATGATTTTGGGTACTTAAAAGTATCTGACAAAGATATTACACATGTAAATTCATCAGTAGTTTCAAATGCTCTCCGACTTTTTCAAGAGTATCACAACATAGCCATTAGTGGTGAAATAAGTACTGAAACACTAACACTAATCAAAACTCCTATATGTGGGGTTCCAGATGATATATTTGGCTTTTCTTCATCTATTATCAAATGGACAACGAAAGTAATAAAATGGCATTATGTGTTGGCCAATTATGACATACTACAACTAACTCAAGAATGTTTCATACGTGGGTCAAACGTACTGACATTATGTTTAAACACAATGCTCAAAACCAGCACATAATAATATCAAACAAACGTAGTATCTATACATTTCAAAAGTCTCTGCATTTATGTAATAGTAAATTAAATGGAAAAGGGGGAATACTTGGTCATGCTCTTTTTCCGAAATCAGATAACTCGCCAGTTGAAATTCATATGATGCTGAAGAAGACTGGTATCTTAAACATGACAACAAATCTCAAGGAAAAATAAATCTTCCCGTTGAGCTATTGCATGAAATAGGACATGCATTAGGAATTCATCATTCGAATGTCTACGAGTCTGTTATGTATCCAATTTATATCTCAGATCGACTAACATTACAAACTGGCGATATTTTGGCAATACAGAATCTATATGGTAACCTAAAAGATCTATGCATTCGTTATTCCTTCCTAAACCACACATATTATTCCCTACAAAAGGAGTAGATTTGTGCAACTTGAAAAACATCAACACATTTTTGGTAGTCAAAGAAGTAATGTATATTTTTTATAAACAATATGTTTAGACATATGACATAGTATATAAAATAATTAGTAAACCAGAGCTTATCACTAACTGGTTGTTTTTCTTACCCGCTAATTTTGAAAGCTTTACCTCGATTTATCAGAGACCATCGGAGGAAATTGTAATGTTTATGGTGTCAAAAGTATATATATTTGAATATCGTAGTCTGCAACTCGTGTCTGGAAATCCAAAGGATATTTTTGATATGGGTATACCTCAGAATTCCAAAATAAATGCAGTTGTAAACACCTACTCTGGTCGCACTGTTGTATTTTACGATGAAATGTATTTTATGGAACTGGAAGAGTGCTTATTCAGATCTAAATCTTTCGGTTTAATTTCAAAGAAATTTCTGGGCTTACCAGTTGGGTTAGATTCTGCTTTTAGATACACCAATGGATTATTATACTTCTTCTAGAACACAACATACTATGAATTCAGTGAGTTTACGAACATGTTGACCAGAGCTGACAGATTTGATCTTTAAGTGTTCACTGTAAAGTGTTTTACATTACCATCCTCATACTCAGATATTCTTAATCAGTTCAAAAAACTAGTGATGCAAATTTGGACGATCTCCTTACATTAAATTTTACTTAAATATTATTAAGTATCAGAAATCTATTCAATTAGGTCCTTTAATTTTCATTTAAAAACACTCTTATATAACTTTAAAGAAAAAATTATATAACAGTAAATGTTTTTAATGGATAACCATCCATTAAAAACTAATAACCATACATGTTTGCACACTATTGGATTTCGGTGACTCTTTCACTTTTAACATCAAAAAATTAGGTTTCTTTGGCTTACTAGTACCACATTACAAATAGTTGTAGCTGATATTGGCTTATTAAAATTAATTGTAAGTTTCAGATTAGTTCTATCTTTTACAATAGCAGTTTTTCTGTAAGAACAATCAATAACATTCAATGGTCTTCTTCCAATAAATGACCCAGAGTTGAAGCGCGGTTCATTATTACGTTAAGGGGTATCTAGTTTAGTCTTTGAATTTCTAAAATCAGTGTAAGCAATATACATCTTATAGAAAATTTTATCATCAATGTTAAATTGCAATTCTCTTTGGGGAATACTTCATTCCATTCATTCTTAATAGAAATATTTTTGACACAACAAGAGTCAAACATTGAACCGTGTATGAGTTGCCCAGGATCATCTTTTCTGCTATTCTGAAAACCAACAATGACAAAGTCTGGCATATCGAATTTGATTGAATTGAACTGATCTTTTATATCAAACTGAAATGAGTTTGCATTAGTAGGTACTGGTTTTTCAAGACATTGCCAATAATTAAAACCAATTGGAATTTTGGGGTGTTTGTATAATTTTGCTTTAATTTCGTCTCCATAAATATAATCGTATACAACAATTGGCTACAGAATTTCCATTTTCTCAATAACAATTTTACCAGCATCTGGTATATTATCTTCATCATCAGATCCATCTGCTTTCTGTGGGGGTCTTCTGTAAAGAGAAACATCATCATTAGAACTTCGAATGAATGTGATCTTGTACCCACCTTTCCAGAATATTTCATTACAATCTCTCATAAACCCAAACAAATATCTTAATGGATTGGTAATTTCGTTACACTTATCTCTCTTAACATATTTACCTAGTTCTATCCCCGACATCTGGAAGTATGCTGATTCTGATTCCGAACCTAGCAATGTATGCATGATTGTTGAAGTGATTCCAGGGTTATCAATACTTTCGATTACACAACCATGTTTAGAGATCTCTATTCTTGAGAACTGGAATGGGAAGAAATTCTCATAAAGATCAATGGTTGAATTTTTTTCATAATCTGCATTTGTATCTCTTTTAGTTAGCTTAATCTGTTGTTATACATAAGCTTCATTCGGATGTGAAAATGCATCGCCAATAGGAACATCAAACTCAGTGTGCTTGTTGTATTCATTCAAATTATTTTTTGTTTGGTCGTTTGACGGAAACGACTGAAGCTCATAACTTTCAATTTTTTGTTGATACATTTATTATATAGAAAAAAAATCTTAAACAACTACACTTTTCTTATCAACCCAAGAATTATGACTACTATCAAAACCTGACCATTAAATTAGCAGCTTATTTCCTTTTCTTTGCAAAAAATTTTCCTCTAAGTAGTCTTTATCATATTTAGTCTTAAGCAGCTCAGACTCATAAAAATACCTTTAATAAGTTCATTCTTTAAATCTTTTATTATGTATGTCAGTATGTCGTGGGGTTTGTGTGCAATACTTCACACGCCTCAAATACTTCAGTGGACCAATTTGGTGTATATCCTTTTTCAAACAAATTTTTACTTTTACTTATACAAACTTTATCACCTATTGCAAACTTCGGTTTGACCACTTTTCTTTCTCCTCCATACATGGTGATTAGAATAAAACTTTCATTCTTTGCATTTAAATTGGTGGGTTTCATTCTGATTGTACTGATCATCGATACCAAAAGTTAGAACAGTTCTTCTGGGGAAGTTTTTTTGCATTGGTTTATAAATTTCATTTACAATATCGTGATTATAACCCCATCAGTGAATATAGAGTTATTGGTAACACAGCATCTACAAACACATTTAATTCTTACATTGTTATTATATATGAACTTAGTGTATTTTTCATACATTTGACACAGTATACATTTAAGTTATCATTGTTCATTTTATTTATTTATATAATAAATGAGACAACAAAAAATTGTAAACAACATAGAGAGGAATATAGAGAGAAGAAGACGACTAATTGAAAATTTTGCCAAGATGAAAATATTATAAAAATAAAAAACATGATGAACCATTGATAGATGCGATAGAAGATTTGGGACAATAAATGGGACACATAACAAATGAGAATAAGAACTTAATAAAATAACTTGTTCCATTTGCTGTTAAAAATTTAGTCTACACACAGACACCAACAGAAACATCTTTTGAAATAAAACTGTTTGGTAAAACAGGCACCGATGAACGCTTTGACAACGGCATTAAACAAATTGGCGATGACGATGAACGCTATGACGATGGCGTTAAATGCATTGGCGATGACGATGAATGCTATAATGATGAACGCTATGACGATGGCGTTAAATGCATTGACGATGATAATGAACGCTATGATGATGAATGCTACGACGAAGCATTGGGGCGTTTGAAAACTGATATCTCACAGTTAACTAACTGCAAAACAATATTTATTGATAAGAAAGTGGCAGATTTCTTAACTGACTGCAAAGGCGATGTTTTTGAACTAAAGGCTAATAAAGGTAGATTGTATATCGGTGATAGTGAAGTAACATTCATCAATGATAAATTTACAGTAAAAGGCTGGACATACACTGGAACTGATGGTTTGATGAAATTACTAACTAGTAAGAACGTAACAGAAAGTGACTACACTGCAACCGACTATGAACACTATAGTCATATCCTAGCAGATACAAACACAGTTTTTCAAAACAATGATCCAAACTTGTGAACGCCAAAATCAAGTAAAGGAAATAAATGGAAAAGTATTGTTAAACCTATTTACGATTTGATTAAAAAGAAACGTCCCTCACCTAACAAAGGGAAAGGTACAAAGAAATATACAGACTATCCCAAAGAATACATATGGATGGATGACGTTAGGATACTTATTGATCGACTTCTTGTTATTTATGGCGAAGAGAATGCTGGAAATGATAACTATTACAATGAAAAGTTGGAATAATGAATATGCTCAACAGCAAGTTTAGTGACTTTGTTGTGAATAATCCAAAAGGTATACCATAACTGATACAAGTGTTGGACACAATACCACATACTTTTTGGGAGTCGGAGCATCACAGAAAAGGGTTACTCAATGACATAATAAATTTGCAACCTTTTGAGTTGCACGCACCCGGTTATCAGTACTTAGGTTCGGGTACCAGACTAAAAGAGAATTGAACGTGGTGATAAACCCATTAATCCACTAGATGCGGCTGCAATGGAACATGATATAGCTTATCATCATAAAGATCTAGCTGAAAGACATGTAGCTGACAAAGAACTAGAAAATAAAGCGTTCAAAAGATTGTTGTGTTGAGATGCTGATCTCAATGAGAGATTGTGGGCTGGTGTTACTGGATCTGCGATGCATATTAAATGTAAGATTGGTTGGGGAATTAAAATGAAATGATAAAATATTTGTTAAAATAAATGAAAGTAAAAAACATTGTATTTCAAGTTCCTAACGAGGAGTTGAAGGGTTTGAATATTGATTATTTTATAATGAAAGACCAACTGGATCGTAAAAACAAGAAACTAAAGGAGGACAAAGGGATGGCTATCACAATTTCAGTTCCACACCTTAAGAAAATGTCCAAAGTAATGAAAACTGGAAATGGTTTGACAGTTCACAAGGGTGGATTTTTACCCTTACTTTTCGCAGAATTGGGGGCTCTAGGAGCGTTAGCTGGCGGTGCATTATCTATCGCTACATCAGTAATTAATGCTAAGAAGAAAAACCAAGAATTGGAAGAACAACGCAGGCATAATTTAGCTATGGAGGAATACGGCAAGGGATTGAAGAAAGTTAAGTGGGGTAGGAATGTTAAAAAAAATAATAACTCCACTCACTAACTTTAATATTGATCAAATGGTTAAAGAATTAAACATTAAAAATTTTCGGGTGTATTTATGATCGATGAGCTACTTAACACACCACTGGATAATGAATGCGGGATTGTTAATCTAGATGTTTGACAAACTCTGGTACACTCTGGGTATGCTATTGGAAAAAAAACAAACAACAAATATTATTTTGATTCATTTGGCGGAAATCCACCCCGACAATTAATAGCATATCTCGGAAGTAATATTTTTTGTAACGATAATAGAATTCAAAATTTCAATCAAGTAACATGTAGTCATTTGTGTGTATTTGTGCTAAATCACTTTTCACATAATTTTTAATTTCCAAAAATTATTTCACTATTAATAAACAATGGATATATGTGGAAATGCATTAATGAGCTCTTGGATTGAAGATCAAATTAATGAACACACGGACAATGATACAACTACTGAGAAGATCAATCCTAATGATTTTGTTTCCTACACACAGTTCAACGACTTTATAGCCACACTGACAAGAAATAAAAGATCATTGGGTAAAGCCTATCTTACTTACTTGAAAGTAGATAATAATATAGATTTTGAACAAAAAAGACTAAGACATGTGGGAGATCCCATTGCATTGATGGATGCAATCAATTTAACTTACGAGTCATATCTATTGTAACAAAACCATATTCATTATTCCAGCATTTTGATCATGTCTCCCTAAATTTCTCAAACGAAATATCACCGCCAACAAAATCACTATGAATATATTTAAGATTTGTATCGTCTTGTCTGAATATGCAAAGAAAATTGGTATTGTCTCATAAGCTGCTTAGTTACTTTTGAGTATGTCTGGGCTAAATAGAAACAATCAATATCTTTATGTCTACCGTGAGAAAAGTAATCCCTTACCATATTTTGATTTTAAAGTATGATATCATCCAAAACAACTACAGACTCTTTATGACATTCATTTACTTCAACCATTTCTTCATTTGATGGAAAGAAGTATGCTATCGGTTCTTTAAATAATTTTGATGCTAGATCTATATCTTTCTTTAAATTGATATATTTTGGTTGGTCCAGACTTTTTGAACATACATAGAGAGTACCAAAGTGGCGTTCTGTTGTATGTGTAAATAATTGCCAGCTTAATAAAAATAAAATTCTGAGTGTTGAATAAATGTTTGCAGGAAATTTCTCAGGTGCGACCAATATAACACTAAGAGGCGATGACCTTTCCGAATAGTTTCAATAAGTACACATCACTGCTAGTACGCAAGTGTAGATACTTACAATATATACTGACAATCCGGAAACAGCCCAAGTAAAACTTGCGTGCCAGGATACGATGTCCCGCGCAAGCTCAGGCTGGAGCTTCTACGAGACCCGCATGCAAGCAGTTATAGGCTGTTCACGGTAAAGTGAGCACTTTTGAGGTCCTAGTTACTTTTTCCTTTCAGCCGTTTTTTTATTTTTATTTTTTTATCTTTTGGCCAAATGTTTTAATAAATATTGTCATGTGAGTAATAAACACAGTATGGACAACCACCGCACTCGGAAATTTACGTCTTAGGCTAAAATTAAACATATTTATTGGAAATTATTCCAATTGAGAGGGCTTTCAAAAGTGCTCACTTTGTCGTGAATAGCCTATACGGAGGTTTCTATGGAATAAAACTGCCACGCGATATGCTTGCTGCCAGTAGTATAGAAATGCCGATTTTAGCGCAACCGCAAAAAAGTGGTTCAAAAAGTTGCGTTTGCGTGCATCTGCAAAAATACGCGCAGAAAGTTGCGTTTGGGAGCACTTGCAAAAAAGTGACTCGAAAAGTTGCGTTTGAGCACAACCGCAAAAAAGTTACTGAAAAAGTTGCATTTGGTTAAGTCGTAGTGTTTAGAAAAAGTTGCGTTGAACTTTGCGTTTGAGTGCATCTGCAAAAATACGCGTAAAAAGTTGCGTTTGGGCGCCGTTGCAAAAAAAAAAGTTGCTCAAAAAATTTGAATATGTAAAAAAAATAAAATATTGTATATAATAAAGATGGATCAGTTGCTAAATGTATTAAACGGAACCAAACAATTTAAGAAACTTTCCGAACTTACAATTGGGCAGTCCTATCCCATAAACCATACTGAAATAAATGATACACGATATGGATACAAAGTGGTAATTACTTCTGGAAATTTTAAAGTAACCTTACCAGACAGATATGTTCAGATTTTCAGTGAAAAAGTTTTAAATGATGTTAATCGTGGAGGTATAAGTTTTGCATATGATGGAATGGTGGATTGTGGTGCTAAACATATGCATTCTATTCGGTTTTTTAGAGTAAATGATCGTCGTCGTATAATTAGACATCAGTTGATTTTTATTTGTGTTCATATCTCTATAAAGTTTTAAATGGTTATCCAATCATTAAAACACAATTATCGCTCTGACTTCAGCAATGCGCTACAACATAGTTTAATTAAAAATTTAGATACACATCTCCAAATTCGACATATTAAAGTAGCCGAAACATTGAATTCTTTTTATAAATCTTTCATTGCACTTTCTATAGAAATATTATTCATCATTATCATATGAAACTTTAATAGTTTAAAAACTATTAAAGTTATTATATATAGAATATGACTACTTCCAACCCAAAAAATATATATGGTCTCATCTCTAATACCACTGTTCTTTCGGAAAAATCAGAGTTAATTAACTTACCTTTTCCATCCTTAATGTCAACTATTATTTCATTAACTAGATTTGTTTGCACTGGAGAAAATAATGGATAAGTTGGTTCGTAATAGATCGTATCGCCAAATCCAAATGTTGTTCTTGGTTTAAAAGTAGTAATTATGTTAGTTTCTCTATGATTATATTCATCATGTTTTAATATCATACCATTTACTATATTACAGTGTATATTTATTGTTTCAAATGGAGCAAATTTTTTTAATGTATCAGCCATAATGATCCACATTTGCTTTCAGAGTTTTATTTTCTACGAAACCCAAAAGTTTTCCTATTGAACCCCGTTTTCCAAACTGTAATTTAAGCATACATTTTACTTTCACTCTGTTTGTTATTTTATCCAGCTCTAAAGATATATAATTCTCTTTCCCTATCCATTGAATCTACACTAAATGAAAAAATTGCTTTTATAGTTTTTTCAAAATTTTTTAAGCTATATTGGCCAACTGGAATATCAATTGCTGATTCCATATCATTCTGACCCACAAAATATAGCTTATTTTTCCCATATATAATGTTATGTGTTAGATAAGTAGTATAGAACTGAACTAAAGCCAATGAGTGCCCCTCTATCTCTAAAGGGTAATGTAGTATTTTCTTCAACACTGATTTGTTATCTGTTAGTTTGAATACTTTACACAGTTATTATATCATTAAAAAAACTATTAATAAATGAGCAAGAAAAACATGAAACATGTAGACTGGGATATAAAAATAAGAATACCAGACAAGACTGTATCGACAAATTGTCATGGAGAATTATTACCTAATAATATTAGATGTTTGATTGTGGATCCTAGTAACTGTGGAAAAATTACTCTTATGATAGATAATCTTATTAATTTTTAAAACTTACGAGTTTTATAACCACAAAACGTACACGTTAATTTCCACACCTGAAATAGGCTTACAATACGGCGACTATCGTAAGTCGCAAGTATGCCCAGCATGTATACAATTTCAAGTACTTGCCAAGTATAAAGCCTGTGTGTACTATACTGGGAATTCGGACAGCGCTAGTATATACTGGGTGATGTCACTTCCGGGGACAGGTACTCACAAGTATGCATTTATTAAGAATCCGGAAACAGCCTTAGCTTGCTGCACGATGGCGCCATGGGTTAAAGGAAGCGATTACA